>OX401850.1:12720870-13285173 GCA_947859175.1 Gandaritis pyraliata
AAGTAGGTAGGTAAGGTACTTTACTTACCTACCTAACTAACTAAATTGCTAAATCCTGGTATATAATGGATCCTCAAGCTCGCGGGGCTCAGAATACTGATTCCCTTAGCAGGTCAATTAGGCATATTAAGTACATACCCTACCTTGTGTGCGTTACTCCAGCAAAAATTGTTGAATCTTAAATAAATTCTGAATAGTTAAATAAATAATAGTTAAATAAAGTTAAAAGTTGAATAGTTAAATAAATTCTGATGCAGATATTTACAGCCAAGTAGCGGCGGTGCTGCGTTACTCTTTAAAATCCTCTAGGGGCAACTATTGCTGTGCGACAAGAGATAAAATCAAAAGCTACGAAGGGCCAGGCCACAACAGTGCGTTGCGGCGTCGCATCGCAAAAATCAACGACAAATCATCAAGCTGTGCGATGTTGTTTTTGCGATGCGACGCCGCAACGCACTGTTGTGGCCTGGCCCATAGATAGGTGGACCTACCTACTTTTACAGGGGGTCCTAATTTGCTAGAGAAGTCAATAAAATTCTAGTATTTCTAGTAGTCTGTTTGGCACCAAAAAATGGCTAGATGCAGCTATAAAGTTGCTATATTGGCATCACTGCACGCAAGGTAATGACCGTTCGTTCACCGGATGTCTCCTGCCGTAATGTTGGCATCACATCACGGTCATATAAAACATAAAACAAACATAAAACCGTGACATCTCAAAAAAAATTCGAAAGGACAAAATATTGTCTATCTCTTTCAACACATGCAGTATTTGTTTGGTTAAAAAGAAACAAAATAATATTTGACGGCTTATGTGTCGATTTAATTTGTATAGTAGAATGGGGCATCTCCATGTTTATGGTTTCTACCTCTTTGGGCGGCACACCAACTGATTGAGATGAGTGAGTTATCTATAGTTTTTTGCATAAAAAAAAGACAAGTATTCGCTTTATATTCTATTCTGGCCGTAATGGCCGAAAAAAAAACAGACCAGAGCAGAGCAAAATAAATAAAACAAGGAATCCAAGGAATCTTTTGTCTGTGTCCTGTGTCACGGTTCGCTGCACAAACTACAGAAGCTACGCTCAGACGGGGCACTCCCATAGAGCAAAATTCGTCCAATAGAATGCTCACGTATGTCATATGATTGGTCTTTTATTTTTAATTTGAGAGCACAGCCCGGGATTGCACAGCCATGGAATTGGCGACCACTATGTACATGAATTCCATGCCTGTACATTCCAAGGTTGTACTTTCCATGGTTGTGTAATCATGGCACCCGATTGAACCTACTTCTATCCTACTATTTTAATTAATTTAAACGACCTCGAGATAAGGGAGACTTATGAGTAAAACAAGATATTAAAGTATATTGAATCATATTTATTAAATAAAGAAAACTACGACTAATTCGTTTACAAAATACATACATGAAACAGTTGAGCTATCTGCAGACTGCTGCAAGCGATCTATAGATATCTCATCTGATCCAAATCAGTACCTTAACCACAATCAGCAGCGTGCGCTATTATTATTATTCACATATTTATTTATTTTCTTAATTTTTAATTTTTTTACAATATAAGTATAAAAAAAAAACATATATTATAAAAAACTTAAAAATTAGAGTGCCGCCAGCAGCGGGGCAGGGCCCAAGCTACAGGTGGTCAGGGCTGCAGACTGAGGAACCTCCTGACAATGCGTGCCGTATCGAGGATCACTGCCTTCTGCATCTGACCCTTGAGCCAACCCTCTAGCGAGAGCTTCTTGAGGTGTTGGTCGAGGCTCTTCGCTATCAGGCCGTTCACCGAAACGACTATCGGGACAATGATTGTCGAATCAACATCCCACATGGCGGTTACCTCGTGAGCCAAGTCAAGGTACTTGCTGAGCTTTTCCTTTTCAGCCTTCACGAGGTTCTCGTCATGCGGGATGGTAATGTCGACGAGCATTGCCTTGCGTTGGGACCGGTCGACCACCACGATATCAGGTTTATTGCAAACAATAGTCCTATCCGTGATGATAGAGCGGTCCCAATAGAGCAATGCACGACCATTTTCGAGAACTGGCACCGGTGCGTACTGATAGTATGGCACCTCAGACTCAACAAGGCCATATTGAAGAGCAAGTTGCTGATGGATGATTCTGGCCACTAGGTTGTGCCTGTGCAAGTACTCACCGTTAGCAAGATGCGAACAACCTGAAACTATATGCCTGAGTGACTCTCCGGGACGGCGGCATGCCCGACAAATGTCGACCGTACCGTCCTTCAGGATATACTTCCGATAGTTGTTCGTCATCATTACCTCGTCTGCAATTGCACAAGCAAAACCTTCGGTTTCCCCAAAGAGGTCCCCGAAGCGTAGCCAGTTCACCGAAGCGAGTAGGTTCACATCAGGCCCTGTTAAGACCCGATAGAACCTCCCATGCAGCTCCTTGCTCTTCCATACGTCCTTGCGATCTTCGGTGCTCAGCAACACGGGTTTACGCCAGTTCTCGTTTGCCAAGGAGAGCGGTGTGAAGCCCCTGTCAACAGCCACAACATCACGATGCATCCCACACTCGTTGTTAAGGAAATATTCCCTGAGGTTGCACACTTCACGGTTGTGAAGGCTCTTAGCATTTAAAAAGCCTCGACCCCCCGACTTCCGTGGAATGTACAGTCTCATAACTGACGAGCGCGGGTGTAGCATGCGATGCGATGTGAGCTGCTGACGAACCTTCCTATCCAAGGCGTCTAGCTCAGTCTGACTCCACCTCAATATGCCAAAGGAGTATATCAGTAGAGGCATCACCCAGCCGTTAAAAGCACGTACCTTGTTGCCTCCTGACAAAAGACTATTAAGCACTTTTGTCAGTCGACCAAAGAAACGCTCTTTCACCGCCATCCTGATGTCCTCTACCGCAATACCCAACGACTCTGACATACCGAGGTATTTATAGGTCTCGGTTTCTAAGAGAGATTTGAGTGTTATTGTTTCAGAAAGTTGCAAATTTGGAGAATTTACAACTTTCCCCCGTTCCACATGTAAGACCGCACACTTATCTACACCGAACTCCATCTTGATAGAGTTGCTAAAACCCTGAGTGATTTTTAACATCTCCGTCAAGTCTTGTCGTTTCGGTGCAAATAGTTTGAGATCGTCCATGTATAGCAGGTGACTAATAACCTCACCTCCTCTACGAAGCCGATAGCCTAGCTCTGAATCCCTCAACAAAGTGCTGAGAGGATTCAGTGCTAAACAAAACCATAATGGACTCAGACTGTCACCCTGGAAAATACCACGCTCAATCCTTATGAAGTCCATCGGATCAGAAGAACTGTCGCCGCCACCTGGTTGACGAAGAACTGTGGTCCACTGTCTCATGCAAGAGCCTAAGAAAGATTTCAGAGTTGCATCAATTTTATACAACTCTAAAATCCTCTCCAGCCATGAATGAGGCACCGAATCATAAGCCTTCTTATAGTCAATCCAGGCAACAGAGAGAGCCCTTCTACTCCGTCGAACTTGTTGGCTAATGGTCATGTCTATGAGGAGGAGCTCCTTAGTACCACGGGACCCAACCCTACATCCATTCTGAGCAGGAGCCAAAACATTGTTCACAACAATGTGGGTATTAATTTTTGTGGTCAGAATGGATGTAAGGAGCTTGTAGATGGTAGGCAAGCACGTGATGGGTCTATAGTTCTTTGGATCCGTGGTACTCCCGGATTTGTGGAGCAGAAAGGTGACACCAGTGGTCATAAAAGAAGGCAGGGAGCCAAGCTCGAGAGCTTCTTGGAATTGTGTTGCCAAGCGGACATGCGAACATCGAATCCACTTAATCCAGAAGTTGTGCAATCCGTCCGGCCCAGGGCTTTTCCAGTTCTGAGCCTTGCCAATTGCACAACTAACGTCTTCAGGGTCTATGATAATAGACCCCATGCATTCGATGGATTCACATTCCCTCTCGACAACACGCATCCATTCACCCTCTGTGTGTTCGACAGGCACCGACCATATGCCACGCCAAAAATCGATCATAGCATTGGCATCCGGTATCTGCCCATCGTTCACCTGCTGATCAGCTCCCTCCCATCTCCGGTATACCTTCCTTTGGTCACTTTGGAAGACACGATTTTGCCAGTATCTATTCACACGCTCTTTATAGCGACGAATACGGTTTGCCCATGCATAGACCTTTTGCTTCAAGTAGTCAATGCGTTCTGTGACACAGGCCAAATAGTCCTGTTATTATTATTATTATTATTATTATTTATTATTATTATTATTAGCCTTTCTAGCTCTCCGGTAGTAATTTAATTGTCTTTGTGATTTTCTGTATATTTTACGCAGCCTTGCACAGTCTGGTGTCAATTTCTTTTTTGTGTAGATGACTCACCTATTGCTTTTAGTACTAATGTTAGTACCAATGTTAGAATTATCTGTAAATAATAAAATAAAAACACTTATTAACTTAATGCAAAAACTTGTAAAGTACTTAGGTAGGTAATAATAATTTATTTATTTATTATAAGGCATCGCCAACAGCACACATAATACACTTTCGAAAATAACTTATAAACAATAATTATATTATAGAATGTGTGCCAATTACAGGCTTGCACAGCATTCGCAACAATATTACAGACAACAGTAAAACAGAAAAGAAAATAATAAGGTATGTGAGTATTTCTTACCATCTGATTTAGGAATATCTGTGGGTTCACTCTGGGATGGACCGGGCACAACCGGGATTTCAACATGGTGTAGTGCTGGAGAAGGAACAGTTATTTCTGAAACCAATCACAGTAGGTAATCGTTAGTCGGTAATCTGACAAACATCTAAAAATAATTTTGATTAGATATCTACAGGTTAATATAAAGGTTTAATAATACATAGGTACTTACCAGAATCAGTTTTGGACCATTTCTTTACTACTGCCTTGCAGTAAGTGTGATCTTGATGTGGTTGCTTTAGTGTGTAATCATCATGATCACGATTGACATGATCTGAAAATGAAAATACACAAATTTACATAGAAGTAACTGGATATACCAATTTAGACTGCGGTCATAGATAGGAAACATTTGCTCAAACCACAACAATATTCATATCCAGCGCTCAAAATGTTATAGCAAGAGCATGATTAATTTGGGTGTAACTTACAAGAGAATAAGGGTATTCTCTTGCCTTTAACATTTCTAGGTACATTGGGCTAGGGAGCCCAAGTAGCAATTTAACTAATCAATTGTTTGAGTACCTACTCCTAAAACAATAGTAATAAAATAAGCTCAACTCGTGTGGTAGTGAATTCATTTTGATTGTTATGTTCATAACGAGGTACTTACTAGGGGGTATTGGAGATGTTTGAGGTATATCACTGGATATCTCTGTTGCGGTAAATAGGTAACGTGGGATAGGCACCGGGGCGAAGACGAGCTCTATCGCGTGTGGACGCGAGAAACCTCTTCTCAATGTGTTTGCGACCCACAAACTGCTTGCGAAGACCTTGGAAGCTCAGGCTACGACTTCACAGTTTATGCACTCTTACCACTTTTGGAGTCCTATCTCAGTTTTTGGAAACATATGTAAATTATTGACGTCTTTTCGTCTACTAGCACAGCTCACAACACAGCACTTGGTGTACATATTTAGATGAAACTGCAGTTACAGAAATAAATCAACGCAAACTTCACTCATCAACTTTAAATTAAAACTGCAATGGCGGTTAGTTTGTTGCCCCAGAAACAACGAACAAACATGGCGGTCGGATCGGACAAGGGGCGTGATATGAAGGAAGGGTGAAGGGGGGGTGTCAATTGACATATGTGAGCCGCAGACTATAACTAGACTAAAAATATCGTTCACAGTTCAACCCCCGTGGTTCGCTGTTTTTTTCCTCCTCGTTTTGTTGGTTGCTGTTTTGCTGTTGCTCAGCTGTCCTTCCCTTCATTTGATAGAAACAATTTCATGTTCCATCCAAAGTAAAGTTCTATAATTAATAATCATAAAGCGTAGTGGAGTGAAGCCAAGTCAACACGAAAAAGAATGGCGTCATGTAACTCTCGTAAAAGTGAAATGCCAAACTTCCATAGTGAAATATCCGACATGATGCACGGCTTCGGGGACAATCCCGAGCCGGAGCCAGCCACTGTGACCCTCGTCGAGAGTATAGTACTCCGGCAACTCCGCTCTCTGCTTCAGGAGGCCTACTACATCTCCGAAAAACACGGCAACCAAGCCATCACCAACTACCACATCATATTCCTGATGCGAAGGAACATATCCAAACTGAAGCAGCTACAGGACTATCAAATCTCCCTAGACAAACTAGACAAGAGCTCATTATATACAAGCACCATTGATGATAAAGTTGTTCAAGGGTTGCACAACAAAGCCAAACCTAAACTGAAAAGAGATCACATAGCCATCATTGAGCAGTTAGATGAGCTTAATGAAGTCAAACACATGAAAGTTAACAAGGTCTTGATGGACCGAAAATTGAGAGCTGTACAGTTTGCTGAGAGCATTCCCCTAGAGAGCTACGAGGCCTTTCACAAGGCAAGGTGCAGCTCCTTCCGCTCTGGAACTTCCCACAACAAATATGCTAAGTTAGAGCAATGGCTGAACCCTTGCAAGGAATTAAAGATAACTCCATTAGCAATGGAAGTAATTGCCTTTATTGCATATGAAACTGTGGCAGAGCTTGTTGACGGTGTTTTAAAGATTCGTCAAGATGCCAATAAGAAACTCGGTCAGCCATTTAGCAAACTAGAAGGTGGCTTTAACTGCAATCCAAGTGGTACTCCAAGCGGGGGTTATACAAAGTCTGGTTTGAAAGGCTGCCCTAAGATCACTGTCGCTGAAGTCAGAGAGGTTGTGCGAAGATACTTCATGCCAGGAGGAGGAATGAATGGATTGTTTTCACGAAACATGAGTCAGGATGTTCCTGTTAGATTTATTGCTTTTTGAATAAATATCCCACTAATATACATAAAACTACCACACTGGCAGTGCTGCAGAAAGTAAAGGCTTAACTGAAGAAGCAATTTGATTTGTAATGGTAGTAGAAAGTAACCAGATCACTACATACTGATATTGATAGGACTCCCGTTTCTGCATTATAAACTCGAAAGTTGGTTCATTATGCATAGGGGGTGTCCTGGCTAGAAGTTTTGCCAGCCTAACTCCTCCCAAAAGCACAGAAGCTTCCTGGGGGCTCTGCAGGCTTGGAGGAGTGACCTAGAGATGCTTAGGATTTCTGTTTGTTGTGTTGCTACTTCCTCGCATTCCAGGATTAAGTGGTCAGCTGATTCTTCTTCGGTGAGACAGCCTCTGCAGAGTGGACTGTCTGTGGCTCCGATGTTATAGAGGTGTTTGTTCAAGGGACAGTGTCCTGTCAGGTTCACTACACTACATACACTACATACTATTGGACTTTGAACAAATCTCATAATATGTTAGTGTTAAGACAATATCTATCTATACAGCTAAGAAAGTATAATAAGTGTAAGTTAGTGGATTGATCCATGTTTGTTGGTATGTAGCAGGTAGCTTGTGTGTTGTGGTTTTTTGAGTTATTAAAAAAAATTCGTGTGCTTTTCAGTATTACATATAAACTTTCATAATTTTATAAACCATATAAACTGTTATTCTCCAAAATATTAAACGGTTTAATAATTTTATGTATTTTTATTAAAAATAATACTTATTATCCCATGTTCTCTACTATAATATTATATCCTAGTCTTGAGTACCCCTCTAGGATAATTATCTAGGATAGCAGGCTTAGCATACAGTAGTTGGGGGAGTAAATAATTGGGTAGGAGTAAATCGGGACACTGAAAAACCAAGGTACTTTCAAGTCCAAATAAATTACACAAAGTCATTGAAAAAAGTACAACAACTTAGTCGATAACAAAAAAAGTGTGTTGGGGGTCAGAGTCTGAGCCAGTACTGTCCGGCTCGGATGCGTGTGTAATCAGGCAAGTTCTCGGTGGGCCCCACGGCGGCGACGGCGGGGCAGCGGTCGTACATCATGCGCTCGCAGGATTCGCGCACCGCGTGCACCTTGGTGCAAGCCAGCGCGTCCCAACGGTCCTGCACAGAGCGCCGCGAGCATGTGTACAGCAGCTCTGCGCCGATGTCGCGGCAGGAACGCGCCGCGCCGTCGACGCGCCGCGCCACCGCCAGCCGCGCCGCCGCCACGCCGCGCTCCATGTCCGTGTACTGCGTCATCACGCACAGCTTCATCCACTGGTCCTGGACGTTAGATAACATGTCCTCCAGCTTCATGCGGTGCGCCACGAAGTACACGCCCCACAGGCCAATATCCCGGTACGTTAGGTAGAACGACTCGAAGCTCTCGCAGAGGTCAGCGCAGGCGGCAGCGCGCGCCAGCAGCGATCCGTTCGAGTAACCGCCGCCGCAGCTGCGGTCCCAGTCGCCGACAATGCGGCTGGCGACCAGTAGTGCCCAGTATTCGGGGCTGGCATAGCCCGGCGCCTCAAACGCGATCGCGACGTGCGCGAACGGCATCGAATCGTCGCGATAGATGATCTGCGAGCCGGTGAAGCGGCACGGCCCATCGTCAGACTGGCAAGCCGCCTCGCCCGCCAGGTGGCCGAGGCGCGCCTCCGTCCACCCCACCATGGTGTCGTGGTCTACCAGTCCGGAGGACACCACGCACAGCTTGTAAGGCTGGTAGTGCTGACACAAGAAGTTGGTAGTGAAGCACTTGTCGAACTTGCGCACGTTCTTGGAGGGGCCGATGACGCGCTGCGCGAGCGGCGTTCCCTGGAACGCAGTCTGGTGCAAGTAGTCGAAGGTGACCGCGCGAGGATCATTGTCGGTGTCGACCATCTCGAGACAGACGTTGTACTTCTCGAGCTCGACGGCGGCTTCGTTGAGTTCCAGGTCGGTAATAATGCGAGCGAGCACGTCGAGCACGTTGGGTGCGTACTCCGCCAGTGCTATAGCTGTGAAGGCTTGCATCTCGCGCTGCGTGTCTGCGCTCATCTTCACGCCCATGAAAAGTAGCGCCTCCTCGAGTAGAGCGCGGTTCATTGAGCAGAAGCCTTTGTAGGCCATGTGCTCGATGAAGTGCGTGATGCCGTTGTTGTAGGCGGTCTCGAAGCGCGACCCGGCTTCCACCACCAACGCGATGCTGGCAAGCGGCTCAGGGCGGTACTCGGTGGCGATGCGAATACCATTGGCCAGGATGCTCACTTTCGTGCCGGGGTCGCAAGGGTCCACGGGATGGCATAGTGAGTACTGCCGACTTTGATTAAATTTGCTAAATATTGATCTGAATCTTCTTAACATTTCTTGTAGCTAATAAAAATAAAATCAATCCATGCAGACTTGGATTTTCAAAAGCATGCGGATTTGAAATAGAAAACCATTGTAAAACTTTTTCGCTGTCAATACAAATGTTTCAAAATCCTCTGTGCTCTGTCTGTGGTTAGTTTATCTGTTATCTATCTGTAGTTAGTAAAAAAGTAGTAGTTTTATCCAGGAAAAAAGGTAAAGCTGTTTGTTGGTAGTTTTTGGCATACTTAACTCGCGTCTCACTGCACTGCGACGTAGGTATTCTTAGATCAAATAGACCTCTAGGTATTATAATAATTCTCTTTGCACTGCGAGACGACGACACATTGTTGTTGCAAATCGTATTTTTCAAACCTACCTACCTAGGTAGGTGAACATACGAGGAACATACTGTAACAGGTATTAGGTAAGTAGGTACATAGGTAAGTCGTACAATATGCGTTTCATGAAGAAGTTTCTTTACTCGCGTATTAGGTACTCGATGATTTCAGCTCGTAGGTATACCTACCTAGGCACCTAACTATACTATAGATAGATAGTGCATTAATACAATGCGTCAGGTTTGTTTTGAGTCATAACAAGGTGAATCCAATCTATAAACGGGCTAACGGCTGCGTATCTTTTAGCAGGCAAATTACTTACTCCCTGTAGCACCCCTATGACTTTTCCTCCATAAAACAACGGGCCTCCAGAGTCCTCGGACCAAGCGAGCTGAAATTTGTTTTCACAAGTAGATGCCACGCACATCATTGGCCCATCTAAGCCTATACCCATGTACGTTTCAGAGTCACACGAGATAATGATTCCTTGGCCCACTAAAGGAGTACGTAACGCATTTTCTGGGGCCATTTTATCAGGATCCGGTTCCAACGGATAAGAAAGTTGTAAGCTGGCATATTCAACTGCGATCCCTGTGAGGGACTTGTAGTCGATCGCTGAAATGTGTGCATATTGTTTCAATGGAATGGTTTCAACCAGCACTAATTGTAAATGGCTGCGAGTGGACTGGTCCTCGCGACCGTTGCCGGCACGAAGCGATGGATGCTGCACTGCTTGCACTACTTTGCTGACTAACTTCGCTTGCGACGGTAACACTGAGAGATTGCCGTATTGGACTTGGTACTCGCCGTCGTAAAACGTGCATTCTCCTGCGGTCAGCACCCAGTTGGAAGCGATCAGCGTCCCGGAGCAAGCCCTTTGATGTTCACGAATGAACGTCACGACGTATGGATATTTTTGGTGTTGGTCTGGTACTCCTATGGAGACTTCAGGCTTCTGAGCAGTGGAAGCTGCTATAGCAGATAGAGCTAACACTGTTCTATAAACCATGATTGCCAATAAATTCTACGTAGGTACGAAGGTGGTGCAATCGCAATAAACATAACCACATATTTTGACGTTTATTTATTTGAACAGTTATTTATGTTATCAGGGACATAAAAATTGACCGTGGGGACTTACCTACCTTTTTGACTGAATATTAGTTTCCTACGAGAGTTGGTAAGTAGGTATGCTGTTCGTCGGCTCCACACAGATACTACGTAGATTGGTAGCTAGAGTAGGAGTAACGATCACCTTATAGTAAGGATGGAAACAAAGATAGGACTTCGCTTATGACAATTTATTACTGGGGTGTACGAATGGTGACGGGGTGGCACATTACAACTTTTCAGTCCAATGCAATGCAACTAATTTTTAGTTTGACATCGACATCAGTTGACATCTAACAAATTGATTAATTTGGTTGTGAAGTTTCTCTACGCTGTATGTTCTCTAAGTAGTCTTTCAGTAATTCCTAGAGGTTTTAAAATGTTGAAAGTTAGTCGGGTTCTGAAGTCTGCGAGTCCTTTAAAATTCTTCGTCCGCTACCACCCGTACCCGGTGCCATTTCAGCATTTCTTGCGAAACCTGCCGTCGCTACAGTACACTAAGTTAGAGAACGGGTTGACTATTGTGACGGAGGAGAGAGAGGTTTACAACGCGAGTGTGGGGGTGTTCGTCGACGCAGGCTCGCGGTACGAGAGTTCCTTTGAAAATGGAATTGCTCATTTTTTCGAGCATATCGCCTTCAAGGTAATATTGAGTGAATTTGAGTGTGCCTATCACTCGTTTAGTCGGTACGGTACCCAGTCACCGAATGTGTTTGTGTTGTAGACTTGCTAAGTATACAGTAGTAGTAAAAGTACTTATCGCATTATATTATTATGTACCTAGTGAGTTCGTCTAGCAAGAGAAGCTTATGTGTAGGCTGGTACCACGCGGGAGGTAGCAAGGCCATAGGTGGTCGTACTCGGTCTTGTAGTAGGTACCATAGGCGGGCATTATTATGGCAATAGTAAATGTTAGTTATTGTTGTTAGGGAACGAACGCGCGCACGCGCACCGTGCTGGAGGAACAGATGACGAGCACGGGCGCACGCTTCGACTGCGAGACGACGCGCGAGCTGATCAGCTATCGCGTGCACTGCCTATGCCAGCACGTCCCGCTCTGCCTCGACATCCTCACCGACTGCGTGTTCAACAACAATTACTCGGATCCTGATATCGAGCAGCAGAAGAAGGTCGTCTACCTCGAGATGCAGGACCATGACCGCGACCCCAACTGCTTGCTGGATGATTACCTGCACCAGACCGCCTTCCAGGGAACTCCTCTGGCGCACACCGTGATGGGGCCGAGCTGCAACATCTACAACTACAACGCGATGACCGTCTCCCGGTACATGAACAAGTACTACGACGCGAATCGAACCGTGCTGGTCGCGATCGGGGGAGTGAAGCACGACCAGATGGTGGAGCTCGCGTACACGTACATGAGTAAGCTCGAGCCGACCAAGTGCATCGACTGCGACATCTACAGGTTCACGGGATCCGAGATACGGGCGCGGGACGACTCGCTGCCGCTGGCGAGCGTCGCCATAGCGGTGGAGGGGCCCGCGCTCTGCGACGACGACCGCGTGCCCATGGAGGTGGCCGCGGAGATCCTCGGCGGGTGGGACCGCTCGCAGGGCAGCGGCGTCGAGCACGCGTACCCGCTCGCGCGCGCCTCCGCCGTCGCAGACTTCAGCGAGGCGTACCGCTCCTTCTACATCGCGTACAAGGACACGGGCCTGTGGGGGGTCAAGTTTCTGTCGAAACCGTTGAGGCTGGACGACATGCTGCACGCGGTTCAGGGTGAGTTTATGAATCTGTGCCACGCGGTGACCGATGGGGAAGTGGAGCGAGCGAAGCGGATATTGAAGAGTAAGTTGGTGTCGGAGGACGCGGACTGCGCGCGCACGTGCGCGGCGACGGGCCGGTGGGCGCTGCTGCACGGGCACCGCGCGCCGCTGAGCGCGCGCGTCGCCGCCGTCGAGCACGTGTTCGCGTCGGACGTGCGCGCCGTGTGCCAGCGCTACCTGTACGACCGCTGCCCCGCGGTCGCCGCCGTCGGCCCCACAGAGGGCCTGCCCGACTACACACGCATCCGCGCCAATATGTACTGGCTCAGAACTTAGAATAACGAGTGGAACACACCTGCCTAACGTTCACGTCACGCGCTACGCAACTGCTCGCTCGGACATCTTTAAATCAGAGCCCGTACTCTAAGTACCTACCAAGTAAAGTCCTAATAAAAATAATAAATTTTCAAATTGTATGCAACACAAAACCAGGTACACGTTTAAAACAGGTTTGCCTTGGGAACAGAAGAGTTAGTGCAACTTCCCAATGCACCTTTAAACTCGCACTAGACCCTCTACCTACACGACAAACGCTTGTAGGATTTATACTAGCTTAGTCCAGAGCACATTGTGATTATTCGCGTTGCCTGGTTTGTAGTTTAAATCTACACCCGTCATTTATTGCACAGCATTTCTAGAGACTTTTGTTTCTTATTTGTGTATATTTTAATAAATCATTAATTTTGGAACCATGTTGTTTTATTGCAAGTTAGTTTTCAAAACATCAAAAGTTGGCAAGAGGCTATGATATTGAATTCGTAAAGCTTGTAGATGGCGCTCACGATCGCTTAAAGCTGAACACTAGCCTCACTTATTATAGTTATCCTTTAAAATTGGTCCGCTCTACATTATTACAAGACACATTATACCTACCTAGGTGACAAGTAACTAGCGGTCTAGCCTAAGTAATAGATAGGTAAAAACTTTAGAGCAACACAAGAGAAAACAATTACATAAAAGAGAGAAACATAAAAATAAAAAGTACAGTAGGCGGCCTTATCGATAAAAGCGATCTCTTTCAGACAACCTGTGGATGGACGGGAATAACGAAAAGTATACCTAGCATCAACAATAGCGTCTTAACGATAGCAAAGCATTTTTAATTACACAACAGTGTATTCTATCTACTAGAGGAGAGGCGCGTCATTCAAACTTTGTTTATTTATGCCAGTATTATTTCAGTTTATATAAATAAAACTAAATTTACACAGAAAGCTTTTATTATTGAATATGCGTCAAAATGTTTAAAATCACAATATCAAGTTTATATTCATTAAATAGAATAGAAGACAATAATTATCGTCACAATAAGCAATAGGTACTTATAAATTAAGTAGATTTTTGAAAAAGACACCCTTAAAGTTTATTAATATCAACACTAAAATATCCTAAGTAATTGGTGAAAACAGACTTTTTATACACCAATTCCAATTAAAGTGCCTTAGTATTTTATGAAAATCTGAATGCAACGCAACTAGTAGGAATAGATTGTTCCCATTAGTTACTTTATATGAAATCTCAAATTGATGTAACTATTGGGACAAAAATTCTCACTAGTTCCATCAATAGAACTAGCAATGTAACTAGCAAGAATGGACCTTATATTAGTTGCGACTTACGTAGTCTATGAAACATTTGAGTCTAACGTTGAAGAAAACTAGCTTTACAATTACTAAACGTGTAGATTAATTGTAGAGCCAAGAGTATCAACGAGAATCATTAGAGCTATTGAAGGTTTTACATATATTATATCCTTATTTTAATAATTAATAAAGGAGTAAAGTTTTGGGACGCGGGATCAGTGAAAAAAAAATACATTGTGGATACAAAAAACAATGAATTCGTTCAATTTTAAGATATTGTATCAAAATATATACGATACAAAATCGCATGCAGACAAGAAATCACACGTGCATAGCATAATATGTATCGCAAAAGCTACAGACAAATGCGCAGCATTGCAATTGCCAAAAAATAATCGCACTGCTAACATCAAAACGAATAATCGCAACGCAACAGCAAACACTACACAATAGTTAAGTGGAAAGGACCAAAATAAAACAATAATCGTACAAAATTATAATTTATTATCTCAAGTAAAGCTACAAAATATAAAAGTACAAAAAAAAACGGTATCTGAGTATGTATGGTATAGATGTATATACTACCGAATATAATCGATTAATACCGAAATATACGGACAAATCGATTAAAAAACATTACAATACCGTTCAATAACTTACAGTTGTTTAGGAGTATAATAAATAAGTTAAAATAATTATGCAGTTGTACAGAATATTGTGATGATAGATACACAGTAATATATTAATAAACTTTGAACTCGCAAACAACTGCGAACGGCGTGGATTGTTTAAGCCATCAACAGATAATATTATTGCCACGATTTGGTTCACGCCTACAAAAGAAATCATAAGAGATACAATTTAAGTACTTCAATAACATTACTCTAGAATTAAGAAAGAAATGGCACAGAGTCGGAGAGTTAAATAGAAGAGTATGGAATACACTAAAGCTAAATTTTCGGCAATCAATATTATCCATCGATAAAATAACTAGGTATGACTAAACATCAACATGCGACGGATACAGAACGACCCAGGCGAACTGAGATCGGCAACACGACAACAAAACTAAGAAAGCTGTTCATGACCCAAATTTCATGTTTATTATTAATATAAACATATTGTTTATTTATTATATTGAATTTAATGTAGCGACCAGTATTGAAACTTAGAGAATTAGTAAATTCGTCTCATGATTATAATAACCAAAGGTCTAAAATGATTACAATGACCAATGTTCATTGAGATATTTATACAAAAAAGAACTTAAACTAATAAAAATAAAAATAACATATAAAATAATAACTGCCACTACAGCTTAGATAAAAAAAATCACAACTTAGAGAGCATATGACAGAATAAAAACTGTTCGTTGTATCCACATAAAAAAGATTTGAATAATATCAAATGCAGAGATAATTTTGATTATATATCACTACATAGTATAAATACGTCCCACATATCGTCTGTCTGTAAGTACAGGCTATCTGGGAGAGTATTAAAAAGGTTTTACTCAGATTTTTTTACTTTAAATCCTAATTTAGAATCGCACAAGAATTTTTTGACTACACATTGTGTATCTTGCTAGCTAGAAGTTATAATGTGCTAACGCACAACCAGAGGTTATCACAACCTTGCTGTATAACATTGATAACAAGTTTTTACCGCACAATAGGTGCATGATGATCCCTTACAAAATGTTCCTTCATTGTCTTATAATCACGCGTGTATCACATCTTTACACATTTTAGTCGCAGCGAGCTGTTTTACTTTTGCGTCGTATTATATAAAACTAATAATTTTAATTTGAAATAAACAAATGATTTGAATTATTATATTACGAACTTTAAAATGTAATCATTACAAAATTATTACGTACAAGTTTATTTGTTACAAAAACCAAAAATAAATTGCCATATGAACTGAATGAAAGATATAAAATTGATGAGGCGATGACGCAAAAGTACACCACTCCAAATGTTTTACAAAGCAGCCTTTAAGTAATTACGTTATACGCGAGATTCCATCTCTGCCACCAGCCGATGCCGGTTGCATAGCAGCCTACACTTACAGCCTTCATCAGTACCTACAGCTATCAATTATTTACCACTAACATACGAGCTACCTAAGCTCGCCATTTGACAGTTGCACAAGTGACATGTTTCTGTGGTATCAATTAATCAATCTTCGATATCAATTTAAGTTATGCCCCAATTGTAACCTGCCTGGTTAAAGTTTTCAAAGTCTTGTATAAATACTGGCCGAAGTAATTTTTTTGTCTACGCACCCAAATGTACGTGAACCCTACATTTTTGTCCAATTTTAATTGAACTTCCGTTATATTTTACGCAACAATTACGTTGCTGTCGCTACCTAATACGAGTACATTACAGCAAGATACAAAATATGGTGATAATTCTATAAATATTACAAAAGTAGGTACAATAAGTCTTTATATATTTTAAAATACTACAATAAAATACGGATTAATATAAAAAAATACATTAAAGTTGGCCGAGTTCTCATCAACAACTTAACGCCGAACTTACTGTCCGCTGACCGTTACAATAACGAACAGTATCCATGAATATTCTAAATTGTGTTGAGTATAATATCAGTTTCTTAGATGGAAAGTTTAAGACACAAAATAGAAATCAGGATAAGATTATATCAAACTTACATACTATAAACGTACTTACACTAGATAATTGTCATGGACAAACAGATCTGGTAAATTATTATAATTTGAGCACGTCCTTCTAAAACAATACTTTTCAAGTAATAAATAAAAGTGGAATGTATTTTGTTACGATTGGAATGTTTAAAGAGAACGTAATTCGTGGTTTTGACAACACCGAGTCCTACAATTTCTAGGCCTCTAAAAGACACGCACTATGCCCTAATCGATATATAGATCACATAATAATATCAACGTACAGAGCCACCGAACAGGTGAGTAAATATACATACTAGAGTTTATTCTATTTGGCCACATGTACTGAGTATTAAAATACAGAATAATATCGAGTCACGTGTCGAGCAGAAACTTATTGCTATGTGTGGTGAGAGCGCGCCGGGCGCTGCCGCTGTCGGCGCCCGCGTTACCAAGCTGCAAGACGCGAGCTGTGACGCGAGGCCGGGCCAGGCGCGCCCAGCGGCCGAGATAGCTGCACTATCACTCATTACTATACGTAACAGCATTGGTATTAAATGAATTTGGTAAAACGTATTAAAACATAAGTGCTTACAAACTAAACAGCTACCGCAACTATGGAATGTTACTACTACATAAAATCTCCGTTATTCTTACATCCTAAATCGCTAATTAAACCTATATCTAAACATCCATTGATTATGCACGCTTACTGCTACTGGAATGTAATATGCTTAATTTTTGTTTGTTAGTGTTACTATTCTTATCTATATTGGTTAGTTAGTACCCAACCCTTCGTAAAATACATCGATTATGGACGAATGATATTTTTTTTTATATTTTTTTTGTGTATCGTAAAACGATGGCCCGAGCCATACACAAATATATAAATACGTTCCAATATACAAATGGGAATACATTCCTTTAAATTTTACATGTAATGATGTGAGCAACCGCGCGCCTCGGTATATATTAGCTATGCGTGAGACGCATGCATACTACACAATATAATGTGAGCAGCCGCCGAGCGCTTTGCTAACAGCAACGCGTCGCGTCGCCTCATTACTACTACACGAATATAATGAAGATGACTATTTAAGTTTACATACTACTAATTTCTGCCGTTGGGATACTTTAAAGCTATCCATAAGCTCGCCCTTGAGACAAGACCTATCGCCCCGGCGCGGGCGCCGCAGAGAGCCCCGCACTATCCCGCCTTTATAAATCCATTATTCAACATTTGCCAATCAAATTACAGTAAACCGGGTGACTGACAAATAATCTTACACATACAGTCCCTTCAAAACAATATATTGAGGTATAATCTTAACGTAATCTAAACAACCGCTTGTAAAATATTTTCAAAATCTGTGTACATCTTATTCGACTACGTTGTACGTATAAAAAACTATTTTCAACTAAAAAAAATTTACTTAAAAAAATCTATAAAAGTTAACCTAAGTAAAGCATAATTGGATTAACATACAAAAAACATATAATATTTTGTACTTCAGGGCATGCTTTGTGTTCGAGCGAGCTTTACTTTACTTGCTCAGCATATTATTTTATTCAATATCGGAATAATTTTTGTACATCCGTCTTGGGAATGGCAACGTTTGTGTTTTATGTCTAGAATGCGGATTTTGCTTATCTAAAGCTTGTACTTGCTGGTCTGAATTAGAAACTAATTATTGGTTCTGTTTCCCTACTAAATTATCCACCCAAAGTGTTTGAATAATCATTAAAATAAATGCTATTTTTGATAATTTACGTAACCATTGCTTCAGTCTTTGGGATTTGTGTTTCGGAATGTAAAATTAAACATAACATTAATAATATCCTCATCATTTCGTTACCCAGAGTGCCAGAATTGATCTATCAAGCAAGACCCTTGCATGTCCTCGACCCGCGACTAACATCTCCGCTACGCTATTGATGGACGATGCAATACAACACAACTACATCTAAACCATGATTCTACTGAGCTCGTACACGCTCACAAGATTATTATGAAATTCAATACAAATTGACCACAAAATTCTGAAACAATCTCGTCAGTTAAAAATGTAGTTTATCTAAAGTAAATTATTGCATTTATAATAAATGATATTTTGCACACTCCGAGTTCGAGGCAGTGTGTTTGAGTTTTAAAGTATCAAAAGAGATGTTAACTAAATGCATTTCCTTTTAGTTTCTGATGTAAAGTTGTGATGAAATATGTCTCGGATGCGAACTCAAAATCCAGTAGAAGATAACATACCACTGCGAGTGTGCGAAACCTCATTTAATTACTAATTAACGTTTCACCACTTTCGTAGAGCAATGCTGAATAAAATATGTAAAAAAAAATATAATTATGTATGAACTCCCATCTAACATATTGTACTTATAAAAACAAAAGACTAGTGAAATCAAAATTACAATCTCTCGAATAAAAAAACATTTATGATAATGTTAAAAAAAATAACGCTACAAATAAAAAACCCGTCAGATTAAAATAAAAGTGGTGGAACGTTCGACATTCAAATACATATTAGGGATCGATTCACAAAAGCAGCGGTCAAAAACCCCTGACGTATAAACCTATGAAAATGTTTAAAGGTTTGGCTGTTTGTCATGCCACAATCAAATAGATTTCACAAGAATACGACACTACAACTAAGGCTAGAAAAACAGAAAATGTTTTTTTAGCTTTAGTCTGAGTACCTATTTCACCATCTCATGATTATACTGTCCGTCAGTTATAAATATCTCTGTCTCTACTTTAAACTTGTCAAAGATAAAGATGTTTATAATTTTATTTGACGGATAGCGTAACACAAAAATGGGGAACCCCCTGTTATAAATCTAGCATTTAAAACTGTAATACTGAATTTAGAAGTTAAAAAATGAAATATTACTAGTATTTCCGCGATCAGGGGCCTTATGCTCAGTTCGACAGAGATTTTACTCTAATAGGGATGACGTCAAAATAACATAGAAAACTACGTCATTTTGACGTATTAGAGTTAAATCTCTGCCGAACTGAGCATAAGGCCCCTGATCGTTAAAAACACAAGTATCTTGAGATAATTAGTTTAGAACAGAAAAAGAGATACAACATAGAAGTTTAAAAAAAGAGATTAGAAAAGTATCAATTCAGTATAACAGTTTAAGTTTGTTTACAACTAATTTGCGACTGCTGTTGTTTAATAATAGTGCAATGGTTGCTGGATTTTTTAGACCGGCGCAGTGCGAATGATCCCTAATTCTAATACATAGTCCAGACGTAGTTGTTCCAATAGCAGCGGCGTGTGAAAACCTCGTAAACGACGTCCGGGTCTACATAGTCCCGCTCCGGGGCTATGTGGCGCGCGGATCATGGCTTGCTAACGTCGGCCTCCCCCTGTATAATTATTCTAGTTTTTATATGTTCCGATTCCGCATACAGGAAAACTTGTTTTGGATGAAATAGTAAGTAAACAGTCGCTGCCTTTGAGATTTATGACTCATAACTAAGATAAACAGAATAAATAAATAAATAAATATTCTTGGACTTTACACACAACGCCCTCTAGTCCCAAACTAAGCAAAGCTCACAAGCTTTACCTAATTCGTTCACATTCCCATATCACAATATGGGAATGTGAACGAATTAGGTAAAGGCTTTCAATTTTTAAGTTGAATTTTTGATCATGTATGGACATCATTTTTATTAAAATGGGATATTTATCATTATATGAGCTTGAAATTTTTGTGCAGTTGCATGCTATTGCAATTTATATATCTCGTTTTTAATGAGATTAGAAATTAATTTAGCAATACTGGCGCAGTCGGTATGGATATAACTTCAGATAATAAATAGTTAACTTGTGCTCTTTAACTAATTATTAACTTCCAAATTTTATCATATTTTTGTGCAGGGTAGGCACGAAATTAGTTTATAAATAGTATAGTATTAATTAGTAAACCATGTCATTGTATCTGTGTCTACCCTCAGTTCTAAGTCATACCTGAGGAGGAGTGACGGCTTCAGCGGGCGCGGGGAAGGAGGCATCAGCGCCGGGTACTTTGGCGCCTTCAGCCGGCGCCGGCACTGGGACCGGGAAGCTGGAACACAGGAGGACATAACATCAACATATAGTTAATGAGGTTTAGATGATAGAAAATTTCACCTTGCTTTAGAATCAAAATCACAGGAATCCTAAAAAGGTAAAAGAACAACAAAGACTCGACTACTCAGCATCTGGTCTGTAGCAGTAGAAAAGTACACATTAAAAAGATGTTGTTTGTTGTAGATCAAAGATGCATAAAAAAATGAGCAATAGAATATTTTAGCCTCGACTTCTGCAAACGGAAATTACCATATCTGTACCTCTCACGTCTTAGCCGTCACCTATTTTCTCTCGCCAAGGTTCTCTGAGTACCTACTCTACTAACGACCGAACCAAACATTCAATGTACAATGCAAACTTAGCTTATTTCGTCCAAACATGTATGGCTCTACCTATCCCTTACTGAGGCTTGAATGTTCGGTTCGACCGTAACTGATGCACGTCACAATCAGCTCAATATGTCGACAAATACAGAGTCTACACTCACTTGTCATAATCACCAGTCCCAAGGGCCGATTCTGCGCGCCATTTAGCTCCAACCATATTTTGGACACTACAAATAATAAAATAATTATACACCGCTGATTTTTCAGTAGAATTTCTATGAAAAATCAGAGTGTAATGTTAAAAAAAACAATGAAAAGCATGCACTAGATATAAGGAGCTGAATGATCAACGAGCTATATCTACGAACAACCTTCAAAGTGTTGATATCTTGCATTTACCTTTATTATAAAAAAAACTGTAGAAGAATATGTAGGTAAGTGGTAGTTTAGATTGAAAAAGGCTAAATAAACAATAAAGAAGTCGGATTTTGATGAAATATAACATTGTCATAGCTGATACCATTGGTTAACGTTTAGGCTATTTTCTATTCAAAAAATACCAAAGAATTAACTAAACATGATTTTTTGTTAAACTTTAATCTTTGATGGTATTATAATTAACTTTGCACTGTCTCCGAATCGAGTCTCAGTGCCAGTTCCTGGCGACCAAATCCTAGTCGGTAGTATAATTAGTCTGCTCCACACGTATTGACATGGTCTTTCCTGTGGATACGGCCGACTAGGCCGAGAGAATGGTGTAGGTGCTGGACCAGCCTACTCCATCTAAATCATGTTCCTGACACTGCAGCGCATCAGCGTCCCGTTCATAAGGCCTGATTGATTTAGTATAATGTTATACTTACACATGGCTCATTTGATCGCCCTGCGTGCTAAGCTGGGCCAGGTAAGCCGCCTGCTTGCGATGGTGGTACATATGCACGCGCAAACACGACGGGTTCCGCATGCGTTTCTGGCATATCTCGCATTGCAGTGTCCCTTCCCTAGTGTCGTGCTTGTCTCGAATATGCACCTTCAGATTATACCGGTTCGCGAAGAACCGGTGGCAAGACGGACACTTTACGCCGCCCGTTTTGCAATTCCATCCTACGTGACGCGGTCAAATGAATTGTTATACAAATATGGATGTTATATAATGCAAAACATAAGGTAAACTATTGAGTGTGCAGTTCATTCGAACAAACAATCAATACTACTGATCATTATAAATGATTTTAATGAAAATACTTTTAATACTGAGGGGGGTAGAGTTCAAAATGTTATGGCATGCCGTCAAATTTTACTAAGAATAGAAGCTTGGCAACACTCACCGGATTCCTTAGCAGACTCTGGCAACACAAGCACGCTATGGTATAGATCGTTGTCGAAATCAATTAGCGGTTCGCTGGAAATGTGCAAAATAAAAGTAAATAAATAAAGTGCTGACAAGATGGATACAATGACATGTGTGATAGCTAGCAAACATAAATCGAAAATAATATTGAGTTTGAGAAAAATAGATACGATAAGTAGACTTGATGAACAGTTTGTGTACGATCTTTAGTGGTATACTGTTTCTCCGTTTATAGTAACATCTATTCCTCTTACTCTGTGAAGCTTTCTATTCTATTTGTGCAGCTAATATCTGTATGAAGTGCATTTCTCTCTATCAGAGCTACTATGATCTGTTCCGAGAGCACTCAATCAGAGCCAAGCAATAGATTGGTAGACTCACTCGCCAGTTACTTACCGACTGATGACGATGCAAGTTGAACCAACAAGTTGAACCAAGTTGATACAATGATGACAAGGTTTATTTTGTTCTCAAAACCAAGGTGCAGGACAACTAAATACTGAAACTATATAGGGTACCTCGCATCGTGGTAGTAGTAGGGCTGTTTGTGTGCGAGCTCGTCCGGGTTCTGTACTAGCACCGTACCTATTTCGTGGTGTGCACAGTGATGCTCGCATTGCTGTGTTCTGGTTTGAAGTGTATGGGCCGTATGCTCATTACTTACTAAAGCACTGATCCGGACTCAGATTAGCCGAGTACAGATTCAGACATAAATCGAGACTCAGGTTATGTTCTTATTCCGAAAACAACTACTCAAGTGTTTTTCTTAGAAATAAACTGGACAAGGCGCAAGTTTTATTTGCGCATGCTGGTGTTCCGAAAGATTCGCTTTATAACCAGCTCTCCTCTTTACAAATGTAATGTAATACCAAAACAAACCAATGTAACAAAAGCTCCCATTTGTAGGATTTTTAATTACGATACGGTTCAGGATAGGCTGGACATTTAATAATTGTGGTTTTTATTTAATTTCTCGAATTCAGTTAACTTTTAGAAGTTGCCTATAGTTTTTCTTTCATGAGACCATTATAGTACAGGTTTTCTGAAAAAAATCACCCATTTACGAGAAACCCGTCTGGAATGAAATGTTTCGCACTAAATAATTATTTTCTTCAACCAAGTTTTTTTAATAAAAAATCTAAATACGAGGTTCTTTCAGTTAAGTTCTAAGCTTTCATTAGATACCCACTGTGGTAAAAAATATTTTTGTTTTCATATCCGGTTTGACCCCCCCTTCATAGTCCCTAATTTTCAGAATATTTTTTTCCGCATGCAAACCCTCATATTGGGTTGTGATAAACTATTACTATTCCAAATTTCAACTCTCTAGCTTCTACGGTTCAGCTCTGGTGGCGTGTGACAGACAGACAGACGGACAGACGGACACCGGAGTGAGGCCATAAGTGTTCCGTTTTTCCAAAACTGGATCGGAACACTAAAAAGACAGACGAAATCTATACAAATATTTTGATGCTTGATTCAAAATAAAGAAAAACTTAACTGAACTCTACATAAATATTCGACACTCAAGCAACGTTTCGGAATGAAAGCTCCACTCAGATCAAGCATCGTTAACCTAAGTAATTGATGAGCATACGACCCTTAACATCGTTATGTCTCAGAATGATGAATGCAGTGGGCACGTCCTCTGTGGACGTGCTAAGTAATCGTAGAAGGTAGATCATCACACTAACCTGTCGTATCCATATTCAGTGTTCTCTGGGAGGGTAGGGCTGTCGTTGGCGGGGCGGGACTTCTTCTTCACGCTGAAACTGTTCTTGTTCGGGGTATTCTTGAGCAGCCTGCAATTAACTTCGGGTAAGTACTATCACCATAATTGCCCCTTTACCACTTTTGAAACTGTTTCTGTTAGCTACCTTAATCCACTTTAATTTTGCCCAAGGAGACCTAAATATCTTTTATTTTTGTGAAAGCCCCGTTCTCATAACTTTTACACCCAAAATACTTAGCTGCTGTTTGTATTCGAAACCTAAGAGTCAGTCGGTTCACAGATGAGATGGAACTCTTGGTGGGGCATCGTATCAGTCTGTGGGAATTCATAAGATACGTAGATTTTCAGAAGAAACGATTTTAGGCCTTCTTCGTTTACTAACTTTTCGCGATCTTAATGTCTTCATTTTACCGGTTGGGGGAAGTGGGGGCGTTTTACGCTTCGCCTTCCGGTTAAATAATAAGTTCTTTATTGCGGACTCAAAATGTTAACATAAGTTACACTTACATTTAGCTCTAGAATCAGCTGTTTTATTGCGCAGAGCGATTTTTTCTAAACGACCATATTAATCCAGAACTTTGTACTTATTTTGCTTATTATACATTAGCTAGTCGAACGCATTAATTCGTGTTTAATAAAATTATCATTACATGTGTTTTGGTTGCAAATACAATTGCCTATAGTAACTAACCTCTTGAGTGGGCTGCGCGCTTCCTCTTTGACGGAAGGATCGGACTCCGGGGGCGACTCTGTGGCGATAGTGTCTTCGCCACCCGGAATCCATTCGGAAGCGTCATCCTGACGAGACGCTGGGCGAGGAGGAGCCTCCTCTTTGAGAGCCGACGCCGCTGGAGCCTGCGCCGGGGGAGGGGACTCGCTCCTCTGCAAATTAAAAAAAAATGTAGATGGCGGCAGCAGCGGTGCGCTCTACCGATTCAATAGCAACACTAACAGTAAATACACACAAGAATCATTATGAAACCTCCCAGTGTGCGTCAATGCGAAAGAAACGCGTTAATGGACAGCTTGCGCTCAGATAAGACGGCCTCTACCTAAACGATAAACTTATTTTAATTAGAACTCTGAATCATTAACAGTATTATTTATTAACAAAATAATAAAAACATATATTCTTGGACATTTCACACCACGCCCTCTAATCTCAAACTAAGCAAAGCTAGATTATATGAGAATTAGATTGCTGATAGAATACTTATCGAGGTACATTTTTTGTAAATAATATTTATAGTAACACCCCGACATAGAACAAACATCTATGTTTGCTATATCCAAATGTTTGTTCTCAGTGGGGATCGAACCCACGACCTACAGCACAGCAAGGAAGGCAGTGATAGATATTACCGACTGAGCTGCGCGCCTGTCAATTAATGCTGCAACGTCGATAAAAGAGTCCCCATACAGATAGACTCACCTCTCGGCCCCCCGTAAGCCCCTTGACCTGCAGCATCTCCGCCGTGTGGAGGAAACCAGAAAGCTCCTGTTGCCTCACGTGCACCTCCCCACGGTACATGAACTGCAGCAGCTGCCTCAGCTCCTGGTGCGCTACGTCTTTCAGGATCACGATCGGGTGCTCGCAAGGATTGGTCTGCAACAACATCGGTTACACAAAGCTAATATTCACTCTTTCATTTTGTAAAACCTCTGAAAAACTTTGGATTATGTAAGACTATATATATATATATGTATATATGTTATGTATGTTCAATAAATATATTAATTAATTAGTGTCTGGCACTTCTATCGTAAATCTATATAAACTTAGTCAAGGCGCTTAGGTTACATTAGACAGTTTTTATTAAATAGGATAAGGGCCTGTTTCACCATCTCTGAGTAAAGCTATGCCTTAGGTAAAAATATACCCTTTGTTTTTAACAAGTCTAACTATAAAGTAGCGACGGAGATATTTATAACCGACGGATAGCGTAATCATGAGATGGTGAAATTGGCACTAAGGAAAATAAATAAAAATAAAACAAAACAAAATTAATTCAAACAGCTGTTTATTGACAAAGAAATCAAAGGTGAAATTGGCTATACCAAATAAAAATTTAAGAAGTGGATCGGAAGCCACAAGTTTTCTGTGACTTGTAATAGCAAGCATACTGAAAGTAGGGTTGCCAACCATACTGTTAAAAACAGTATTATCCTTTATTTCGCTCAAAAATACTGTTAACTGTTGAACAAAAATAAAGTATGTAAAATTCAGTTTTTTCGTCACACATCCAATCCTAAATATAGAATTCGTACCGAGAGTCCAAGGGCCGCCATATCATACAGTACTGCATCACAATTTTCAGTAAAGCTGAAAGACATGAAAATTTACGCGGCTCGCTTCACTCGCCGATAAGTAGGAGGCCCCTAACTTTACATCGTAAAACACGAAAATCGCGATGACTTGAAATGGTAGTCTTAGCTCGGTCAAGCTCCTCCCAAGCCGAAATTTTGGATCCGCCACTGATTTACGTAAACACAATAAAATATTGTTTCTCCGACCATAACATACTAACTATATTTCTGCACAAAAAGTTGGCAACCCTAACTGAAAGTAAATCAAATAACCGCATTTGAGTGCTCATCCACCATCTCCGGATAGTGCATGGAGCACTTCAAAAAGCAATGCATTCACTGCAAACGTAACCGGTTATCGGTCGTTTCACGAATCACTTACAATTTGTTGGTTCACGTTTTTCCACGGTTTCCCGAAGGAGACTAAGCTCATTTAGAGACTGAAGAAGGCTGTTAGCGGGCGGTACGGGACAAGCACCCTCGCGGACTTTAACTCCGGTACTGCTACGGATAATGTCTACCGAGCTGAAGTGTTTACTGCAGACTACGGTGCTGATGGTCACATTCAAGTTATTAATTTCCAGAGCCTCGCACCACTTCTTTCGCAGTGCTGGATCCTTCGGAAACCTGTTAGATGAATGTAAAATATCAGTATGAAAACGCTACCTCTCTCATGAGTACGTAATATTTTTTGAATACAATCAATACACCAAAATTGCAATAGGATACTTACTTAAAAAAGTTAATTCCGAACTTGAGGTGGTGCGGGTTATGAGACCTACATTTCTCAACGGCGCAAAAAATCCCCATATTTAACCTAAAAAATTAAACTTTTTTATTTACATACCTAACCAAGATAGTGTAATAATGTTAAGCAAGGAAAGCCCCAGTGAACCCCATTCATTAATATTTGTATTGTGATAAGCGAGGCACGTGCCATATTGACATTATGCCTTATTGTCCTTTTCCTTTTGACCATTATAGGATAGACCAGCTTGACGGTAAGGACCTTACTAACCTAAGTGTTTTATTCTTTAAAGAAGCTTAAAGGTAGGTTTTTCTACTTTTCACGACACGAGACTGCTGTGGACTTGTTATGTCAACCTTATTTGTGCATTGCGTAGTAGGTGCAGTAGCAGATAATTTAATAATTCATAGATTTAAAAAACTAGGAGAACCAACTTCAATTTGACAACCTTCCGGGTTCATCATAAGATCATTATGAAGATGATGGCAGATCATCGGAAACGTTCTAGTGACCGTAAACACCACTAAAAAGTTACAGGAAAGCAAAATACTAATTTTTTTTACGTGTATGTGTATGGCATACTTTTTCCAGTTGTTTTGATTTAAAAGTAAAAAAAATACAGAACCGATTTTGGTGACATTTTTATGGGACCGATCTGGAACTATCTCCAAAAAATAACTATTCAAATTCGTTTTTAAATGACACAGTTCTGTTCTGAGTTAATAAACACTAAAAATAAAGAATACAACTGAATTGAGAACCTCCTTTTTAGAAGACGGATAAAAAAAAAGCCTAGAAAAGGCATAATAGAGCAACGAAATAAAAACCAAATCTCTTAGATTTATAGCTGAAGTGTTATTGATTTTTCTCGGCAAAATAGTTAGTAGTCGTGAATCTACTGCAGAGGATTACCTTTATTTCTCTACAGTTCTTGGAAAAACTCTTGAACGAAATAACAACACAGGTTGTTGCTTTTGTGTTTTGTGGCGTAAAGAAAATATCGTAGGAGTACAATATTAACTAAAAATTCATAATTTCATAAATAAAATAAAACATTCGACAGGTAACGAAGAATTGGATCAATCATACATAATATCATAGTATAATGAGCGTCCCTACGACGATTCTAAGATCACAGCGCCTAGACACATGGGTATAGATAGTATAGGGCACATTACATATTTATATTTGGATCGGTCGTCGTCATCGCATTGCACCCTCGTGGATGGTTGCCATGGAGCCAGACACCCTCTCATCCCGTATTTCCTCGGTCAGCCCAGCTTACCCTTTGTGCTTTTGTCTTCATGTTCAGCATCTGCCCGTCGCGTAGAGCTTACAAGAGCTTTTATATATATTTAAAAGCCATCCTTTGTTGTGATAATGACCACAATAAGTATTTACTTAAGTATAGTCTAGCTAGATGGACGTAGTCTTTAAGAAATACAAAACAAGAGCTATCATATTTCCCTTTTTATGTCTTTACAACAAAGCTGTAACACAAAACTTTAAAAAAAGTTATGTATCCAATTCCGAATTTTCTTATTGAATTTCTTGAAGGAAAAAGGTCTAAATAAGCTACCTCGTCTGATCTTATCCAACTGTGCTGGCGAAGGTTAAATGTACGGATAGGTATTATAAAATATCTAGTATCAAAAATTGTGCAGTCCTATTTTCACGTCAAAACACAATTTTCCAAACAGGGTCAGGTGGCGACAGGCTATTACGTAGTTCTAAATTGTCTGTTAACATAGCTAAAGCCTACTCCCCACTGTAGCTCTAATCGCTGCAAACCTTCACGGGGTGCCCACTACCCAGAACCCCCTGTCAATCTAAAGGACTGACAACAAAGTTTTTTTATTCAGTAAAATCACGAGGATCTTTAACCTCCGACTGAAAATTGGAAGCGTTTGACGACGTTGTGTGTCTGTCTGTTTGTTTATATGTGGCCTCGTAGCTCCAAAAGTAGAACTCCAAATTGAATGCGGGTTTTTTTTTAGAAAGCTGATTGATGGTTCGGTTGGCAGCGGCATTTATAGTTAAATTTATAAGAAATACAGGTGGAAATTAAATTCTAGCTTAATGGCAGGGTGGATTATTATGAAGTGCCAGTAGATACACGATAGATCTTCTGATAAACTTTAAAAATAAATCCTTTGGCTTCAGAACCACATATAGGTATCTTCGTGGCGCGCTACGTAGCGCTCATGGCGTAGTTCACTTATACGCACGGCACCGTTATTTCGCACAGGGTAGCACCCAAACTAGACTTACATTGAAAAGAAAAACAAGCAAATACCCTGGTGTAAACATAGCATTTCGCGATATTGTTATGAACTGAAATATTCATAATTCCATATTACTTTCACAAAAATTTAATTATCCCAACATTTCACAAATGATTATATATATGCATGCAGTCCATCGAATTTTCGTTGAAAACAATGGTAATTGAGTTAAATGTAGTGTAAAATGTACGACAAATTTTCCTTTAGAATTTATGAGTTTCCACTTTCGAACAACAGGATACAGTGCCTACATTAATTAAGTATCTATAACTACTTATAAATTCTATAAACCTTAAGCTGGTATTCAAGCAGCAAATTATTACTACGACGACGTATGATATTTTAAGTTGAAAGCTGCTCACCGTGCCTGGAAATGTCAGGCTTATACCAAAGTAGAGTCAATCTATTCTACTGTAAGCATTTCTGCTTGATGTTCTTCTAAGGAAACCTCTTATGTCCGATACAGATATATATGCCTTACGAAAGCAAGCGGACGGTATTGTGCGAGGCAGATGAGCAGTATGATATCGTCAGGTAAATCCACCTTTACTCACCACGTGAAGTGATGCTATTGACGGATTTTTCCTCACATACCGTTACGCTCATCTACTTCGCACATTTTCGATGGAAACGCAGCCTAAACTCCTAAGAGTGCGTGTGGTAGAAGCTATGTTACAAATCAAATATACACTTAATAATTTCATTTGTTATATCGTGGTTTATATTAGTTGCTATCGGAGGTTGCAATCCAATTCCTGAAAGTATTCTACCCAGCAGGGGTATGCCAATCAAAGTTGAACTGCAAAGTTGAACTGCAAAGTTGAACTGCAAAGTTGAACTACAAAGTTTTAAATCATGGTCAGTTCATACTAACTCATAGTTATTCTGTGACTAAATAGTGACATTATGACGTCATTTGATGTGTTTTCGCGCATATTTTGCTGTCAAGTGTCTAAAAAGAATGATCACCTGAATAAATTACACTGGGCAGTGAAATATAACTTGACAGCAAAAGATTGGCATACGGGGGCAGAAGCCTGAAAACATTCGACAAAAGCGTTTCTGAACATTTTTAAGTTTTCCATAAAAATACGTACAGGCATGATACTCGTAGCACACACGTAGGTACTCCATTTTAAATTATTACCTGTTGACGTAGGGTATTTACCTATGATATGTATTTTTTTATGTTATGTTATAACAAATATTTTAGACCTATAAAACAGATAGTTTTGTCCGCAATAATCATTTTGTGCTGTGTGCGACTTTAACTTTGTTTCCAAAACATGACATAAAAACGATTTATAAGTCACTTGAACCATTTATTACTTATCAAAGCTATAAATATAGCTTATAATCACTCAAGGAAGCTTCACGTTCGATCAGTTCAAGTAATTGGAAAACTTTTATGACGAATCAAACTTTGAATTTCAGTATTGGCGACGCGCGGAAAATCAGATTTAAGTATACGAATTATAAAATACAATAAGTTTGTACTCACGGTTAGTATATTTTTGAATCAGGAAGAGTGTGCGGGGGACAACCGACGCAGCTGCAATACTCACGCGAAAGTCCCGAGTCAAGCGCGAGCTGCGACGAAGAACGCGCCTGCGCGAAAACTCTCAAAGGATTTTATGTAAAAACATCTCATTATAATTAGCGTTAAAATAACTTCAACGATTAATTAAAAATATGCTGGGATTGCGTTATAAATGGTTCATTAACAAAGATATTTTATAGAGCATCATTTTGGTGTGAAAGAACAAAATAATTTGTTTATGTTTTTTATGTTGTTGTTTATGATTGTTGTTTATGATTAACGACAAACTGGTTTTAATAACAATAGTAAGACTAGATTAATTCGGTAACGATCGATGTTTCCTTTGACATCTGGTCTGTTAATGGTACACGGTAAGGCAGCATGCCTATTCATAGTACCTATCTGTGATGTTTTCTTTACATGCACTATTATGATAGTTCTTTTTGTAGACTGCACACAGCATCTCTGGAAATTCAAAACTGGCACACAAAGAGTTTCCGTTCAGCTCAACGAAAGTCAAATGAACTTGGGCGCAAAAGAGCCTCGAACAGAAATGGATTTAAAATCAGAAATTACACCATCAACCAGAGAGAAACATGTAGAACTACTATATAAAATTACCAATTGCGAAAAGTGCTCGTCTCGCCAAAAGCTACAGGCAAGGACTAAACAATGGCAGACGACCAATACCACTTGCAGGCAGGCTCAGTATCAATAAAAAGATCTAACTTGTCAAAAAAAAAACTGAATATGAACGTAGTCAAGCCGAAGTTTGTAATTATCACGTTTCATATTGTTTTGACACGTTTGAAGCACTTTGCTTAAAACGTTTCAAAACAATGGTAACGTGAAAATTACTAGCTCCGAGTTGACAAGGTTGACATTCAATACGTTTAATTACTTTTTTTTCAAAAATACGAAACGTGATAAGTAATAAAGTCCCGCGTGCGATTCATAAAATTAAAAAACTTGACTCGTTATGTGAACGTTTTAAAGTACTTAATTAATATTCTCACAGTATTTTTAGTACTTATAAATATATTAATGATTAAAACTGCATGGCCCAATGTCGCTCCACCCATCAACAGCTAACTTCCCGATTTGCAATGTCTCAGTGCCATTCTCATATTATACTTAAATATCACATTATTTTTCGTTCCTGAAGCGTAGCGTGTGCTGTCTATTAGACTTTAGGTATATGAGTAGACATGACTAAAACATATCTTCAGCTATTTACAAATTGTTTTATATTTTGTAACTTACAAATATCCCGAATATGAAGATAGAAATTGATCTACATTACAATATACTCATACGTCACGTTGATGGGATTTTTAATTGGTAGCCACAAAACTAAACCCCTGTAGGTAAGCTCGTATGAGTCGTCTAGTGGTCAACACGACAAGTCTAGTTTAGAATTTTTAGAGCAGCACCTACAAATTCGGATTTAAATCCGAGGGAAAATGCAATTATACCGTCAAACTCGTGTCAGACGAAAGAAACTCGTAGATAAGCCCTCTGAACAAACTCTGGACTCTGAAGCAACTGACGTGACATCGTCCTCGTGTCAAACACGTCAAAGTATGTTTAACTGGCGCTGCTAATCCCGTACCTTCATTTTATCCTTAGAATATAGAAAACACTATAATCTGTGAATTTATCTTGCTAATTATTCAGGATAAAAAGTAGCTTAAGTGTCAATCCAGGTTACGACCTTTAAATATTTCAAGTTACATCAAAGTTGGTTCAGTAGTTGCGACGTGATTGAAACACAAACATCCAAACCTCTAAACTTTCACATTTATAATACACGCGAGAGCAATGATTCCGGGTCACTTAAAGAATGTTAAAAATCTCGGAAACTAAAAATGATAGGTTAATGCAATAAATTGTATTTAATAGACAATGTAATACTCCTTAAATGAAGGTATTAAAACTTCTTAGTTATTGTAAAGTTATATCTTAAAAAAATCAAATTTGAAAAAGGGCCACTTTCGAAGATGGAACTACGAAATTACAGCATTTGGTTTTGCTTTTGTTTGTAATCTGTCATTTATGTGGGTATATAAACCATGTTGATAGTGCTCTATATTCATTATTCAAGCTGAAATTATGTCGCTTACGCCTGAAGAATGCACCAGAATACTTACAATGCTGGAAACCGGCCGGAGTCAGCGCGATACAGCCAGGACTGTCGGTGTGTCGCTGTCAACAGTACAAAGAGTTCTCCGACGTTACGAAGAAACTGGTTCTAACCTACGCAGACCAGGAACGGGCAGAACCAGGTGTACCACAGCACGGGAAGACCGATACTTGGTGAACACCATGCTTCGAAATCGCTTTCTCACAGGAACTGAACTCACAAATCAGTTTCGACGTCTCGGAGGAAGTAACCCAAGTGCATGGACAGTAAGACGTCGGCTTGCTGAATCTAACTTAAAACCCCTTAGACCTGCAAACGGCCCTAAACTGGAGCGTGGGCATCGTATTTCAAGACTAAGATATGCCCAGAGCCACGTAAATTGGAGTATTGAAGATTGGTCAAAAGTTATGTTCTCCGACGAATCAAAATTTATGCTCTACAAGCACGATGGAAGACACAGAGTGTATCGAAGACCAGGGGAAAGATTCAAGCAAGCATGCATCGAAGAAAAAGTAGCCTACGGTGGTGGGTCTGTACTTGTGTGGGCCGGAATTTCTTCTGAAAGTCGCACAGAGCTGGTGATCATAGAAAACGGCTCTTTAACTAGCGTAAGATATGTGGAAGAAATCCTCAATGATCATGTTGGTCCATTTATGGTCAATTTAGGTGAGGATGCTATATTTATGCATGACAATGCCCGACCTCATACAGGTAGGATTGTGAATGACTACCTTCAAGAGATGAACATTACTCGTATGGAGTGGCCAGCGCGCAGCCCGGATATCAACCCGATCGAGCATGCTTGGGACGAGCTAGGCAGATGCGTAAAACAACGAAACCCTCCCCCAATCACGCTTCGTGAGCTCAAAATTGCTCTCACAGAGGAATGGGAGAATATTCCCCAAAATCGTATAAGGAACTTGGTGTACAGCATGCCAAACCGCGTAAACGCAGTAATGGAAGCACGAGGAGGCAATACGAAGTATTAAAATTCAAGTCAAATCGTAATAAAGTTCAAAAATTTCATGTTTCCTATTTTTGTTTTAAGGAGAGATCAGCAGTTTTTTTCTTTATGTAATTTTGTGTTAATAAAATGTATGGTGACTCATATTTTTTTACTTTCATTTAAGGAGTATTACATTGTCTATTAAATACAATTTATTGCATTAACCTATCATTTTTAGTTTCCGAGATTTTTAACATTCTTTAAGTGACCCGGAATCATTGCTCTCGAGTGTATTAGTGGGATAACATACATTCCAATGTTCCAACATTGGAAGTCTTTGGGGGAGACCTTTGCCCAGCAGTGGTACGAGATAGGTTAAGGGAAAAAAAACATACATAAGCACAGAATACGTGGATTCTATTCAGTGCATAAGTCTCACGGGAAACTTAAGTCCAGACCGAAGTAGCAAAGCCAGTTTCACATAATTTAATTCATCATTGCAATGGTAATCGTATTGAATTCTTGAATACTGATTCTTTCGAAGAGTAACAGTGATGAGACAGATAGTACTATCATATTTATAATGAACTGACGTTGACTCATCATATAGGTAGGTTAGGTACATTGTATGTGTACCTACTGACTGACTGAGCGAAAGAATACTAAATCGAATGTGACAAAGTATGCACAGAGTAAGAGCAAGTGAAATATAGACACGGCCTAAGATAGTTTCCGACGTTTGAACTTGATGACTTCCTCATCCTATGATCAATGATCTAAGTACTTATCTCAAAGTCAAAATATTATAATAGCATATACTGAACAAGAGATTTCGCATAGTATTGGTGAAAATCATAAAGAAACTGTAGTGGAACTAGAAACTTTCAATGTAAATAGGTAAGTGGGCAAACCGAAATCTATTCCGGTTTTTCAACCTTTGCGGCACGAGTCGTCGAGGTAGGTAGTAGGTACACGTTCTGAACACCGAGTGAGGTAAATTCACGAAGGTTTATCGTTCAGAATGCTGTCATTATGAAATAACACCTAATCACCGCTTTGTGTTCTGTGTTCAAAACAAATACTTTCCGATAGTAACACAAACATTTATACAGTTTTTGTAAGTGCACGGTCTTACTGAGTGTTTTTATAATTCTATTACATTGAAGCATAACAAAGTTAGAATATCAGCACACTAGAACTTCAGCATTTAAGTATATTTCTTTGTAAAAAGCATCATACAGAATTCCACTAGGAACCAGGCCGTAGTTTCTGGCCCGTTTTTCTAGGCTCTGGTCGCAGGAAACTGGCATACAGCTATAAAAAACGATTCGAATGATCCTTGTGATTTCATTAAATAAAAGAATTATGACTTTGAAAATGTCGCATGGGTTTTAACATCAAAGACTAAACATAGGGCTTTGAAATGTACACAAGGAAACCCTACCGTTCTATGGCAAATTGTTTTAGTTCTAGGCGAGTATCGCATGGAATTGGCTTCAGTAAAAAACTACGCTGCACCGTGCCGGGGCTGAGCCGTATCCGAATCCAAACAATTTGAACTTTATTTATAACGGAATAGAGCTGACTAAGCAGAACTAGACAAAGGCCCGGCGTCGTCAGTTTGCATACAGCCGTGTCTGATGAATCCCGATGTCCAGCTGTAGCATAATAGAAAAAATAGAGTTTCAAATTCAATGACGACTTGGACACGGCCCAGCTCCGACAAGGAGTAGCGTAAATATCCCTTATTCGACCAACAAGATAAGGGCAGTGAGGGTTCACAGAGACCGCCGCGAGATTCAAAATCAAAGGGCAAGGGTATTATTATTATGTTCTGTAAAGTTCTAGACTTCAACGGTCATAGTTCGAATGAAAACCACTGATATGTATCTCTCTATTTAAGGTGATCTTTGTCATTGTATTCTATATTTAATAAATATTTGTTTGTTTTGTAAAACACTGGTTTTATTGTACAGATCTGCTAGCAACTGCACCTACTGACCTTGCATTTGAGGACACTTTATTCTTTTTCGTTGGGACTAGATTCTAGGTTAGTTTTTATATTGTTGGTACCAGCATCTAGCTGGTCCATCCATGGTCACCAACTAGTTTCAATTATTTAACAATAACACATTAAGCAAACCTTGCCTAGCATTGAATAAGCCAACATTAAAAAAAGAGCCATAGAAACTTAAAGCGACACAAGCCGAAATTGAAAGCCAAAATAGCATGATTTTAAGAGCTAAAATTGAAATGTGATGTAGAAATATTACATTCCATTTTCCAAAACACAAAACTATAGGTAACAACGAAAATTGCTGATCAGTTTCTTTACTGTGACAAATAGAACTACAATTAAAATATGTAGGCAGGTGGTATGTCTCTCCTTACCTGTTGGTGCTTTCATTTTGATCATAAATATATTGACAAACATTACGAGACCTTATTTACACAAATTTGATGTGTCATTTACTAGTAATTTATTCATAGTACATGGATTACTCCTGTAGTTTGTTGGAAACTAGGATGTATTATGTTTAATGGTGGTGATTGAAGCAGGTGACTTATCTAAGTATAAATTAGTACAGATTAAATAAGAAGACACCTACCGGATTTTTCCATCAGCTTCCAGAGTAGCAGCATGGGAAGAACAGTTGGCAACTTTACTTACACTACACAATTTAAGTACCTAGTTTTAACTAAGTCTGTGTACTGTGATACTAAGTTTTTAAGCTAATCAAGTTATTAATCAGGCCTTTGCATCTAATTTAGATGATTTACCACCGACCCATGCCCCGAGAAACAAGTTGCTGCAATAACTGGGACATGATTTAGATGGCTCGTCAGCACATATCCTCTCTGCTTAGTTGGTCTTATCTACAGGAAAAATAAGATCAATCTGTGCGGAACTAACTAAGCTGCAGATTCCTCACAATGTATTCTTTCACCGTTTTAGATAAATTATCTGATTAAAAAAATCCATTGGTGCACTCATAGTGCAGCCAGCTTAACTTCTTAGATTAACGGAGAAGTAATTTGGGTTGGGCAGCAATGTTTTAGCATAGTCAGAGTAATTTATTTATAAAACTCTTTGGTTGGGAGGAGGTCCAAAAACGTAATCTCCTTTACCTTACAAGGCAACAAGTCATCGAATTTTTTTTGTCAGAGTACCTCAATTTGGACTTAGTAAAAGAATTTTGATATCCTTTTTTACCTAAGAACAGTAGATATTTCTTTTATATATTATATGCATCAAAATTAACCGGCACTAAACTACATTCAAATTGGGCACCAAGCTTCTCTAATAACAATATAATCAGATTGTATTATTAATTAATTGTATTATTACCAATTATATTATTGGTAAAATTTATAAATCTGTGATGAAAACTATTGACACTAAAAAAGCTAAGTAAATTGTTCTTGTGGTTGAACTGTGAGATACAATAACCAGCAGTGTATTGGTTAATATCTTTAAACCCATCTAAAAACTGCCTTAGATAAAAATAATTAGTTATTAAGTAGGCTTTACAATGTTAGATATGTTTACAAATAATATAGTCAGGCTGTTTTTATTTCAGTTAAACAGATACAAGCACTGATGATGCAATGAAGTAGGTAGATAAATATTTACATACTATTTATATTTATACAACATAAACCTGTTCACATTGTAGTAGATACCTAGTTTATTCACTGTATTTTCCCCAGCAGCATACAAATTCAATGTACAATAACAATATTGCAGATGGCCGATAGGCTGTTATCAGTTTCATGCAAACAAAAAAATATTAATTATGTAAATCAAAAGGAAGAATATTTTTATTATTTTTATAATAATTTGTTGTTCCACTACAGGAAGGATATAGTTTTGGAATATTTGCAGTTTGAAGTTATTGGAATTTCAAATAGTGGCATTCTATTGTACTTTCTTTGTTTGATATGAGAGCAGTCATAGATCAAAGGTCTTCCAAAACAATAATTAGGTTCTATAATAGTAATGTCAGGGCACTGTCCCGGTTAGACCAGTACCTTGTAATTGTTCTAAGGAGTACTATGTAGAGGTAGGTATAGGCATGATATGAGCAGTGAGTCATACCTTGAATAGTTCCTTGAAGTAGGGGCTGCAGACAGAGAGGATGAGCTTGTGCGCATGCACGTACTGGCCCCCAGCCGCGAGAGTCACGTCCACCAGGTCTTCACCCTCCAACAGCGCGTGAAAGGACTGCGACAAGTTTGAGTGGAAATCGTTCCATCTCAGCGAAAACTGTTCAGGCATTGCCATCGCGAATAACTCACACAATAAACGAACAAAAACCCACCGACGACGCCCTTCTAAAATTAGATACCTGTAACACTTTCAGAGCTACTACGCGTCCCCATACATCACTGAAATGAAAACGCAAACAAGTCTAACTGCATACGTATACGTTTATTACTCAGCAACTAAAACCGTCATATTCAATTGAACTACCCATCACACTTAATCTACCTGCAATTTACTATTTAGAAAGTTCATTTTTGAGATGGCATCGCAATTTCATTGAAATGAAAATATCAAAATGTCGCTTGGTTTGTTCACAAATTCTTCACAATGCACCGTTCATTGTCCGAATCCGTACTCCGATCTCATCCGATCGGACTATCGGACCGATCGATTCGATGGATGGATGGTTGGTTGCTCCGACCGACTCCAACCACAGATTACAGGACGTACAAATATTAATAATCTGTGATTCGGACCAAACAATATCTAGCGTCAGTCAACCATCTAATTATGTCAGTCAATGAGAAAAGAAAAAATCGTGTGACAGACAACAAGACCTCTGACAAGACTGACAAAATCACGGTCGCGGTTTCAAACATTAATCTCTGATATAGAAACCAATGCCCTACCAACAAAAAAAGCGTGTATACTACGGAATAAAATATGGCTGCTTTAGTGATTGTATTGACAGCAGATCTACAACAAACTCGAAACAAAACATGGCGGCACCGGTTATGCAAACATAAAATCATGTCGTCACAAAAAAATTCGAAGGGACAAAATATTGTCTATCTCTTTCAACACATTCAGTATTGGTTTGGTTAAAAAGAAACAAAATAATATTTGACGGCCTAAGTGTCTTTTTAATTTGTATAATAGAATGGGGCCCCTCCATGTTTATGTTTCCTACCTACCTCCATGAATATTATATTGGTCGTGTGCTGTGCACCAATACATTTTTCTATATGTAGGTGTAGGTACCTTTCTTTACTCTCTCTAAAAAATTATGCGCAATGCCGTGCGCTCAAACATCGCGAAGACACCCGATCCACGGCTTCATTTCTGCACGTATTGACCTTGTCTTGAAGTCTTGCCTGTGGTGAATAAAGGCGGACTAGGCTGAGAGAAGAGGACGGTGCATTACTAACGAACGAACTAGATAAAAATTACTTGTCGGTTAGAAAAAATGGTAAATATAATTTAATTTCTTTATATTGTGTTTATATACTTACTTAAATAATTGTTATAATTTGATAGAATAACGCATTAGATATAAGTATCTGTAATGTTATTTTATTATTAGTAATAAAGAATTTGAATTTGAATTTGGCATTTTCAGAAATAAGATAAATCAGTGTCAAGTGTGACAGTTTTAACTGTTACTGTCTAATGTTAACAGGCTAACAACACTAACACAACACACACATAGCACAAGCTGTGTGTTGCCAGATCTCCTGATTTTTCGGGGGATCTACTGACTTTCCCAGAATTCTACTGATCTACTGATTTTAACCGAGTCTACTGTTTTTTTTTAAATCCTGGTTTTACTCTTCAAACATGATAGTAATCAAAAATCTGCGTGAAATGAAACACAAAATTATCGTGGTTAGGTTAGCACTATAAAATTGTCAAATATCACTTCATATGATTCATGGAGAAAGCTACGACTTCAATATAAGCGCTGAAATGTTAGGCAAGCATAACAGTCAAATATATCTCAAGAACAATATATAACTCATCTCATCATCATCATCTCAGCCCGTTTGCACCCACTGCTAAGTATAGGCCTCCTCTTTATTGCGTCATTCTTTCCTGTCCCTTGCGAATCTCAACCATTGATTTCCAGCTCGTTGTATTATGTCATTGGACCATCGGGCGGGTGGTCTGCCTCTTGGTCTACGAGCATCCCTTGGCCACCATTCTGTGACCGCCTTCGTCCATCTTCCGTCTTCCCTTCTTGCCAAGTGTCCCGCCCATCTCCACTTTGCTTGGCGATTCGTGTACCCACGTCCACAACCTTTGTGCGACGTCGAATCTCAGTGTTGGGTATGTGGTCTAGAAGAAATATTCCGAGCATGGCCCGCTCCATTGGTCGTTGTGTTACTCTGATCTTAGGCATGTGTTCCTTTGTGAGCGGCCATGTCTCGGATCCGTAGGTAAGTATGGGCAGGACACATTGGTTGAACACTTTGGTCTTCAAGTATTGAGGGATGTCAGACTTTAAGACGTCTTCCAGCTTACTAAATATATAACTAATAAAATGTAATGTTATTTTAATGCCTGCCCTTGTTTTAGTTAATAAAATTACATCTATTGAGTTTTTGAAAAATTTCCCCATACATCTTGATTTTTCTAGTCGCATCTTCTGATTTCGGATCTGGCAACACTGTATATGTTAAAAAAAAAAGGACTTGGCAAAAGGACATTCATCCAGCGCCAGAACAAAATTAAAAAAAAAATCACATCACGTACGTACGTACACGTCCGTTCGCCTGTCTGTCTGTCTGTCTGCCTGCATCTGCATAGTATTACTTTATGGTCTGTCCGTCTCATCCTCATCAAATCAAAAGCTGATTAGTTCAATGGTTTCTAAATTTTCTTTTAATGATCTTGTTTTTTGAGTATTTGGTATAATCGGTCGGCCACATTCATATTTTGTTGGCTTGGCTAGTCGCGTTTTTCGTTTGATAAGAGTAAATAAGATTTAATTTAGATTGTTCTGCTGGGCGCTGGCGTCTTGCAGACACTGTGCAACTTTAGCCTGACATGTTAGGCAAGATCGTACAAAACGAAGGCGCCCTGAAGCAAAGGGACAGTACTAATGAAGTTAGCATGGGTTCGTCCAGTGTGTGAAAAACAGTGAGAATGTCGACAATCGTGACTACCGGTAAGGCCTTGGATATTTTATTTAATAAATGTCAGTTATGTTGTCGTGAAGTAGGTACCTAATAATAGTGTGTGTTCGGCAGGGCTGGACACCCGGGAAGAGGCCGAGGCGGAGAGCCACCGGCAGCTGATGAAGAAGGTACTGAGCGCCGCGTTCTACGCGCTCGCCTCATTCATGATCACCGTCATCAACAAGACCGTACTCACCTCGTACGCGTTCCCTTCTTACCAGTTTCTTGGACTGGGGCAGATGGTGGCGACAATAACGGTACTATGGCTGGGGCGAAAGCTGCAAGTGGTTCAATTCCCGCCGATGGATAAGAGTGTGACGCGGCGCATCTGGCCGCTGCCGTTGATCTACCTCGGCAACATGGCGACCGGGCTCGGCGGGACCAAGGAGCTCAGCCTCCCCATGTTCACGGCCCTGCGCCGCTTCAGCATCCTCATGACCATGATTCTTGAGAAGATAGTGCTCGGCGTGCGAGCCTCCTGCTCCGTGCAAGCTAGTGTCCTTTCCATGGTGGGAGGAGCTATCATAGCTGCAGCTGATGATGTCACATTCTCCATCACTGGCTACACACTCGTCTTACTCAATGACGCCTTTACTGCAGCCAATGGAGTTTACATGAAGAAGAAGCTGGACTCTAAGGAACTAGGCAAGTATGGATTAATGTTCTATAATGCATTGTTCATGATATTACCGGCTGCAGCTGTGGCCTGGGCCACAGGGGATCTCAAGCGGTCCATGGAGTACCCACACTGGGATGACCCACTGTTCTTGTCTCAGTTCTTGCTGTCATGCGTGATGGGTTTCATCCTATCTTACAGTGTGATGTTGTGTACACAGTACAACAGTGCTCTTACAACAACTATCATAGGTTGTCTCAAAAATATTCTAGTTACATACTTAGGCATGGTTATAGGTGGTGATTATGTATTTTCATGGCTCAACTTCATGGGATTGAACATTAGTGTAGCTGGTAGCTTGGTGTACACTTACATAACATTCAAACGCCGTTCCCCTTCTGTGTATGTACGGGTGGAAAATCCCAAAATCGACACAGTATGACGAAAAATGTTTCACTTGAAAAGGGTTTGCTTGTCCATGTTTGGTTATAAAGATGAGCGCAGCCAGAGACAATTACTACCAAAGATATTTGAAGTTAAACATTATTAGTGTAAATGAAGTACAGTGAAAAAACAATGCCATAATACCAGTGTTATGTTAATACTTTAATTAGGGTAAGGAATTAGGTATTTATTTGATTCAAGACTATACATACATATAATTATATAGTAATACAATCATGTTCTAATATTATTATTATATGAATACCCCTGAATAGTTTATAATATATGTACTATACCTACCTACAATGTAACAACTAAATTACCATGTGAAAGCAATAAAACATATTGAGTATGTAAATTATCAACTAGTTGTTGATAATAAGCACACAACCACCACCTTCACTGCAAATTCTGCTTCTTGCAAAACTGACTAACTGTTTCTACAAACATTTTGTTTATAGAATTTTAAATAAAATCTGATAAAACTTTGTTATGTGCCTTCCAGAATCAGGTAAAAAAAAAGCTATTAAAACTTAATAACTGGCTACGAATAAGTAAAACTGCTAAAAAGTTTAACTAAAAGAAAGGATAATGACTTTAAAATAGTCATATAAAAATATTTCAACACTGTGACGTAGACATTAGCGAAAGCTGCTCATCTATAAACAAATAATTAAATAAATAGTAATAACCTACATTCTGCACATATATTTAAGTTCTGTGCCTAAAGTGCAGAGGATATTGACAGAATAATTTATAAGTTTAAAAAAATAGAAAAACCGACTTCAATTCGACTACCAGCTTCATCATCAGATGATGATGATGACAGTTCATTGGGAATGTTCTAGTCACTATAAACACCACTTAAAAGTCACAAGAAAATATGCAATTTCGTGCACGTGGTTGGTGTTGATTCTTTAGAGGAACAACAACTGGTGGGTTTTTGCTTTTCTCTAATTAAATGCGGTTTGAATGTACAAACTGGGTTTGAAAAAATGTAAAAATTTAGGTGTGCACAGCACAAGGGGTCTGAAAGTAATGCATTAGCCTATTGAACATTAGTAAGTGTACGCGAGCATCGTTGCTAGCAGTAAAATGGTAGGCGCTACGCCGCAACTTTGCATATATTTTCAGTTATTTCTATTTATAACCCAAACTACTGAACTGATTTTGATGAAAATTAAATGGGACCAATCTGGAAGTATATCCTTTGAAGTAATAAAAGAATTTTTGAAATCGGTTCATAAATGATGGAGTTCTGAGGTAACAAACATTTAAAAAAACATACAACCGAATTGAGAACCTCCTCCTTTTTTGAAGTCGGTTAAAAATGAATAGTTGTTTGCACACATTGTCATACAGTGCCACAAACTTATCGCGGATATAAAGGCGCTAGATCCGCCGCGTCGCTGCTCCCTCATATTATATTCTATGGCACCCCTAGAGAACTATGTTACTACATTCTCTTATTGGTGACCGGGGCTGATAAGTATGATTTATCTAGAGGCTGTGGTACAGCTAAAAAAACTGTAAATTAATATACCTACCTAGACATATAAACTGAGGCTTTTTTGCCAATGATAATGCTGGTGTTGCTAATTTTAGCTTTTCTTTGGGCTCAATCGATTAGGTCTTCTCATCTTTGTGTGAACACAGATAAAGAGTGGGCTTGATCTTGAATTTGAAGGTGTGGGGAGAAACCATTGTTAGTCTTCTCTTTAATGCTTCTTGTCCATAAAATTGGTTGAACTCTAATAAGAAGGCATATTACTACTAGCTAGATTATTTTCACTATTAGCATAGTGAAAATAACAAAAAGTATCTTAATTCTAAATGAATAGGTACCTATTAGTAATAAATAAATAACAGGTAGGTATAGGTAATCTAGTAAGTTTTAATATTTGGATTGTTTGTTGGACGAGACTTATCCTTGTGTTTATAAGAAAAATTTTGATCCACAAACCACAGAATAGATATAGTACTTTATACCTGAACTGAGATTTCGGTACTTGATCTAGACTAGCCTTGTAAGAAAGAACTAGAAAATAAAAACCTTACAGTCTAATATTTTAAGATAACTAGCCTTTTGCTATTCGATCGATCAATGCCTTTTACTTCGACAGCAGAATAAAATGACGTAATCGCAAACAAACATAGCCAAGGCAATACTAAAACCGTTTAATCAACAATTTAGTAGGTGTAGGTACCTATATTATCACGCACGCTAATTAATTCTATTGGCAGGAACGTAGGTAGATGTGCCCCCCTATGGTGCTTGAGACTGGGGTTTTGTGTAGACGTATGAATCTTGAGGACTAACGAACCGTGAGAAGTAGGTTTTGTGAACGAAAGCGTTAGCCGCTGAATGCGCTGACAAGGACGTGATCGCACTAGGATCTCTAGGTATATACGCGGTGCTGAGCGTCTATCGCAGTAGTTCTGAAAGGGGTTTTATTACTAATAAGCAATCTCATGAATTTAATTAATTAGCTTTTATCTTCCTTCAAATTCCCTTGCTCCAGCCCTGCGATCTAATCGTGCTATCTTGATTTCCGAAAACGAACTAAAGTATATTTGCTAACTAATATTATGTAAACACAGAATTAGTTCACTCTGATGTTTAAAATAGTATTATTATGTTTTATCGTTTAAATTCATTATAATAGCAATTCGACCTTCATAGGTCGTGCTCGGTGCCCCGTGAATAAATGCACCATGACGCGAATCGCATCCCTAAAACATGCGTTCATTTCCATAACTACGTTTCCTCATACAAATTATTTTACAAAAAGTACTAAGTAATTACTAAATCTGGGTTTATTAATCGAAACCTGAAAATACATGCACAATTAGAATCGATTCGATTTGTACAACCATTAAATAAAACAGATTTTTCCATGTTTTTTTTGGAACAACGCGAGAACTCCGTTCGTGGGGAACTACTAGTAAATAAATGTGATATACCTATTCTACACCGCGTAGGTAGAGTAGATACTTACGCGCCCTACGCGGTGTAAAATAGGTATATTAGATACACAGATTATAGAAAAGTACAGATGTACTGTATAGCCATTTTTGTGTCACAGTAAGAAGTGGACCATAATGGAGTACTTTATGTCATTCAGTCTCTGGCCATTGACACCTCCAATGCCAAACATATTTTTATACAATTCTGCCGGCGTGTGTGGTTCCCACTTGTAAAAATTGGCCTGGGTCTAAAAACAAAGTAGATGGGATAACATACATCACATTTGGGACTCTATTTGATAAGGAATCGTCTTGGAATCATCAATTTAAAGAAAAATTACCATCAATTCAATAATGTTGCAAACAACACCAACATTTTTTTCCCAACAAAATTTATATTAATCTTTATGACTACACATCATTAGGCATAGGTATTTCAATAGGTATTTTTAATCATAGAGCGCTAAATTTGTTATTTTGAAAAAATATTTGTGTAATTTTAGGTTTCTTGTTGACATATTCAGACGAGAACAATGGACAACAATCATTCAAAAAACACGTCCTGAGTCTTTCTTTAACTCTATTAAAATTTATAAATATCTATTTCAGTACCTCCTACTTAGGTAACTAAGCAGCATTTACAAAAAAAATTACCCCAAAAAATTGGGAAATAGTTTTGTAGGTGCAACATTGGGCTGCGCGAACATCATGCGCACGGGAACATTTTTATAGCATTTTGGTGACAAAATCCTTCATACAAATTATGTCAAATGCGGCTTCTTGTGTTTTCTATATTCTAAGATTAGATAACATTATTAATATTAGATTTGCACCTACCATGTAAAAGTATTCAATAATAATTGTATAATATTTTACAATAATCATTATACTGTAATAACAAGGTGTATGAGGTGCATCTGTCAGTGTGCAGCTTAGCTGGCCTCATAAAATGTCTGTCGTTATTTTATACGCAATATTAATGTGAACATAATATATTCCTAGTTTATTTAAGTTGATGAGCATATCTACATAAGAATCAATAAGTAAAAGTACCTAATTTTAAGTTTATACATACGTAGGTGTATTGTAGGTACTTATTTTAGTTCTTGTTTCTATATAAACATCCTAACAATGTTTCTAGCGACATATTGGTGGGATGTCTATTGCTATCTACTTCATAAAATAACCTACCCAGTGAGTATTAAATTAGTAACAATAATGGTTACTGGTTTTAAAGAAAGAAATAACACTGTGATGCAGTGGTACAGGATAAAATTCTAGACTTTTATTTTAAGTTCACTTGGGAACGCTATCTTTTTTCTCAGTACAGAGGGTGCTTTTGGTGCAGATTTAATGTGGTCACTGTGGTCAGGTTATATTCAATCGATGATCAGTGGTACCTATCCATCCAGTAAATTTCTCCTCAATTTTTGTATAAGGACTTCGTTTTATTTGTCCTGTAAAATTCAGATAATCTTCTATACTTAACATAATATATAAATAAATAAAAAAATAAACTGGACAAGGCGCAAGTTTTATTTGCGCATGCTAGTGTTCCGAAAGATTCGCTTTATAACCAGCTCTCCACTTTACCAGTGTAATGTAATACCAAAACAATCCAATGTACCAAGAGCTCCCATTTGTAGGATTTTTAATTACGATACGGTTCAGGACAGGCTGGATAAGTAATAATTGTGGTTTTATTTAATTTCTCGAATGCAGTTAACTTTTAGAAGTTGCCTATAGTTTTCCTTTCATGAGACCATTATGGTACAGGTTTTCTGAAAAAATCACCCATTTTTGCCGGGTACTTTACGAGAAACCCGTCTGGAATGAAATATTTCGCACTAAATAATTTTTTTCTTCAACCAAGTATTTTTAATAAAAAATCTAAATATGAGGTTCTTTTAGTTAAGTTCTAAGCTTTCATTAGATACCCCACTCAAAGGGGTAAAAAATTTTGTTTTCATATCTCGTTTGACCCCCCTTAATAGTCCCTAATTTTCAGAATATTTTTTCCGCATGCAAACCCTCATATTGGCTTGTGATAAACTATTACTATTCCAAATTTCAACTCTCTAGCTTCTACGGTTCAGCTCTGGTGGCAGTGGTGGCGTGTGACAGACAGACGGACAGACGGACACCGGAGTGAGGCCATAAGTGTTCCGTTTTTCCAAAACTGGATCGGAACACTAAAAATATTCATGGACATTTCACACGACGCCTTCTAGTCCCAAACTAAGCAAAGCTTGTAATATGGCAACTACATGTAGATGTAGATGTTGTTGCTGTAGATGCTGATAGAATACTTATGTACTTGCTTTTTTTTTTGTTTTTGTAAATACATACTTATAATATATAGTAACACCCAGACATAGAACAAATACTTATGTTTGCACACACAAATGTTTGTTCTACTTCTAAGATAATGATAACCTTTTGGTAATTTTTATCATAAGTCAAAAATAAGTCCTTTCCTATGATTCCCCACTTGACTTTATCAGCCCCCTTTTTAGGTACTTAAAGTGTAGACGTATGCGTATTGTAATTTTAATAGTCTTGCAGACTGTCAGGTTATGAAAACCGAAAGATTCAATTGTAATAGATTATTTATAAAATATCTATTTAAAAATTAATGTTAAGTAGGAACACTAATTTATAATAAGAGTAATGTCATCTTAGCTATGATCTAGTAGATATATCTACTGTAACATCTGTAGAATTTTCGTTTTTCGCTTTAAATCCTTATTTGATGACTTATGAGTAGTTATGAGTGTTGGAGCCGAAGCAGACCAACTTATATCTGGTAACCAATACAATAGAAACTCAAGAATAAGATTTTAAGAATGGTGTGGTGCGTAAGTCGCGGTGGCGGCAAAAAAAAATGTATAAAAGTAATAGTTTCTAGAACAGGTAGGTACGTATCAAATTACTATATGTAGAAGGTAACTGTGACTTGTGCTGTGAGCAATGTACGAGGTTCTATGTTAGCTATTATATTCATTTTAAATAATTAGGTAAGGCTTATTGCTATTATAAGCTAAGTATAACATTTCGTAGGTAAGTACCTAAATTATACATTAGTGATACCTGGGTAAGGTAGGTATTAATTGTGAATCGCACATATAATTGCACTTTAAATCATCTATAGGTATTTTGTGATCATGTCTTGGTGATCTTGGCTGTGTATAAAATGAATATTTTGGCTATTGATCTTAAAATAAGTTCCTTTTGATTATACTTCGAAAATTATTTTTATATCAGCATTTACGTATTATATTTATAACAATATAGGCTTATTTCCACTAAGTATTGTAAAATGACGCCATAAAAAACTTTGTAAGTAATTTACTTCAATAAATGGTCATATTATTACTGCCTGGTTTTCGTTAATTTTTACATCCAGCATATGCTGGATAAACCCATTCAAAGAGAAACCAGTAAAATAATAATTCGCAACTTATTTTGTTTTGTGTCAGACATAGGTGCTGCACCTAACTTCTTTGTTTCAAACCAATTTCAGTGCCTCCAATTTGACGAAAACTGGATAGCGATGCAAATTGAATACCTACTGCTGGTTAGTAGATTATATCTAGACGGCATATCGCTGTTACCTTCAATGGTTTAACCAACTAGGTAGGTACCATCTGAGTTATTGATTTCACTGGGTTCTATACCTACACTAGAGAGCCCGCGTACGAGCAACTTGTCTCTGCAACTAATTTGTTTCTCACATCAAGTCTACGCGTTTGGCGTTTGTATGAAAGTGCGTGCATATAACGACGCAACAGTCAAAAGAAAACAAAAAAGTTTTTTTATACAATTAAATGATGGAACAAGCCGATGGCCCACCTGATGTTCAACGGTAACCACTGCCTATAACGATGCGCCCATCACTCTCAGACATGAAGCACCGGCAGCAATGCGAGCATCACTTAAATGGTTTATTGGTAAGCTATTTTGGAGATACTTATATAGGTACTTCAGAGAGACAAAGAACGGCTGCTGTGGTTAACTATGATTACCTACTGTAAGTAGGTTTTAATTAAGAGCTCACAAATCCTTAGGTATCCCTTTCGATCTATTAATTAAGTTCCTCAGGCATTAATTGAGGAGTAGTCGGAAAGAGGCACGTCCAGGAAGCCCAAAAAAATCTACCTCTGCTAGTCGAGTAAATCCTACCATGGTACGTAGGCGGTAGTTAGTGGCACTTGAAGCTCGTGATCTCGCGCCCGCCTAACAAGCGTGCCTCCCTCCCTCAATTTCTAGACCACTCCACTCCACTTGAAATGAGCCAGGGAAAATATGCTGGCTTCCCGCAAATAAAAACTAAACGAATTAAATCATCGCGCACCACGACGACGGAGCCATTCTAGCGCACAGAGTTCAACATTGCGAAGTTTTTAAGCCGAAGTAATTAGAAGTCCACACTAGTACTTAGGTAGACTAAACTAGGGATATGTATGAAGGAAACCTACCTAATACAGTGGTTCTCGTAGGAACGATACCCAAATCAAACTGTTTAGGTACGTGGAAACAAAATCGATAGCCCCTGCGTGCACCGATCCGTGATTGGATCTCACTTACCTATTTACGACCGAAAAGTACTAGTAGGTACCTACGTTAGGTCTAATTTGCAAATGTATTATTCAGAACGGCTTGTAGTTAGGTACGTTCCTCGATTTAGCCTGATTCTTGCAATGGCATTTGGGTACCTAATATATATAACCCTCTCCAAATGTCATATAGGTAGTTGATTGAAGCCAAATGTAGGTTAGGAAACTAACTACATTTGGAGAGCTCATTTAAATTAGGTGCCTAAGTATCCACTTAACTTACTAGGAAGGAACGAAGGGAGGGGAAATTATGTACCTAGGTAGGTACAAGTTTGTCTCAACCATAGTTGGAAATAATGTTGATATTTTGTTTCTTATGGAAACATCGTGAGATCTGGGTTCGGAGCCTACCTAACCACTAATTAGGTATTAGTGGTATACCTACCCTGCTGATTAGGCCAGCTCGCTTGTATCCTCTCTTATCTCTTTGCAAGAAAACCGTCGTCGCGTCGTGCCATCACTCGTACAGAGTGCATGAACATTAATATTTATTTGGTAGGTAAGTACTACGATTATCTAGTTTTTCTTTACGTACTAATAACGGTTCGACTAGGTGCTCTGTTGTGGTAGTTGTGTTTCTGTTAGCTTGATTTAGGTAGGTATCTGAAATGTCTGCCATACTAGGTAGGTAAGTACCTATAGGTAATGCTTGAGTGTTTCATATTATATTGTCGAGTAGTCTCAGGTTCACTCACTGCATCATGCATGACTAGTCAAGTTTTGATCTGCCTACATTGAGGCAGTCCATCAAAGACTTTTTAGTACCTACCTACTTAACCTATCCTAAGGAAGAAGCAGTAAATAATAACACATTCAATAAATATGAATAGTTTATTACATACATTATAGCCAAGCTTACATTTCCATCGATTTTATCTAAACCAATTCGTAATAAAGGTTTTAAAAACGAACTATTTCTGTATATCTATGGCGGCGCGGGGTCTTCGCCTGCGCCTGTTCGTCAGAACATCAGCTGCCCCTATCGCTCTATTTGTAAATGAAAAAATCTTATAAATAAAATCTAACATCACTCTATGTATTACATTTATTTAGGCTATGATTGGTGTTACTACAGTACTACTATCAGATTGTAAATTACATCTAAGTACGTCTCGAATTGCGTAAGCTTTAAAACTAAGTACAAATATGTTACTGATAAAGTATAAATGGCCTTCAGAATCAGTATAATTATTATATCACATAATCTGTAGAGTGTGTCACAGTCGCGGTCTCAGGAACGGCGTGGCGCGGGCCCTCAATGTCTGACTATATGTAGGTACAGCATACTAGGTATCGGTGTCAATACAAGCTACCTAAACACTGCCGTTATTGCATAAAAACATTAGTATAATTTAATATTAATGAGCGGATTAATCTAGTGAAGAAAATTGTTTTTACGTAGCTGGTTACGAATCAGCTGTTAGTTACCAAAGTGGCTGAAGGGATAAAAATTACTTGTGCTCAAAACTATCTCCAGTGCACTGGGAGAAATAGATTTTAACAATAATTAGTATGCCACAAAACTGATTCTACTCCAAAATCGGCAAAGAATTTCACGGTTTCTAATGATTCACAGCAATCTTAGATACTTAGGTAATGTTATCGTACAGTACATAATGTTTTAATTAAAGATCAAACAAATCGTAATGTTCGTGTAATCGTATCAATTTACCTAATCATATCGGGCGAGATAGCTAACACACGCCGAACTATAATTACCAGAGTCACTAAGCACGATCGGTATCGGAAGCGATAAGAGCCAACGCTATTATTATATATCCGGAATATTTACTATTTTCATGTTGTATAGAGTGCAAGACGTATCTATACCTGAGGAATGTTTGTTCCAGGAGCATGTATCTAAACTAATTTACTTACACTTACGATCATTGACAACACCGAAGGTAAGAAGCTGCGGTCCTAACACCGAACCTTGCGAAACCCCACTCTACTTTCCGTTCTCATGGCGCAGTACTATTGACCTACCGAGAATGTCTTGTATAAAAGTACTATTCCCACTGAGTCTAAATTTTACATGGAAATATGTCTATATTTTCTTTATAAGTACCTATACCTACATGTATTTTACTTACATCATCATATTTTTCCAACACGTATCAAAATTCTTAGTAAATACTTTTATTTCTAGCTAATTTTATAAATAAAAGTATCATGTTAATGACGATTTTATAAGTAAATTGGTGTTAATGTTGATTTCAACGAGAAAATACTAGGTACTATATTGAAATACCGAGTTATATATTATTGTATTTTGTATTGCTTTGTTTTCTTATCATTTAAATTCGTGTTTCGTGTTGGTGTATTACTATTTTATATTATTTTAAAGGTATGCGCCAAAATTAGTTTAAGTAGGCAGGTTAGGTAATTCAGTAGTACCATCCTCGGTTCTTTTTAAATGGTTTTTACAACTAAAGTACTATTTTGGTGTTCCATGGTTGATAAGCCACTATTAATACATCTGTAGGTACACTGCAATTATTGTTGCAGGTATACTTACTGAAAGATGTACCTTAACTACAGTACCCAAAAATACAACAACTCGACCAAAACAGTCTTGCATATGTTATGTTATGTCGTGAGATGAATGAATTACCCCAGCATAGAAATAAGCATACTTACTAGGTATATTGAAAATACGAAATAATTACAGAGAAGCAGTAAAGATATAGAAACAATCATAAAAAAGATGTAAAATTATACTTAGTATACTTAGCTACAGTCTTGTATTGAAATAGAAAATGATAAAATTCGACGATATAACAATGCGCATGGGTGATAAAACAGTAATAATGAGCCTTATTATTACACTGGCGATAACACTCGCAGCGACTGGTCTCACCAGTGTGTTAAAATAAGGCTCTAATGTTCCAGCAGACAATTATCTGAAACAGTAGGTTTCGAAAACAAATCGAAATTTTCTGAAACAAATCGGACTGCCCCGGAACTTCAACGAGTAGAAGTGTAATTATACCTGGGTTAAATTATTTTAAGTTCTTGTTTTAGTAATAAAAAGAAAAAACAAAGAAAGCTAATCATGAAGAAGAATAGTAGAAGTGTAAGCACGTTTTTTGTAACACAAAAATAATTTTAGCATAAGCATAATCAATAAATTTTATACCTGATATTATTGTACCTTTAGTACAGATATCAATACAGATACCAGGGTATCAATGGTATAATAAATGGTTTTCAATGCTAATAATAATGTAAGCATTAAAATATGTCGACATTCAAAGATTATTGTTTTTTAGTGTTCCGATCCAGTTTTGGAAAAACGGAACATTTATGGCCTCACTCCGGTGTTCGTCTGTCCCTGTCCGTTTGTATGTCTGTCACACGCCACCAGAGCTGGGGCCCAATCGCGCTAATCTTCAACGGTTCAACCATTACCGTACCACATACGTTATGAGCGTTTTGTGACGATGTCGAGTCAATAGACTTTTTAATTTGAGTTATTTGAGCTCGAAAAATCCCAACTTGACCCATCGTTATTCTGTCAGAAAGTTCCATAAATTTTTGACAAAATATCGATGGGTGGAGTTGTTATTTTTAGCTCAAGTAACTCAAATTAAAAAGTCTATTGACTCGACATCGTCACAAAACGCTCATAACGTATGTGGTACGGTAATGGTTGAACCGTTGAAGATTAGCGCGATTGGGCCCCTGAACCGTAGAAGCTAGAGAGTTGAAATTTGGAATAGTAATAGTTTATCACAACCCAACATGAGGATTTGCATGCGGAAAAAATATTTTGAAAATTAGGGACTATTAAGGGTGGTCAAACGGGATATGAAAACAAAAATATTTTTTACCCCCTTAAGTGGGGTATCTAATGAAAGCTTAGAACTTAACTAAAAGAACCTCATATTTCGATTTTTTTATTAAAAAAACTTGGTTGAAGAAAAAAATTCTTTAGTGCGAAATATTTCATTCCAGACGGGTTTCTCGTTAAGTATCCGGCAAAAATGGGTGATTTTTTCAGAAAACCTGTGCCATTATGAAAAAATCCTACAAATGGGAGCTCTTGTTACATTGGCTTGTTTTGGTATTATATTACATTTGGTAAAGTGGAGAGCTGATTTCAAAGCGAATCTTTCGGAACACTAGCATGCGCAAATAAAACTTGCGCCTTGTCCAGTTTATTTGTTATATGAAAGAGTCACGTATGAAATAATGAGAGAACGCGTTGAAACTATTGATCAAGCACGCACGTCCGAAGTAAAATCATTCCAAACCGAAATGAATTAAGATTTTTTGAAGATTTACGTAGGTACGTTACGTATTTTGAGTTGTTAGAAATGATAAAATTATTACAAGTCAATTTGAACTGACTTATACTCTTAACGTGATGATTTTAGATATGTAGATTAGAACGGCCGTAATAAGTACCAAGCGTAAACATTGAAGATAAGTATACACAGAATATAATTATAATTATGTTACATTTGGGTTAAATAAAAATAAAATGTTTGATTTTATGCTTTATACAATACAAATTGCACAAAATATTGAAATCAACAAATATTTCATTTTGCGATATTACCTATTCCATGTTAGGTCTCAGTCCCATTATACAAAAGTAGCATTTCTATCAACGCCATCTGTTAGAAGTTTAATGAACCACTTCTTGATTAATCGATACCATTTTTTCGTAAGGTATAACTTTTATCTCTAATTTTTTTTAGCAGCAAGTAATAATGTTTTCCCGTCTGAAATGTTTGTTGATTCCCATTTGAACAGTTGCAGGGCTAATAACAAAATTCGCTGAGCTAGGTAATATGTAATAAATTAGAGCATAAACAAGGATTTGTTCGATAGGATCAACAGAGGAAATTGCAAATGACATGCCTTACGACATTTGCCATCGTCGAATTACCTATGTAATTATCACAATGTAAAAATTAAAACTTTTAATTGTAAAATATCTTTTTCTCCAATAATGGATTTATCTTGTGCACTTTGGAGAACAACGGCGACCTTTATTTCAAGCTTATTTATGTATATATATATCTACTACATGCTACCACCTAAAACCAGATTTGTGCATAAACATGGCTTTGAATTCCACTAAACTATACAAAACGTTAAAATATTTTTTTTATGAAACTGGTATTTTGTGAATCACTGTAATAAAATAAAATAAAGTGGTTTTGATACGAAATTTTGAACAAGCGATACCCGGTCAATATTCGTGGGTATCCGTACAACAAAATAAGTTGTTTAAATAAGCTCTATGCATACTCAAGTAAATTAGGTAATAATGACCATTCTGCCGATTTGAGCAATGTTAGACAACATAAAATTGCAACGAGATAAGAATCCCAACTCATGTCTGTGAGGACCAGAGTCCACATCGGCTAGGAATACACACAGCGTATTTAAACAAAATTAATCGTTAGCCTTCGGTAAAAGACTTAGGTAGTACAGTAGGTACCTAGATAAGCCAGAGGTTATAAACAAGCTCTTATTATTAATATTATATTGGCAATATTTTTATCACTAAATTGTTCGCAATATAAGAATAGGTACATAAACACAACTAGAGCTAGCAGTTCTCGAGATATTTTACAATGTTTGGTAGTTCAGGCGGCATTACAAGTTTGTAAATGTTTTAAGCCACTTGCTTTACATGGTAGGTACTTGTAGTTGACGTAGGTAAACTGCGTCATATGCAGCCCAAATAGCGCAAAAACGAGGTCTCGCCACACACTCGCTCTCACAATAGGCTAGACCCTTCAGACTCTACAGGCATGAATGGGTGCTATCTCCACACGCCAGATCAAAGCAGTTTTCTAGACGCAGTATCCGAATGTGGCGCTGAGATTAGTCTTCTACTAGGTACCTACCTACTTTATTACAGATATGTCATAGTCACTACCAAACAACCAACTAAAATAATAACAACTAATTATCAGCCTTATTTACATGCTTATAAAAATGGAACGAAAATGCATAAACATTATTAGCTGCACTATTTGTGGCGGGCCTAAAATTAATTAAGTACTTATCTTTCATCACAAATTATATCAGTAAAATCACAAAATGCAATGGACAAAACGAGTATTCGATAGTTAAATCACTAAAATAATGGATCTCAATAATTTTAAATAAAATATGTAATGCCAAATGATTAACATTTAAATTAGCTACCTACAAATTTTACTAAATAAATATATTATTATTACAAGATGTACTGATTCGTGCATCACCAGAGCTGCAACAAACATCATATTCACATACTTTCTATTAATTGTAAAGTGTTCTTTATAAAAATGTCTTGACCCATTTTGTAATGCATACATAAAAATGTAAATAACTATAAGGTACATTACAATTTGAACACTTGAGTATCAAAACGAATATAAAATCCCTACTATAGACATAATGTCTAAAAGCGTTTAGCTATGACTTCTTTAGTTTAAGCACATGTTAATGAATTTGTTTCATATTTATTAAATTAAGATGAAAAGCTTCTGTATTCTAGCGTGAACGTCAATCGAACTGCATTGAGCACACGGAGGAATTTAATTATGTAATTGTTTTGTTGGCTTGTTCTAGGAGATTTTCAAAACACAAATATTTAGTTCATAAGATTTCAATCTAGTTTGGTGAAAAATCAAATGGACATAATTGAATCCATTGTGGACCAGATGTCCACTTTGGCGGGCTCCTAACAAATTAGTAACGGTTTTATTTCGTTGTACATCATCATCAACAGTATCGTCAAGACTGTATTTAATGTACAAGGTATATTATATCAGCTACCTACTTGATGCATGACCGAGATGATGGTTTCATTTAGGCCGGTAAGAGTAAATGTCATATCAAGCTTCTTAATCTAAGTAATAACAACAATTCATAAAGTAAAATATATACGGCACATTTATGGATAAATTTTCCTTACCTACGAAGACGACTCTTTTAAACCTATACATAAAACTATGGCAGTTCTTTTAAAAAAATATACAAAACGTGTTATATTCATTAGTTCAATCACTTGCAATCGAATGCTGAGCTGCGTCGGAAAACGTTTCCATGTTTATAGTTAACTCACAAGATGAACCACATCACTGCGCACTAGCACCACGCGTCGTGTCACGCCGCGTCACGTCACGCCTCAGACGAGGAAGCCGTAAGGGCCGTTGCCGCGGATCTGCGCGCGCATGCTCTGCACGCTGTTCATAATTTTCTTCTGGTGGCCGACAAGCGTGACGCCGAGCGAGGCCAGCTGGTGCACGGTGAGGTCGACGGCGGCGTCCATGTCGGTGACGCCGGCCGCGCGGAACTTCTCCACGTAGCGTGACATCTTGATGCACTCTAGCCACTCCTCCACTGACGAGAACTGGATAAGGTCGGGAGTGTCGCCGGCCAGAGGGTCCGCCGACCGGTTGGGCGCGATCTTGCGCAGCGTCTCCGGGCAGCGGATCAGCTTGTCAAGCGTCTTCACAATCGACGAGAACGAGGGCCGATGCGTGCGTTCCTTCTGCCAGCAGTCTAGCATCAGCTGGTAGACCGCCTCGGGGCACTCCATTGGCGCCGGCAGCCGGTATCCCTTTTCGATCGACTTAATCACATCCTGGTTGCTCCAGTTCCAGTAGGGGCGCTCGCCGAAGCTCATCACCTCCCAGCACACGATGCCCATGGACCACACGTCACTGGCGGTGGTGAACTTGCGGAAGGCGATGGCCTCGGGCGCCGTCCACCGCACAGGGATCTTGCCGCCGCGCGTCGTGTACGCCCCGTCTGCCGTCGACTCAACCTCGCGCGACAGCCCGAAGTCTGCGATCTTGCACACGAGCTGCGAGTTGACGAGCACGTTGCGCGCCGCCAGGTCACGGTGGATGTAGTTCATCTCCGAGAGATACTGCATGCCGGTGGCGATGCCGCGCAGCATGCCCACCAGCTGCAGTACGCGGAACTTGCCGTCGTTCGCGCGCAAGAATGTATCCAGAGAGCCGTTCTCCATGAATTCGGTTATAATCATGATGGGGTTGCATTTCGTGACCACGCCTTGCAGAAAGATAACATTGGGATGCTCGAACTGGCCCATAATCGAAGCTTCGGCGAGGAAGTCGCGGCGCGCGCGCTCCGTGGAGCCCGCCTTGAGAGTTTTGATCGCGACATCGATCTCTTGGCCGCAACCAGTGGGCAGCTTGAGCTTGCCGCGGCAAACGTCTCCGAACTCGCCGCCACCGATGATTGCCTCTATCGTTATGCAAGAAGCGTCGATTTCCCGTGCAAACTCGCGGATCGCCTGGTTCGGGTCTTCGTAAGTATGTGGATCGATGTAAGTGCGGGAGCCGGCTCCGGCAAACAGCGGCGTGGTGGCGTTGCTTCCTGTCTTAGCGGGCCGCTCGGGGCCCGTGTACACCTCACCGTTCCGATAGTTGAGTGCGTTGCAGTCGCTGGGCTGCTTCTTGTCGCAGGGGTCCTCGGCGCGCGCCCGCAGCACCAGTACAGTGGCTATGATGGCGACCACGGAAAGCACCACTACGGCGACCATCACGCCGGCCACTAGCCTCACCTGCGCGCCCTCCTCCTCGCTCACAAACGACGTCTCGACCACGTTGCTTGTGCGCGCGTATACAATACCGCTGAACTCACCCCAGCCCCTCTTCATTTTTGCTCTCACTCTAATACCGTACTCTGTGTCTCTTTTTAGACTGTTTATGGTAACATGGGGCTCCTTGGTGATTTTAAGCGTGGCATTCGCCATTTTGTCCATATTGTCTTTCGGAAAGCACTTTATCTCGTAGCTCTCGATCGTATCGTCCGGGTCGGTGAGGTCGATTAGTGGCGGGTTCCACGCGATGGACAGCTTGTCGCTCTCTGCGCTTAAAACTCTAAGTTTGGAAACAACACTCACCACTGACGCTTCTGTGACTGCCGTTATCTCCACCTTTCTCGCCTGCTCTCCTGTTAATTCAGTCACACCATTTTCAGCAAATACCTGGAATTTGTACTCGGTCACGGGATCTAGGCCTATTACAGTTACCCTAGTGAAGTTGAGTCCAGATGCAGCTGGTCTGAATTCAACACTGGGTCCGCAGTTGGTGCAATGGACTCTGTAAGTTATATCATTTCTCCCTCCTGTTTGGTGAGGAGGTTGCCAAGCGAGGGCTATAGAAAATTGGTCCGCAAAAGTTACTGTCAAGTTGTCTGGTGCAGAAGGTGGTTGAGTACATGGAATATTTTTAGAATCTTTCTTAGCTCTGTAGAACCCTGGGACACATTTGCATTCAGCTGCTGCAAATGCAGTTGATTCAGAATAGTCAGGACAAGGAATACACGGCTCATCACCAGTGTGAGATTTAAACTTTCCTGGGGAGCACTCATTACAGACTTGATTATCATGATCGGATTCAAACCCTGCTCTACATTTGCATGAACCTCTTGCCAGTGTCCACTTGCCATCTCCTTTGCACATGTAGACCGGTGGCTCACCAGGAGTTTTCTCAGCATTTTCAACGCATGTGCCATTTGCTTCTTCAATAACTGTAACTTCTCGGCCTGTGGGAGTTGCAGGGAACCTAGCGAAATTGACTGTCACTTCTGGACAAGTAATATAGTAAACTTTCACAGCTAGGATGGATATACAAGCTCCCTGATCTCTAAAGGCAAAGTACACACCTCTCTTAGTGACAGCAATGCTTTTAACTTCCGTGTTGATATCCACCTCTGAGTTGGTATTGAAGCGGCCTTCCCCAGCAGCGATGCGACCAACCAGCTTGTAGCTCTCGGGCTCCCATGGCGGCTGCTCGCGCGTCGCCACGTCGAACTCGTAGTACAGCAAGCTGAACGTCTCCTTGCAGCTGAGAGCGTTTCCAGGAAACAAAGAACAATCTCGTATCGTGAATTTGATCTCTATGTAGATCCTGTTGGCATTCCGTCTTTCGATGAACGGAGTCCATAGCCAGTTGTTGACGTTGTTGTGCGCGACGTCGCAGACGACGTACGAGCGCCAGTTGATTTGTTTCTCGAAGTTAGTGTAGGACTCCTCGAGCCAGCCGGGCGTGCTGGCCTGCGCGCCGTACGGGAAGCGCGTCCAGCCTAGCGTGTTCTCGGCTGTCGTGTCGAGTAACAGCACTTGCTCGCCGCGCGCCGTCGCCAGCGTCGCCGCCGCCGCCGCCACGCACACCCACCACCACCACATCATCGCCTCCGCATATCACTCCACACGCCGTACCTACCGCAAGTGATCCTCACTCGTACACACTATCTCAGAATCTCCACGGATTCGCTACATAATAAGGTGCTGACTAATCCGATCACTTTCGAGCCCGTTTCGAATCGACACCTCACACGCAGATAAAGGACCGCGGTCGAGTCATTTCTCTTTCCAATGTATTCAGATTTCACCAAAGTTATGTGTGCGATGGTCGCGAACTGGGAACCTCGCTACTCGCGGTGGTCCTACGGGCACCTTACGCCACGGACGAACGCAAATTACACTAATCTATGTGAGGATTCCGCATTTTTATTTTCTATTGATTCCGATATTACACAGATGAGACTGTCTTGACACGGACGCGCAGCAATTTGTGAGTTGCCACACTCACACAGCATGAGGAGGTGTAGGGGGGGTTGCCAGGTGTGAATAAATAGTAGAGAGGGCAGAGTTTGTCTATGGTCGTTAATTTGTTTGCCATGCCATTCCAGTACCTAAATAATGGAGTTTTCTTCATTCGTTTATTTTATTGTATTGTATCTACCTACAGGTATAAAAAAAGTTTTATATACCTACGCCGTCTTGAATGTGGAGTAGCGACATCTCGTTTTTCAGTTTTAAAGTTCTCCCCAAACATTCAAAATTAAAAATAATAGATGGCGTGTGATGTGAGCCCAATTCATTCAAATTCTCTATTTACTAATAATAAAATAACATTACAGATACATAATTATTCAAATAAAATTAAATTCATTAATATTCTGCATGAATACACAATTTACAATAAGAGTAGAATAATATTGTCTGTCTGGTTTATGATAATTTGGATGAAAAAGACGTTAAATATGTACATAATTCCCATATTACAAGCTTTGCTTAATTTGGGACTAGAGAGAATTTGGGCACCAAGTTTCTACATGTTAGGATATTAGTTATTCTGTAGTGTAGTACATAGATCCAAGTCTGCTGATAAGCTTATCAAAATTAGGTAGTCAGAAAAGTAGGAAGACTTATTTTTTACTAATTTTTTTAATGATTATGAAACGCATAATATATCACATAGGATCCATAGGTACCTCCTCTCACTTCACGAACCAATAACATAAAAAATCATCCACCAAGGATGGAGAGGGCTAAAATAGTTCATCCCGGTACCTAGAATGACAGACATGGCTACACTAATATTTTACTCTACCATTAACATGTTATTGAAGGTTGTGGAAAGTCGATGTTTTTGTTGCAAATATTAATTTAATGTTCTTTATTGTTATTGTCACTATAATTTAATAAAATCTAAATTAATAAATTTTTTTCAAGTTCAGTACATTAAAGTCTGATTGCATTTTGCTGTACAGCTTCATACAAGGCTTCTATACTATTGAACACATGGTCTTTTGCTGATGGTATTTTGGGTTTCTCTTTGGGTGTAACAAGCAACGAGTGCCAGCCCGCTTTTCTGGCTGCTATGTAGTCTTTCTCAACGTCATCTCCAATATGGATAGCCTCTGAAGGTTTAGTTGGCTGCTTACAATACTTTAATGCTCTCTGGAATATCCTGGCATCTGGCTTGCTGTAGCCAACTTCATATGATGTCAGAACGAAATCAAATAAATCACGCAAGTTGACATTACGTAATATGTCATTGAGCCGAGGATCAAAATTAGATATGACTCCAATAGTGATTCCATTCTTCTTTAATAGTTTCAGCAATTTGGGGCTACCATAAGCCACAGTCCAGCATCTAGTTGTGCGAAACTCATCTATCAGCTTCATGGCGATTTTGTCTAGATCCACAGAAGCTGGAAGCTGGTCTTTGAATGTGAGTTTAACAACTTCCAGCCACCAATGCCTCCAGGTAAGGTGGCTTTGTCCGAAGTTGGGGTGCTGTTCATTCATGAATTTGAAACTCTCCAACATGCGAACTTTCAGTCCATCGTCGGAGCCGGTGAAACCGTAATCCCGCGCCACGAGCCCGTAGTACTGCCACGGCGGGACTCGAAACTTCAGCAGGGTATTGGTAGCATCAAATGTAACTAATTTTATCGCTTGCATTGTTTCTCACTTCTACATTTGTTTCTGTTTTTTTTTTGTGTGGCGTCGTAGTGAGTCCCGTCCCGGCCGGCCGGCCCCGGTGCGGTGGTGGCGGCGACGGCAGCCAGCGGTTTCTGCCAAAGAAATCGTTACGCCAGCTTTATATTTTGATCTATTACAGTAGGTAAGGTAAATACCTAGATAGTTTAAATTATGAAACTTACCTACGTAGTAATACTGTAGTTATGTGTATGTATTCCGTTTGTTAGAAAACAAACAGAACTATGTAGGTACCTACCTACGGGATGATTTAGTAGGTAGGTACCTAGTCTTTGTAAGTACACCTATGTAATGTAGGTAGGTACCTTCCTACCACGTATTATTTTGAGATAAAAACAGAGATATTTACTACTCTTTGACAAGAGCAAACGGTATAAATCAGTGGACAAGAAAAAAATTGCAGAAAGAAAATAAAACCAAAATCAAAATGCCCCCCTCCTTTCCATTATAACAGGACTGGAATAAGGCAGCAAGGAGCAAGGGGCAGTTGCACATAACTTGTATGATAGAGCTAAAAGCCGCATGTTTTAGTCAGTCATAATCAAATTGGGTTGACTCAACTCGGTCCATGTGAAACCTAAGTTGGTTGTTAGTATGATGTCACGCTACAGCAAATATCCTCTTTTCTCCACTCCACTCCACTACCCTTTTTGGTTGTTTTTTTACAACACCTTGTGTAGAATGAAGTCCTTACCTTAGTGTGCTTCTCGAATAAATATGATAGAAATCGGTCGATAAATAACGCTACAGCAAACTTCCCCCTTTTCCCTCTCATTTTTACCCCGATCAAAAATCGCGATCGACGAAAAATTTTGATAAATCAAGGTTCTTTGTGTACCCAATCTTGCTCAAAATCGTTTGAAACCTGCGACCTGTAGGTGACAGGTGAGAACGAGAACTGACAGACAGACAGATGGACTGGACAAAAATATTTTTTGGTCAATCTTGAAACTGAGACGCTTCGCTCGCTTCGTTCGCTCGGTCAATATTAATATAAAAATAAAAGAATCACATCCATCTAGGTAGGTATGTACCTAACCTACCTCTCTCAAATCAAATCAAATGATTAGCACAACTAATATAAAAAAATGACAAAAAATGCTCACTGCACTCGTCGCGTCGGCGTCGTCATGAAATAAATGAAAACTACGAAATACAGCCCTGTATATTTTTTTTCTTCTTTTCTTATCTATGGTCTCTGTCCGTCAACTCAGCTGACGTGACCTAAATAACAATGACAGTGACTGTCTGTCCGTCCGACGTCCGTCTATATCTCTGTTACCTATGCAACCGTCAAACACGTCAAACAAAACAACGACAATCTGCCGCCATAGACATAATAAGAAGTATATAAACCAAGAAGTTGAAGGTTTGCCTTAAATAAAAAAAAAATAAAAAAAAGAACATTCAGGAAATATCTTTTTTTCTGTGTTCTGCTTTACTTTGTTATTTGCTGTGTTTTTGGTGTTGCTTTCCCTATTTTGAAAAAGAATTCGTACCTGTGGCACCAATAGTGTTCAACCAAACGATGGTGTATGTTAAAGCTGGTAAGTACTCCTGCAGGTCTTCGTTGGTGTTGAAATAGCTTACATTACTACAATACTAGGCCACGTCAGGCTTAACTTTTAGAGCTCTGTTATCAGCAGGAAGAACACAGTGTCCTTGATTGAATTCAGAATTTGTAAATACGCCTTGGTACATTTTTGAAATCTTTGAAACCGGTTCCATTGACTTGCCTACCTATATCCATAGAATATTAGATTTAGCTTATATCAAAGTTTTAGTCTAGTCTAGAACAATCAGTGGGTGGTAAGGTAATACATTCTCAATTGACTCATTCGTTACTGTACTACAGAGCAGCGATAGGTCTTGACCTCAAATCATATTTTTTTCTGTTCAGATGGATCCGTTGTGGAGCAGACACCATTCAGCCTGTTTGGATGGTTCTGGAGCGGTGTCAACTTTGTGTATCTATTGTAAGTATCTCACCTCATCATTTGTGTTGTAGGCAATTCATCGAGTTACATAAATACTGCGAGCCACGTTAGAGAGTAGCTTATTGTGTACATGGAAAAAAGGAGAAGCACCGGCAGTGAACTGGCTATGAATATGATTAAGAAGAGGTCATCAAATAGCAAATAGTGATGGGTGCAGTGCAATGCAGGCTTAATGTCCACTGTAGACATGCTACTACTTAACATCAAGTAGGCCATCAGTTTTTATCAGTCATATAAAAAGATGTTCACACAACACCCTCTAGTCCCAAACTAAGCTAAGCTATAAGTATGGGAACTATTTGCCATTTGAGCACCTATAAAAACGTTCACCGCAGCAATTTCTTCTCAATATACTTTCAAGGCTACTTTATCTCAACCTAGTTGTTCCAATAACATTCACATTTTTGATAAAAATTAATGTGGTACTTTCAGGTTCCAAACTCTGATCAACCCCAACTACAGCAAGCATGGTGATAAGTATGTGCGAGACTTCCGGCCACCTGGCAGTGGGTGAGTCATGTACTGAATATCATATTGATAGATGATTTGACCCAGTGGGCATAATCACCGGTCAAAGAGGCATTTGTAAAAGTAGGCATGAGTAGTATTTAATCTCATGGTTATTGCTGGTAAACCTTGTTCGTGGGGATGAATGGAAAAGCCTCTTTTAGTAACGAATCTGTAAATATTTCAGTATTCTTTATCTTCAACAAATGTGTTTGATTATTTGATCTAAGCGCGTTGCATTTAAGGAAGTTTATGACCCTGTTCTGTAGTCTCTAAAATATAAAGCGACCTTGTGGGCTCATGCGAATGTTTGTTTATTTCAGTCCCCCGAAGCCGCCGAGCCGTAAGTTCGGAGGGTTCGGCCCCTCGGGCTCCGGGCCGTCACCACCACCGATGGGAGGCTGCGGCTGCGGCTAACGACGACGCCATGCAGACAAGTGGGGCCGGGAAGCCTGACCCACTGACACCATTCTATTCAATAGCTAATATCTAACCTAAGTTAAGGAAATGCTGTAGGTAGAAAGTATGGGTATCGACAAAGTCCAAAGTCAATAGGTAATCAAATGCTAGGCTTGCCCAAAGTGATATGTATAAAGTAGTGTTGAGTAACATTACGGTTTTATTTTTCGCAGGTCTATGAAAACTATATTCACAAGTGAGCAAAATCAACTGAAAGATAAAATATAGCCCAAAATACTGTATATTTTGGTTCTCCCCATAATTAATGGCTGTTAATTAGTGTTGATACTCATAAATATAACCTTCAGCTATGTTGGAACCTAACTAGTGGCGAAAAATATAATATATCACATAGTTATCTAATGATACTGCATCATATGTAATATTAATGGGTTTTGATCTGAAATAAATATATTTCATATTATAATTGCGGTCTTCTTCTTGTTTGTCGGGATAAATAGAGTATTTTTGGGAACATCTAGACAAGTGTGACCGCTGGTTAGGATGGACTTGGAATAAAACTCAGGTTTGATGGTCACGTCTCAGTTTGGGCAGCGCTTCGCCTTCGACAGCTTTTATTTTTAGAATGAATGCTGATCTCTGTTCTCTCCTGATTTTATATAATTCCAAGAATCCCCTCTTTTATTTTAATGTAGGTAGCTTTAGCAAAATGTTTCACACTTCCGCAAATCGCAATAACAATTTTATGAAAATTACTAAATGCTACTAAAAGAACACATCTAAACACATAACAATTACTCAACCGATTTTAGATTAAATAGTATTATGAATACAATGCAAATTTGCTATTTAATTAAATTAAACGACAATCAAATGTTTATTTTTAAAATACTTCCGGGGTTCAATTTGAAGACTAATTAAAGAAAACTGTATCTATTGAGAAATTCCTAAAAGCAACTCTTCCTGAATATGCTTAAAAATATTATGATGAATTAGCAAAACTACTTTAATCATAATAATCAAATATTGCTTGATATAAATAAAATTAAGTAACTGTATTGTCATTACACGTGACTACCGACGTATATCATTGGCTAACACTCGGCCATCCTGCATCGGCCGTGTTCCACCACGGCGTTCGATCGCTGTTCTAGCTCCCGCGCTGTCCGTCACCTGAAGGGAAAAAAAAAGAAGCAGTAATTTATATTCAAAATGTCGTAAAAGTTATCGATGATGATTGTGCAAGGCAATATACATCAAATTTAGTTTGTACTCGTACATTAGTTGTCTCCAGCTTCCTTGTTAAATAGGTAGTTATATTCTACTGCTAAGCATTGATCTGATGTAGGTCGCACGGACTACACCTACATAGTGTAGACTACACAGACAGCTATTACTCAGACAGTTCAATATAGATAGATAGATAGATCACAGAAATATTTTCCTACGCAAGTCACACAGACAGTATAAATGTAGGTCACACAGACGGTATTTAATGTGAGTCACACAGACTGTATTTGATATGGGTCACACAGACTGTATTTGGTATGGGTCACACAGACAATTTAAATATAAGTCACACAGACAGTATTTCATCTTGAAGACATAGACAGTTTTAAATGTAGGTCACACAGACAGATTTGTCAGTTCAACGTAGGTCACAGAGACTTGTATAGTATTTTTAGAACAGCAATTAAGGAAATACATGTCACAAACTGTTTCTTTAGCAGTACTTATTTGTATTTAATCTCGCCTTTTCATTTCAAATCGCCACGAAGACTTCTCAAAAATATACTACGGCTAATTTCATCTACTTACCTACATATGGTTTTATTACTTCAAGCAAGACACGCAGCTGCTACCTTCCTTATTCAAAATTACCTACTCAAAGTTTTATGTACCTACCTACCTAGTAAATTAATTCATGTTCTTACTTCTCAAGTTTTATTTATGGATTAGGTACCTACTTATCTACAAGGAGCATATTATGTAAACAAAAGATAACTTTCATTTTTAATTACAAATAGGCAGATTTCTAATTATAATATAACCTAATATTAAATGGTAGGTACTTACGCAAACACTTCAAACATCGTTAGTACCTTTACACCTACCTATACAGGATAGCTATTTAACTTTCAAGAAGGTCAATAAGATCGTCCCTATCTACTTCCTTATCACTGGCTGAACTATCTGCATCAGAAAGAGCAGATTTGTATGGTCTTAACACTTCACCTCGAACAACCGCGCTAAATTTCTTATAACCTTTCATTCCTTTAACGCTACAAATTGTATAGCGATCTATATTCGATTCCGCCCTGCAAACTTTATAAGGACCTGTATAAGGGCTCTTTAATTTTTGTGAAACCTTAGCAGACGGGTCCCTACTAGCTCCATCTTTCCACAAAACTAATTGCCCTACTGAATACTTTATGCATTTTTTTCGGGATCTATCAAATTGGGTTTTCATGCGGGTCATATTTTTATCGATATGTAATTTCGCACTTTGCCTTCTATCCTGAAGTGCTAGCTCCTGTCCTGCAAAATCTTGAACTTGCCCCGTGGGGTAAGCTGGCAAACGGGAATTTTCATGTCCAAACATGAGTTTAAACGGGGGAAACTTGGTGGTTGAATTAGGCGTGTTGTTTATTCCCCATACGACATCTGAAAGTTTCTCATCCCATGTACTCTCATTTTCGGACATAGTGTTTAGACCGTCTATGATTGTACGATTTACACGCTCGACCTGTCCGTTTGATCTAGGGCTTGCTATAGCGTTCAAAACGTGTTTAAATTGAGTTTCTTCAGCAAATTGTTTAAAATAGCGGCTAGTAAAAGCTTTACCTCTATCTGTAATAACTCTGGTTGGATTTCCAAATAGAGTTATAATTTCTTTAAGGTGCTTGATTGTTTCCACTGAACTACAATTTTTTACTGCTCGAGCAAATACGAACTTAGTGAAAGAATCTATAGCTACCAGAACGTACGTGTTTCCCTTTCTTGTTTTAACGAAAGGACCTAAGTGATCAGCATGCAAAGTATGCATAGGCACTGGTACTTTTTCGATTGGGTATAGCTCACCTTGAATCCTACCATAACCTGATTTTCCGTACGCACACTGTAGACACGAGTTAACATATTTCCTAATAAATCGTGTCATGCCGTTAAACCAGAACTGAGATTTTATAGTTTTCTCACATCTTTCAAACCCTGGGTGTCCTATCTGATCATGGTACTTCTGTAAAAGACCGTATTTTGCTAATTTAGGTATAACAAAACGTTCGCCATGCAATGTTTTCCTGTATAGACTACCATCTCTTATGACATAATTATTGACGATATCTGGGTTAGTTGTTTGTTCTTTCAACTGTGTAAGTGTTTGTTGAATGTTATCATCTTGCAATTGAAGTGTAATTAACCAGTCAGATTCTTCAATTTGGAAAATAGGTTCTAAAATGGGATTTCTACTTAACGCGTCTACGTGTCTCATCCTCTCTCCCGCCCGATATTCTATTTGCAAATCATAATCCTGTATAGCTAGCCACCACCGAGCTATTCGCGGTATAAGATCTTTCTTAACTAATGTGGTGCGCAGGGCTGCGCAATCAGTGACAACTTTGACAGGAATTCCAGTCAAATAGATACGAAAACGCTTCAGTGACTCTACTACAGCGAGAGTCTCTAATTCATAGCTGTGGTAGAACTGTTCCTCTCTAGAAGTTACTCTACTGAAATACGCTATTGGTTTTATTGTACCATCTGACTGATACTGCATAAGAATACCACCTAGACCTAACTTGCTGGCGTCCGTATGCAATTCCGTAACTGCCTTGCTATCATAAATACCTAACACGGGTCTCTCGATTAATCTTAGCTTTAATGTTTGAAATGCTCTTTCTTGTTCAGGCCCCCATACCCATTCTACGCCCTGTCTAGTAAGTTTTGTTAATGGGAGTGCGAGTTCAGCAAATCCACGTATAAACTTCCTAAAATACGAAGTTAACCCAATAAACTGCCGAATCTCGTGTACGTTCCTAGGCCGTCGATATTCCGAAACGCAATTGATTTTAGCTTGGCCAGGCCGTATTGTACCTGCAGCTATTTCATGACCTAAGTAATTCACGCTCGTTTTAAGGAATGAACACTTAGACAAGTTTAACTTTAAGTTAGCCTTCTGCAATAGCTCTAGTACACGTTCTAACAACATTATGCCTTCTTCTACGGTCACGGTAGGTAACATGACGTCATCAAGGTAAGTTGCGACATCATTTCTAACTTCATTTAGAGCCAAGCGTATCAATCGAGAGAATACTGCCGGTGCGTTAGCTAAACCAAAAGGCATTTTTAAGAACTCAAACTGACCTGAAGGGATTACAAATGCCGTCTTATGAATTGAATCATCAGCAAGCCTAACTTGATAGTACCCCTGGGCTAAGTCGAGTGTTGTGAAATAACTTTTCCCTGCCAACTTTGAGACTTGATCATCAATATGCGGAAGAGGGTATCGGTCTTTGACAGTTTGAGAGTTTAGAGCCCGATAATCTATGCATAACCGATAATCTCCGCTTTTCTTTTTAATCAGTATAACCGGGCTTGCATATTCAGACATCGATTCACGTACTATTCCTGCTTCAAGTAAATCATGTACTTTTTCCTCAAGAATTTCATTTTCCTTGTGCGACACTCTGTATGGCTTAAAATGAACAGGTTTGTCAATCGTGGTCTGAATGTGCATTTCTATGAGATCGGTGCAACCTAAGTCTTTTGTACTCCTAGCAAACAAATGTTCATAGCTATTTAGTAAAGACAAAAGTTTGTTGCAATTCGTTCTGTCTAGTTCTCCTGAGTCTATATCACCTTTACTTAATGCTCTAGTACCACTAGGGGAGTCGCGGGATGTTTCAAGAGTCATGACGTTATGGACGTGGTCAGAAGCAAGAGTTACAAGTTCAGCGCGTGCTATTAACTTATGAGCTGGTAAAGTGATAGCTAAATCACCCATATTCAGAAACTTCAAACGCCCTTCGATGCAAATAATTCCTCCAGGGATATCATAACACAGTTTACCTATTTGTACATGTACAGATTTTGTTAAGAAGTAAAATTCGCCGTTAGATTCTATATCAACAAATACATCAACAAGACAGACACTCTGTGCTGGAATAGTTACATCACATTTTAGGCACACACCATATTTTGAGTTGAAGTCTGAATTTCCTAGTTGAATAGGTTTTAGGCAATCATTCACTATAGATGTTTCAATAATTCTAGCAGAATTTGATGTTGTTACTAGGCTAATTCCAGGCTGATTAATCATTGACTGACCTATGATTAAATCTATGTCTGATAGATCATAATCTGTGATTTCTACATTACCCTTCAAGAACACATCATCCAAACACACCTCTATTTCTGTCCTACCTAATGACTGCATGTGAGCACCGCCAAACCCTTTCATTACAACAGCAGAAGGAAGAATCACTAAGCCTAACATTTTTGCTCTGCTGTGCGTTAGAATATTCAGCTTACTACCCGTATCAATATAAACTACAAGTTTTACCGTGCCAATATAAGCTAAGCGTTTGTAGATGCTCACAGAGTTATTGGTAGAAGCGTACATTACACGACTCACCCGAGGTGTTTGGACGTCTTGCCCCGTCGTTGTCTTAGAAGTCGCTCCAAACCAGCACGTGGCAGATGTGTGACCGGCTCGCTGGCAGGTCTCGCAGCGCTGCTGGGCTCTGCAGTCCCGCGCTTCGTGTCCAACCCGACGACAGTAGTAGCATCGTTTCACACCCGGCAGCTGCGACATCATGGGTTGGTTTCCACTGACAGTCCCTCTTCTCCAAGTTGACTTGCGTGATGATGCTGAAGGTTCTTGTGTAGATTTGTAGTCTTCCAACGAGGATAGGTAGCCGCTGTATAGAAGTTCTGGTGTTTCGCACTGATATGCTTTCGCATTCGCACGCAGCTCCAGGGGAAGTCCTCTTATAATGCACGATATTGCTTCCTCTCCGTAAATATTGCATTTCTTGAGTAAGAATACCTTGTCGTGATAGTATTTGGTCATAGTTTCAGAATCTTTTTTTGTTCTAGCCAGCATACCCTCAAGCTTGTCCACGTGGTCAGTGGATCTTGGAAAAGCAGTTTTCAAGGCGTCTTTCCAACCTTCCCAATCGAGATCATAATCCTCCAGCTCTTCGTACCAGCGTCGTGCCGTACCGCGCAGACGAAGTTGCATAATAAATTGTTTTTCGGTCGCGTTCCATCCGTACACTGCACCAAGCTGGTCGATTTTGTGAAGCCAGCTACAGACGTTGCTGGTGTTGTCCTCGGGCCAGAATTTTGGGATTACTTCTGCGTCAGTGTTGGTTATTCGATGCCGTTTTCTTGGTGTGGGCGCAGAGGCAGAAGAAAAAAAATTTTGGTCTTCCACAGCTTCTTCATCGTTCGACGTAGGATCTTCGCAGTATTTTCTCTTCACGCCAAGGCCAGACGCGTATGGGCCAGACATCCTTCACGATCCCACTTCTGAGATGTGACCGCTGGTTAGGATGGACTTGGAATAAAACTCAGGTTTGATGGTCACGTCTCAGTTTGGGCAGCGCTTCGCCTTCGACAGCTTTTATTTTTAGAATGAATGCTGATCTCTGTTCTCTCCTGATTTTATATAATTCCAAGAATCCCCTCTTTTATTTTAATGTAGGTAGCTTTAGCAAAATGTTTCACACTTCCGCAAATCGCAATAACAATTTTATGAAAATTACTAAATGCTACTAAAAGAACACATCTAAACACATAACAATTACTCAACCGATTTTAGATTAAATAGTATTATGAATACAATGCAAATTTGCTATTTAATTAAATTAAACGACAATCAAATGTTTATTTTTAAAATACTTCCGGGGTTCAATTTGAAGACTAATTAAAGAAAACTGTATCTATTGAGAAATTCCTAAAAGCAACTCTTCCTGAATATGCTTAAAAATATTATGATGAATTAGCAAAACTACTTTAATCATAATAATCAAATATTGCTTGATATAAATAAAATTAAGTAACTGTATTGTCATTACACGTGACTACCGACGTATATCATTGGCTAACACAAGACAAAAATCAAGAAAGTATGCAAAATATGTCCGTGCTAAATAAGCAATAACTTTTATATAAATGCATTACAGGTAAGTAAGAACGTAGTTACTATTGAAAAATTGTATAAATGTATTATATCAGCAATTTAGTTCCCATATCACAAGCTTTGCTTAGTTTGGGACTAGAGGGCGTTGTGTAAAAAGTCCATGAATATTTATATTTATTTATAATAGGTAGTAGTATTATAATAGTACTACCTACTGCACTTGTATTTCTTACAAAATGAAACAATATTTTACCATAATATTTTATTAAGTGGGATGTTAAATTGGTGACAGTTACAGTTCAGGCTATAATGTTGATTGAAATGGTTTGATGAGCTTCTTCAGCCTCTGTTTATAGCCTCTGGCTAAAGGGCCAACAATAAATACACACAATCTGAACAATATTTCGGTTGGTACTTCAAATCATGCAAACATTTGTCCCGCTATAGAATCTAACCCCATCTTGCTGCACCGTCGACGTCGGCTGCACCATCAGAGGCTCAAATAAAATTTTAGTTAGCTTACTCCTTATCTCTTATCAACACTTATTACTTATTTTTAATTTTTTTTTTCAACTATATTTCTAGCTTTTTAGCATGGCTCTATAGTTTTTCTTATCCAGAAAAGTCTAGAACACAAAAACCTATACGTAGTTTTTTTTTAATTATTTAGGGCAAGTACTGGCAAGTACAGCATCACTAGACGAGTACAGTTTTATTTTGAACTCTAATATATATTCTCTAGCGCCTGAAATCGAATGGGCATCACGGCGATTGGCTCGGAGACGTTGGGTCTGTTGATGTACAGGCTCCAGGTTCGCTTGGCAACATCGAATATACCTGGAAATACATAGGTATTTATAACTTATACAGATAATTGAAAAAAAATGGTGACTAAAAATCATTTAGGTACCCCCGGTAGACAAGTATTTAACTTCTATATTTTTGAAACGGTAGTGAAAATTATTTCCAATAAATGTTTATAAAAAATGCATGCATCTTGCTATGATATGAACGAGATAACGGCCCGTAGAAAATAAGGAAAGTTACACGTAGTGTCGACCCATCATGAAGTGGACAAGGGCACTTGGTCACTTATAATCTTTTTTTTAACCGACTTCAAAAAAGGAGGAGGTTATCAATTCGGTTGTATGTTTTTTTTTTTTTTTTTTTTTTTTTTTTTTTTTAATGTTTGTTACCTCAGAACTCCGTCATTTATGAACCGATTTCAAAAATTCTTTTTTCATCTGAAAGGATATACTTCCAGATTGGTCCCATTTTATTTTCATCAAAATCGGTTGAGTAGTTTGGGTTATAAATAGAAATAACTGAAAAAAATATGCCCGGCGCGGCGCAGCGCCTACTATTTTACTGCTAGCAACGATGCAATATGCCAAGTTGCGGCGTAGCGCCTACCATTTTACTGCTAGCAACAATGGACCCTTTGTGGTGCACATCTAAATTTTTACATTTTTCTAAATTTGTCAATAAACCCAGTTTGTACATTCAAACCGCATTTAATTGGAGAAAAGCAAAAACCCACCAGTTGTTCCTCTAAAGAATCAACACCAACCACGTGCACCAAATTGCGTATTTTGCTTTCCTGTGACTTTTATGTGGTGTTTATAGTGACTAGAACATTCCCAATGAACTGTCATCATCGTCATCATCATCTGATGATGAAGCTGGTAGTCGAGTTGAAGTCGGTTTTCCAGTTTTTTAACTTATAAATTATCTTTCTTTATGTGCTGTCAAAGGGACACGGCACGATACTTGCAGACAGTTCAAAAAGGTTCGCAATAACTACCAGCAGCAATGGTCTTGATAATGGCATCCGGCTGATCCTGGAAGACGCGGAACTCGTCGCCGGTGGTGTCCGAGAGGATGTCTGCCACTTCGCGTTTGCTTTGCGGCGGTGGGTGGGATCGGATGGTTGCCAATCGCCATTCGCTGCTGTCTATTATGTTGCCGATCACATTCTTAACTGGCAGGCGTTCGTACCTGATAAAACGAAAGCGATAGTTTATTTTTAGTGCGTAAAGTGGGCTATGGATATGTACCTGTTGGAAAATACTGGGCATATCCATCTATCCTTGCCATTACCGTTTTGCGTTCCACTGCTTGCTAGTCATAATCATAAACTTTTTATTCAAACAAATTCAGGTATGTCAGGATCTTAAAATATAGGTTACATTCTATAAAAAAACTACCTTTACAGACCCCTTAAACCATTCCACTTTAGTTAGTTTGATAGTTAGATAGAGTTAGATAGTTTTAGTGAGATTACCTCTCCAAAATTTAGGGTCAAAAGCTTAGAAGTACTCAGTGATATGTTTGGTTAAACATACGGAAAGTTAAAAAAAGCCTGGATGTGATAAACAAAAATCTCACATGTTACAGTGCACCAGCGGCTCCTTATCATATTTGTGCACGTTGAGCTGCGATCGATCAGACTTTAGATCAGGAGCGACCTCTGCATTGTACATCTTAGCGCCGCCCCACGGGTCCGCCCAGATCATGTTCAACGAGAAGCCGTTGGCGATGCCCAGCCCTTCGTCACGCAAGATTCTCTCCGCGTCGGAGTACCCCTTGGCGCTCAGGATCTTGCGAGTGATGAACGTTCGAGCTGAAAGGCATTACTTTACTGTTACCGTTTAGGTGAGTACAAATCTATAATCCTACTAATATTATAAATGTCAAAGTTTAGATGTTTGTATTTCAATCAAGCTGCAACCTGCTGGTCCGATTTGGATGAAACTTGGAATACCTATATAATAGTTTGTAACATATTTTAGCACATAGGCTTTTCCTGAATCATTTTAGTTAATAAATAATAAATAAATAAATATTCAGGGACATTTCACACAACACCCTCTAGTCCCAAACTAAGCAATGCTTGTAATATGGGAACCAGATGGCTGATAGAATACTTATATACTTTTTTTTTGTAAATACATACTTATAATACATAGTAACACCCAGACATGGAACAAACATCTATGTTTTCCACGCACAAATGTTTGTTCTTGGTGGGGATCGAACCCACGACCCACAGCACGGAAGGCAGAGCTATTACCGACTGAGCTGTGACGCCTGTCAACCGGTGTTGTTGGCGTAGTTGGCACCTACTTACCTATATATTTTTATGCAGTACCTAATGTGTGAATGACAGTGTTGTTATGAACCTGTATAAATATGTAAAATAACCTTCCTAAAATAATTTGAAATCTTTAAAATGACGTAAATTGTTTAAGGTCACGGTGTCTAAAAACTCCATTATTATTCCGCAAATTTGCAAACCGGTTGTGTTTTAATGACCACGCAATAGCAAAACATTTAGATAGGTAGGTACCTACCTAGGTGTCTATCTAAAAACATGATAGCAAGGCATATGTAGCGTACCTACTACGTCAATGACGTATGCCCGATAAAATGTCGCATGAACTGCATTGTCAATTAGTTACAGAACGGTAACTGTTGACTGTAGGGCACTTCGTAGGGCACGATTTGTTGATATACCTACCTACTAGCACAATAGATATAATTAGCTGATATAGCCAGGGTCAGGACATAGCCAGTGAAATTCTTCAACATTTAGTCTATGTTAGGTTACAATAAAAGCCCTATTCAAGGTTTGAAATGTTGACAAATAGGGCTAATTCCAGGATCCTTAAAATATTAGCTGATGATACATACGCGAGCTTCCTGGCTTGAGCTCATGAGGACTCAGGGTGTTGATGGAAAAGACCAGACCGTTTTCGTTGAACCCCATCGTATAGCCTGGCATCTGCCCTGCGTAGCACAAGGACGCGAACCTCTCCTCTGTCGCCTGGAACACGGAACTTTCTATTAACTGCCGGTTTTAATCAAGTTAATGGTTTTAGCCTCTTTCAGCCAACACTACCAGCTCTCTTTCGTGAAGCTTGTATGCGCAAAGGCTCCGTAATAACTCGTCAAGCATCCATCTCTTTGCAAGGACAACCACCTGGTCCGGCACCCAATCGCTTCGGTCAGCCGAAATAAAATAAAATTGCTTTAAATAGATCACAAAATGAAGGTTAAATCTACCAGTTAATTGATATTAAGTCACTTTCATAAAACATTGGGTGACACTGGATATTTGCCTACCATAACTTGAGACTGATTAGACTGATACGGTAGATTAGGTCCTATAACCCTTACCCCCAGATCAGCATCTTCAGGCGTCGGGATAACGTGCGCTTGTACGATGTAGAAGTGATTGAGGGTTTCGAAGAAAGCATCCTCCGTGTGGCCCAAGACGGTCTGAAATTATGAAAAACGGTCATAATTTCTATTTTACATGTCAAAACTAGTTGCTGCTGCCTGGCGGAAGGTAGGTTATCTGCACTAGGTAGCTAGTTGGTTTGCTTCCGTCAGAGTGTACTTGGAGTCAGGATTTATGCGATATTCTCTAAGGTAGACTAAAGTAGGGACTAGATGCTTACTCCGGAAAAGTAAGTTCATCGATAAGCCCGATCACGCAGTTTTGCCACGATGAAGGTGAAGGGTGCGGGACTGTATGCAGGTTTCTTACGTATTGTTGGTTGTTGACCCCGATGGAACTGCAGCCCCCGGTGTCATTCCTCGGCACGTGGTTTTCGTTCGCCGTCAGCATGATGTCATCCAGTTGCAGTAGAAATAACTGGAAAACGTATTACACCAATTTATCGATGTAACTTTTGCATGATGCTTGTATCTTCTCTCATAAGTATTTCTCGGTATGACCAGTGTGGTGGGGTTACCAGAAACGTAGCGCTGAACTTGTAATGACGTCACGTCATTGCTTAGGACAATAATAAAGAAATGTAAATCTTGTTTTAAGGGCCCATCATGGCGTAAGTTGTTGCTGTCCCTAAGCTGGTTTGCATGGGGCTTACTTGATAGAAGGGAACTTTAGCCCCATCAGCCACGCCTTGGATCTCCTTCACGTAGTAAGGGAACCTCTTCTTCATGTTTGCCAGGGTCTTATCATAGATGAAGCCGCCAGCTTCAGTCTTGTACTCTCGCTCTAAGTCTCGCAGGTTCCCGTAAGATACTAGGAAGCTTTTGATCACTGACGCGAAGGTGCGGCCCTGTAGGAAAACACTGTCATTAAAAATAACTCGCAATTCACCCGTTACTTGAAAACATTTTTCACCACACAAAAAACTAAATATAGGTTTTCGATTTACTTAAATTTTCTTGAATCAAATCATATAAATTTTAGGCTCTGATTTTGAGCGGTTATATATAGGTACCTACCGACCTTAGAATATAGAAAACACCTACCAACCGCTGCCTATACAGCATTATTTCATAGAGCACGTCTACTGAGAACAAGGGAGGAGAATTATTCTTATTAGTGAGATTTGACAATTATGATAAATAAGTTAAATATGAAAGTTAATTATGTAACGTTATTAAGATAACGATGATGAAAGACGTGTTGGTTCAGAACGCAGAATATTGTCTTGTTTAGTTTATGTGACATTTTCTGTATTAGCACAGTAGTCGCAGTAGTTCATCTCACCCTATTTTGCTCGGTTTACTTTGTGCTGATCAATTATTCATGTGCACTCATGTGCAATGTTATCTGAAAACTCTTGTACTCTAGAAGTTTATAATTCCGGTAGAACCGTAACGGCCTACTTTCAAGTTGCGTAGGTACGTATGGAGCGGTCATCCACCTAACAAAATTGAGGAAAAAAAGAAAGCTTAGAGTTTTTATTTATGTCTGTGTTATGAGTTTATGGTGATGCTCTTACCACATCGAAGCCGACTTCATAATGCGAGCCCGCGACATACAGCACAGGAATAGCACGCCTCCTGCCGATCTGGTCCTCAGTCAGGGCATATCCTGGAACAAAACATGGTAGTCTTGGGTGGCTGGTACCAACTGAATGGCCGGAGCTAAAATTAAACTAAGGTCTTGGATGGATGCCAGTAACTGGATAGACAGAGCTGAAGATATGGGCTCAATAGTGCAACTTATGGCAGTCTTGTCTTCATTATCTGCCCAGTTAAGTACTGATTCAAGTACTTAATTTCAAACTCTTGAAATTTACCAGTCGATTTAGGGCGATTGTGGGCTGTCCACTGCGCGATAAATGCGTAAGGTGGACTATAGAAATAAAATCGAGTTTCACTAAAATAGTATCCAGTCTAGTAGAGTCGAGAACTAACTCCGGTGGAGTAGAGACCATCTATCAAAAACTAATCCATCACCCAACGTAAATAATAAAAGTGGCTTTACTTCACCACATTTTCTTCTTTTTTAACGCACAACCGGTCGTTTCTAAACGATCCGTGTGTTAATGTGAAGTTTAATGTGGTTTGTAAGTACAAAAAGTTAACTAAGTATATTTTGGAAGATTTGTATGGAAATATTACGGTCAGCCCCCGTATGCCAATCTTTTGCTGTCAAGTTATATTTCACTGCCCAGTGCAATTTTTTCAGGTCACGTGGTACAATTTTGTACCATGTGATCATTCTTTTTAGACACTTGACAGCAAAATATGCGCGAAAACACATCAAATGACGTCATAATGTCACTATTTAGTCACAGAATAACTATGAGTTAGTATGAACTGACCATGATTTAAAACTTTGCAGTTCAACTTTGCAGTTCAACTTTGATTGGCATACCCCTGCAGGCGTAAACTTCCCGTAAAGGGCGCTGTTCAAATCTCCATAAAAACTTTCTAGTCTAGGGTTCACAACTCCGTACACCGGCTCTAAGAAGATCGACGTTGAGCAATATTAGATATAATTTTCGATTATGGTTTAGTTATCCGCTTGGGGCAGAACAGAACACGACACCACTGTCCGAAATGTCTACGAGCGATACTTCCGTATCATGATACCTTCGTTTATTAGTGCGTTGTGCTGTTGTCCTTTTAGTTTTCTATAAAATAAGTAGAGTCATGACGGACGCCATTAACAGAAAAAAAGAGTACTCTTGAGAGAGAAAGGGGTGTGCAAAGTGCAAAGCGTGCAACACACCAAGACTAAAATGATTTTAAGCAAGGCTTTGGATTACCGCTGATGATTTTTGGTTTATACTTAGGCACATATAAAACTGTGTTGAGACTTCAGTCTACTAAATCGTAGAACCTAGAAACATTACAATTTTCTTCGCGCATCACAAACGGCTAACGATTGCCTAGATCCACTGACCGTACTGTATCCTATAAGTATGGCCAAGATTGTTTCTCAGACCTAGACAAATGAGAAAACAATGGCTTGGTCTAGCATAAGTCTAGCTAGCTAAACTAGGAAACGATTTAGTCGAATCAATAATTACCAATTTGAATTTGATACGGTTCAAACCGAATTAACGTACATTGTTGAAAAATTAAATGTGTTTACTTTGAATCTTTACAAGACAATAACTACACTATTGTCAAAAATATTTGGTGCATTTCTTTATGTAAAAAAAGAGAAAAAATCGACGATGCGGTTAGTCACGTGGCCTATCGCTATGAGATGTCATTTCTATACAATCATTTGTATAGTTTTTTAATTCTTTAGCGATTGTAGATTTGCAAGAATTGCAAGCCGTCGTCGATAAGGTTAAACTGTGCAGCCAATCAGAATAAGCTGCCACTGCGAAGAAAACTACTTTTAAGATTCCAGTTTACCGGTCGTTAAAATGTCATTTTGATTGTAATTTTTCAGATTCTGATGGTAATCATCAAAAGACAGAAAAGCTCTATGTTAATAGAACGATTAAATACGTCTCCAAACCTATACATAGTATGATTTTATTATTATCTGTGCCTCTACCAATGCTCTATGGCGCGGGACGATAGTGACAAATAGGTATATATACAAATAACTGCTGGTAGGTAGTTATCCTTTCAATACGATCGCTCAAATTACCTAACTTTCAACTTTGCAATTCCAAACTATTAGTTACAAACAACAATAACAAAACAATGATCAATCACCTATACATAACAACAATCTGCAAAATGACATCACTCAAAAAACCACATAAAATATCGCAGTAAGTAAATCTGCTAAAAACTTACCGTTCAATTCTTTCATCCTTATTGATGGAAACGCGAAACAATAATGAAAATATTGTGGTTGTAAAGTGGCGCGGCGTCTGCGCGGGACTATGCGCTGACAGACAGTGCTTACAGCTAATATAACGCTAGGTGGCGCAGGCGCCTAGCCAGTGCAGCCAAGGATACGACCTGCTCGATTTTTGAAATCCTTGCGGTAAAGAAAATGACGTACACTAGACGCACCATTTGTCCGCGAGTGGTACCTGCTTATTCTATTCTGGGCATGTTGTCAATTTAGATTACAAATACTTGTGGCGGAGTCTCGTTATTAATTTATTCATTTGATTAAGAAACACACAACTCTTAATACAAGCACCATTTAGATGAGATTTATGATTATACTACGTCAAAGCTAGTTTTAAACTCAGACTACTATTTAGGTATCAAAATATAAAATAGGTGTTAGATAGGTTGGTACGTCATGTAATCGGAATGCGACGCATTAGGTTTTTATGTCAAACCCAAAAAAGAAGTCCTTGAAAACATGTGATAGGTATAATGAATAATCGAACTGCCTGATAGAATCAAAATTGATGAACTATTTTTTTTGTGTCTTAGAATTGATTGTAAGTACATATTGAGTATTTTGAGTAAGTATAATGTTATATTATTTATATTGTGTTTAGGCTGCAAACGCACTTAAACACCGCGACATTGTCGCCTAGTGCGTTTGCTGCTTAAATCCTGAAATATAATTATATTTTTTTCATAGCTACAAATAACTAAGAATAAAAAATAAACATACCTAATAAAAATAAATTGTCATCCATGAATATAAAAAATTTATTCGGTTTTTGTGGATAAATGGACTTTATTATCTTTGTTGTATATACAAATTATTCAAAATTAATATTAAAATCACTTTATAATTTTAATATTATTATTTTTGATGGCAGTAATTTATAAGCACCATGGTCTCCTATCGCTGCTTCTGGTCTACCCGTCAATTGCGCGAGTATAATTACCTATAGCTTAATTTTACCTAGATTTTATGTACGTAAGGCAAAACCTTTGTGCATTTATTTAAATACTACGAAATAGATAAATAGACAATCTATGCCTCAAGCGTAGAAAACCCGTTGCTAATAAATTAATATATTTGCATATTAATGTATCTCATAATTATCTCTCTCATAACTTGGAAGCTAACTTTACATCACTCATTCTACTATACATTATCTATAATAACATTTTCTTTCATTCTTACTTCTATTTTTTGATACCCTCAGAAGTTGACAAATTAGAATCAAAATATCTGTTTTCCGGTCGCTAATTCATTGTTTATTGATCAGGTAACCATGCTAAAAAAATCAACATAGTTTTTATTTACCTCTAATACAGTATTTACAATATTTATTTTGTACAAAATGCAGCCAGTGTATTGGGCACGCTTCCGTTTTGTACTGATTTGGATCAGTTGAGCTATCTATAAATCGTTTGCAACGGTGTGTAGATAGCTTAACTGCTTCATGTGTACGTCGCACAGATTATAGAAATCTATATTCTAAGGTACGTCGCTAATTTGATGAAATATCATTTTAACATCATTATGATTGTAATTTGTCAGATTTCGATGGTATCAAAGATAGACAATCGAGGGCTGTGCCAAAAGAAATCTAAATAAAAAATATTCTTACGTGGTTGGAAGCCCGTAGCATAGTTGAAGGTGTAATTTTCGAAAAACTTATAAAGCTATGTAGTAAATAAATAAATGGGATATACATATCATTCTCTACATAGAATAATTTATAAGTTAAAAAACTGGAAAAACCGACTTCAATTCGACTACCAGCTTCATCATCATCAGATGATGATGATGATGATGTCAGTTCATTGGGAATGTTCTAGTCACTATAAACACCACATAAAAGTCACAGGAAAATACGCAATTTCGTGCACGTGGTTGGTGTTCATTCTTTAGAGGAAAGCAGTAAAATGGTAGGCGCTGCGCCGCAACTTGGCATATTTTTTCAGTTAATTCTATTTATAACCCAAACTACAGAACCAAATTTGATGAAAATTAAATGGGACTAATCTGGAAGTATATCCTTTTAGATAAAAAAAGAATTTTTGAAATCGGTTCATAAATGACGGAGTTCTGAGGTAACAAACATTTAAAAAAATATAAATTATAAATAATAAAAAAAAACATACAACCGAATTGAGAACCTCCTCCTTTTTTGAAGTCGGCTAAAAATGATTGAATTGAAAATTAATATATTACCTACAGCGTCTGTCAGAAGTTGCTAAGTAAAGCGGCATTAGAACATGTACTCGTACTACCAGGTACGATCCGCATCTTGATTACAAACAGAATATAATTGAAATTAATTATATGAGATTGCAATGTTAAAATGAATGAAATAGCTACTTGGCATCTAAATATTGTGGCCGGTAAAGTATAATCAACAGTATTTTGCCTAAGTTGTGTTGTTAAATCATACTTCAAATTAAATAAGATATACTTATTTAGTTTTGAAAAACAAGGAAACAATAGCAATTAATTTGGCAGGGGACTGACCGGAACCAGTACCTACTAGGCTTCATTTCCGGAATCAGGTTGAGCCCTGAAGTTATTGACATAACCTATACAACAAATACATAAATACTCATTAATAATACAATGTTTATTCACAAAGAAAGTTAAGACTAATACAGTATTTACAATATTTATAATATGTACAAAATACACATGAAACAGTTGAACTATCTCCAAACCGTTGCAGACGATTTATAGATATCTCAACTGATCCAAATCGGTACCAATCGGAAGCGTGCCCAAGACACTGGCTGCATTACCGCGCTGAATAGCAATGCTGATAAATAATGCTGATCTTTATTGAATAGGCAATTCATCAAAATGTAAGGGGCCAAACTACTATGTTATGTAAACAAAATCTTTGGTGATATGGCAATATGGCCATAATTATAAAATGGCTCTGGCATAATGGCGTTCTTTTCTATTTTCGAGTGTAGAAAGTCAAATTTGCTGAGAGGGCTGTTTACACGATATTATCGTATCGGTTTCAACTGTAACTGGGTCTCTGTAGTAATAGTAACCCACCCGAGTGTATTGCATTTCTGTTTATTTTTGTTGAAGAATTACGACTTGGCACTATTAATTATGCATTATCAATTATGCATCAGAAAGAATAATTTCCAAACTGAAATAAAATGCCTAAAATGTGAAATGACTACATTGTCGAAAACCACATTTGTAAAGTTCAAGTTTTTTATTCAAACAACTAGACTCGCAGTTTCATTGATAAGTAGGTACACGGTTTGGGCCGACGAAGACGTAATGAGAATAATTATGATAGCCGTGTTTTGTTTTGGTTGAGCAAAGGTGACCGCAAACCTACGCTAAGGGCCAACGCACATCTATCGACAAAACTGTTTTGTCGCGTACTTAGTGACGTGAAAATAAATTTTCTGTTATAACGAAAACAGCATATGACGAATGTTTCCTCGTCATATGCTGTTTTCGTTGTAACGAAACTCACATCAATTGACACGACAGTCTTTTCTTAAGTATGTTTACCTATCTATTATAGCATTGTTTAGTACCTACCTATTAAACATTGCTTTATACGCACATACCTAGAGAATGAACTGTGTTTTTTAATAAATAAGAATATAGAGTAATTATGTAGTGTACTTAATAATATTATTAAGTACTTAGGATGATTCTCATTAAATAAGCAAGTAACGAAAACAGCAAATAAAAAGAAGCATATCGTAACTAAAAAAGTTTTACTGAGAAGTTTCACATCACTAACTGTTCGACAAGACGTTTTGTCTTTGGTTTGCGTTCTCCCTAAGCACGATGATTTTTACGAGTGATTTTAGAATTAGGCTCAAGAGACAAACTTAGACGGATAAATAAATATTTGTTGTGTGATAAGTAGTTGTTGTAGTTGTAATCACTTCTTGCTTTTTTTCTGGGTTCGTATTCTGTTACTGAAGCATAGACTGAGAGTAGAGATTCTCATACAAAACTTACAAAAAATCCTTGATCAGAGGTTGAGCAGTAAATGCGTAAAGGTATATGGTTGACCAGTCTCTATCCAAATCGACACGCTACATACAATCGCTAGAAAAAAGATCGTTAGACAAAATGTCATGCCATTTCGAATGAGTTTTCTATTCTCTAACGATTGAAGAATGATAGCTTGGGAGGTAAATCTACAGCACTAATTATGCTCTACGCGATAATTAATAAAACTACATTATTGTATATACAATGTGTTAGATAATCTGTGGTTGTAGTGGGATACCATTAGACTTCTATTTTCAACGAGTCTTGTGTCAAAAATTGTTGAAAGTATCGTTGAAAGTATCGCTTGAGTGGTTAACTTGAACCACATCGGAGAATAAATTAGCAAGTGTCGAACCCGCGGCCTTGCGCGCGGTCGCGGCCGTGCGAGGCACAACTCGCCTGTGGTTACGTACAACCAATGCGTTACATTTTAATACATATTTGTACGAGGCCACGTAGGTTTGCTCTTTATAAGTACGTATTACGTATTTTTTTTGTGAAAAATCATCCACTTGGCAATAGCAATTTGATTTTTTTTATAGGTTTGAGTCATACTCATATCCAAAAAATCCAAAGCTTAATAATACATGACGTCACACGCAAGCGCGTGATTTGAGCACAGGAAGGGTTTTCCGGAAAAAAATATTTTGACTAGACGGAGTTGTAAAAAGTCTTGTATGTCATGTCGTATATATCTCAAATAAACATCAATTATCAATTAAAATTAATTTTCAATTAATAAATAGAGTTAACGATCGCTGCAAATAATTAAATACTGATTATTGTTTTACAATAAATATTTGCAATTACTGGGCAGTACCACGCCATGCATGAGGCTAGAATTTAAGTTATTTGGAGCTGTGTTCCGGGTCTTACATGACATAGCGGACTGTCTAAGGAAACAAATGAAACTCTATAGTCCTTTGTACAAAGGCCATAACTGTACCTATAGAAAAGATATTTCTGAAGATGAAGTTACGTGATCGTTCCTACGTTTTCCACTTTTTAACGGCTGGAATGTCAATGCGCGGACTGTCTAGAAAACATCTATTATCTAGTTCGAAGTCATTGCGTCACTTCACTTGTATTATTATGACGACTGTCGGCCGGTGCCGGTGTAGGCCCCAGGGGGCTAATTCGCTAGTTCCAGTAATTAACTTGTCAGCTGAACCGCAGTTTTTTATCTGTTTAGGTTATTTCTTATTCTGCTATCAAACTTTGCACAGCGTCAGAAGCTGTATATAAATCATCTAGATGCAAACACGCCTTATTATTATAATCAAACTTTGAGTTAAAATGTAGTTTATCATTTGTTTTTGGGTTATTTTGATTCAGCATCAACCCAGGTCGGTCACTAATGGTCACCCAGTGCTTTCATGCCCCAAGAATCTACGAGGAAAAAAAATTCCTCTGAGGTAACCAGTTATCTGGTCTTGGTTATCTGTCAGGAATATAAGCCGTAATTTCTGTCTAGCATAGACCCAATCTCGACTTCAGCTCGTTGTAGCGTCACTGCGCAATGTATCTCGGATACGCTACATTTACGATACGTTTACGATTCGTGCTAAGGCTTCAGGAGCCAGGATCTTGGCGTAATGAATAATTCGATTTCAATTAAACTACGAAAACCTTGTCAATGACAAGTATTGTATGGAGTACAGCGTTCGAATAGGTACGTGTTGATCGGTTTCTTTTAGAGGAAGAACGAACCCCTAACGTTTTTCTTTTATAATCTTCTAGTTAAGTCAGTTAGGTAGTATATTTAGAACAATGCTTATTATTTATTTTATCAAGATTAAACGTGTGTCATGCTATATAAATAGTTATCAGAGGGGTAATCACGAACAAATCTGACAGTCGCCGCGTTACGTAAACCTGACGTATTCCAATCATATTGAGCGTCAACGCCAGCTCGACTGCCGAACGTTGTAGCGTCACCGCGCAGTGTATTCCGGATACGCTAGCGTTACGATACGTTTACGATTGTCACATTTATTGGTGATCAAGGCACTGGACGCATAACACTTACGACTTAGGTCAGTTCTGTGTTGGTCTAACGAATCTCTTGAATTATGCAGCTTGTGATTTGAAAAATATGTCTGTAGGCTTAAGTCTCCATATGATTTATGTATATTCACTTTGTTTATGTCATCTTAAAACTATAATTATGATTTTATTTAATTTTTTTTAAGAGAATATAGAAGTTTTAAGGGTGAATATGATTTTCTAAATGTTTTTTAAAATCTGGGAGGGTATTGATCTGTGATTAGTCAATGTTAATGAGTTCCAATATTATGTTACTAGTTTGAGAGCAACAAAGTTTTAGAACCTCATCGTAAACAATAAAGACGCATATAGATAGGTACCTAATTACCTATTGATAACAAGCTTTATCGAGTTTGAACAAATATTATGGAAAAAACGTATTTTGAATTTTCAAAATGAATATAAAACGAACTGACGTCAAGGTGAGGTGAGGACGTGTGGTTTAAAGGATAATATTAATTATCATCATCAACATTGGGACAGCCAAATCAAACGATTAATTAAACATTTGGGACCTCAATAAAAAACATAGGTACAAACTAATATTTTTTCGAAGAATTGTGTTTAGCGTGCGTGAAGACATGAAACTGGTTTAGATTCACCTAATTTGTAGGCGACTTGACTCGACGACGATTTTTGACTTTAGCCAGCATGAGGAGGTCGAGCTGAGATTTGTTGACGAAACGAATAGACTGTCGAAAACTATTTGCGAGATATTTTATATGAAAACCCGATAAGTGCCTCTAGTGGGATATTTGCAAACGGGTTTTCTCCATACAAAAACTGCGAGTTTCTCGATTCTTACTTTTTTTGAAAATCAACAAAATAAAAGACGACGGTCCTTGTACCTGGCGATGTAAGTCTCAGTGCGGCGAGAGCATGGTGTGTGTAGTAACAACGATTGTAAACAAAGAGTGAAATACATGTAATAAATTAGTAGGTATTCAAAAATTGTACTAGACAATATATTGCAAATCCACTGATTTTCTGTAAAACATTGTTAACGTAGGAGATCTAATTACATTTTATCTAGAAGATGAAAAGAAATGATTCAGTTAAATATCAACTTTTTAATGAGTTTCTTCATTTCCATTGTTCTCCAGTTCTAGGGTATTTATTGATTTAAGGGGCGGGCTGTGACGTCACAGATAGTCCTCATTACAATAAATTATTTTATACTTAGGTACAATAAAATTGTTATGAAACCTTGACCCATTTTAAAAGGACCTTCAGGGCTTTAGTCCTTGTCTTGTGTTCTGTCATAAGCTAATAAGAGACATCCCAGAATACAGAAGCTCTATATTCTGTGGTCTCCCTTGTATATTATGTAGTTGTGATACTTGTGATATTTAAATAAATAAATATTCATGGACATTTCTCACAACGCCCTCTAGTCCCAAACTAAGCAAAGCTTGTATAAGGAAACTAGATTGCTGACAGAATACTTTTACAGGAATATTACAGAAATTAATACCAAATTTTGAAAAATGCCATTAATTTGTTTGTGCATAATCTGGTCTTGATTTTTAAATGATTTTATTATTTAATGCCTGTTTTGATTTCCGCTCATTTAAGGCGCAAGTTTTATTTGCGCATGCTAGTGTTCCGAAAGATTCGCTTTATAACCAGCTCTCCACTTTATCAATGTAATGTAATAACAAAACAAACCAATGTAGCAAGAGCTCCCATTTGTAGGATTTTTAATTACAATAGCTAAAAGCGAAACGTAGCAAGCATTCTTTAAAAAAAATGGCATCGCAATTTCTGCCAAACACAATGAACTAGTTTTATTTCTTGACACACATCCTACCAGGGTCACATACCAAATATAGATAAATGACATCTAAAAAATTAAGTGTTTTTATTTACAAATCAAGCGCAGCTTCAAAAAATTTGGATGCCTGCCTATTGAATATTTAAATTATTTGTACAGCCTTTTAATTATTACAAAAACGTATAATATTTTTAAATCTAAGTGCATAATTAAGCATGACTTACCAGTAGCTAATGCCATCAGTAAAACAACGCATCCTTTCCACATGACTCTAAACTTGAACACCAAATGATTTGTGCAAAAATTTCGAATTTCAAATATAATTGTAAGGAACTAAATGGCGTTATGTGACTCTTCTCTTGGAGTGCTCGCTACTTTTAAACTTATCTCTGCTTAAGGAAAAACACTAGTGGAAAAAATTACGTGTAGAGTGCTCGTTCATACTACGAGACTAACTTTACTGCGAGTGACAACAAAGTATCAGTGTCGAGAAGGTACTAAAACAATGTGTAGCTTGGAGTAATTGACATCCTTAACACTTAGCACTTTATATAACACTTTTTGACTTTATCTAATAAAGTCAATCTAGCTTCCGCCCGTGACTTCGTCCGCGTACCGTTTGTACTGTTATTTTTTCGGGATAAAAAGTAACCTATTTGTTATATGTCCGGATAACGATATATTCCAAGTTTCATCCAAATCGAACCAGTAGTTGTGTGATTGAAACACATACATCTAAATTTTCGCATTTATAATATTAGTCGAGTGGTCTAATAGGCACTCGTACTTGAACGAATTAGTTAGGTACTTTATAATATGAGATTATAAATACAATAATAACATACGTTTCTCTGCTGAGAATTCAAATTAAACAAATACCTAATCTAATGGTCACGTATGTTGTTAAGGCGGAACGATTTTCATACAAATTTTTCTACACGGATTTTTCCATTTAATGGGCGAAGAGAATATAATTTTGAATTAAAATAACTGTTGTTGGCTTTTATATTGGTTTTTACTTGCTGTATATCATATTTAGTTGAAAAATACAGTCGATAAATAGCTAAACTAAAATCGAAATTTTAGTTAAAAATTAACAATGTGTGAGTGAACACAGATAATGTCGTACGCTCATCTGACAATGTACGGTTGTGTTGCTGCGACATTGCCAGCTCGCGGACTATGAGCTGTTGCCGATCTTCTCGATCTTGTCTGTCTTCCTCTATCTTCTCCTGTCTTCTCTCTCATAATTTGCTTGTCTCCAAATACATGAAATGTACCTTTGATACCATAAAAATCAAACTATAGGATAGGAAATAGAGTGCTGCCAGTTTATGATTTTTGAATAAATTATGGGAGAAAATTAAATTACGAATAATCTACCTATACCTAATATTATTAGGTAGAAACTACATTTTGTAGGGGAAAATATTGTACATAAAAATTATTAAAATATGCCTTCAAAATGCAAGCTTCGTAGTTCTTTTCAGAGCAGACCTACATGCTCTGAAAACAAATACGGTACAAATAAGATCGAACAAGTAAGAAAATGTTGCTCTAAAAAAACATTATGTACTTATGAATTATTTTAGAAGTGGATCATAATGTGTATTTATTAAAATGATTTTAAGATATATATTAAAAATATTACGTTGATAAATGATTTCAGGAATAGCATATTGGCAAGGCATGGCCTCACTGAACTCATTTCGCTGCGCTGCGCATAATTTCCGCACAATATGTCAAAATTGTCAAATACGTAGGTAATGTCATTCCGCTCATTCTTGATTACCATGAATTTTTGTGTTTTCTTAGGACTGTGAAAAAAGAGTGCCCTTTCTACTTCATTGATTAATAATACGAAGTATTATTTACATAGTCAATGTGTAGAAACCATGGAGTCACGAATTTCGAAAATTAATACAAAAATCATCAAAAGGTACACCTACTCTGGTCCCAGGAAAAATTGCAAACGAAGTCATGGACAAATGAAATGATTTCATGAACAAATTAAAAGGTTAGTTTATATATCCCGTTTATTCTAATTGCAGTGCATTATAGTAAAGACGGATGTGTTGAGTGTGGTGCGGATCTGCTCAGACCAACAACGCAATGATGGGCTTCGACCGCACCACCTTGCCCTCCTACCTTGCCAGTAACCATAAGTTTATGTACGCCAAGTACTCATTATTGTTGTAATAGGTAGGTATAGGTACATTTCATAATAATACCGTAGATAAATGCGATTTCAACTTAGTTAGGTATGGGTACCTAAAACCTATACAACCTCTTTGATTTGTTGCAGTCGAAATGAAGTACCTATGGTGCAAAAAAAAACAGACTTTCCGATCCTTAGGTAGTGGGATCAAATCCGGTCGTACACCAATGAATTTTTTTTGGAAAATTTATGTGCACAATGCCAGTGATCTAAATGTACCCCTACCCTACCTAAGCCTATGCTTAATTTTGGCTTTATTACAGATACCTATGTAAAAGAAAAGCGACCACACCCTGCCACAACTATGTGAAGAGGTTTTTATACAAAAGCGACGTTCTAACGAGAAATCACAATGAATCGGAGTCGCGAAAACAGTTCGAAAAAAAGTGAAGAAAACTGTAACGACCCAGGACTACCTATATTGACAAAAAATTTGACTTTTTAGGAGTTAGTCCTGATGGTATGTATGATGTACTTACCTAGTTACCTACTGTTTTACTTTTTAAAATGCTTTACATTCCGCGTGCGAAAGTTTGCAAATAAATAAAAAAATACAACTTCTAGCAGGTTGGATTAGATTACTTACCTACTTATATTTTTTATCGTAAAATTTACGAAAAATTTAGTAAGACATTTTTATAAAAAAATGTTTTGTTTTGCAGATTTAGGGTAAACTACGGCAATTTCAGCAATGAAGAAATGCTACTTGATCGGGTGCCTTTCCCCAAGTCACCGTATTGGAAATATAGCGCAACGGAGTCAGTATATGTTACTGATTTGAAGCTAGTGATATTTTATAAACTGCATATGCTCATATTGTCTGAAGTTGTTCTTAGAAGGATACACAGTAACCGAAAGTGCTAGCCAGAGCAGGATCAACTCCAACCTCCAACGACATGAGAAATAGGCTTGGATAGGCAAACCCCATCGGCGATGAACAAAACAGACTAAAACAATATTCAGACAAAGAACATCAGAAATAATAGAAGCACTATAAACTATAACTATACGGAATCAGAACAATTTTTTTAATTAGAATCAGCACATTATATAAACAAATTGGTAGTAGGTAGGTACCTATAAATAAGTATTGTGCAACGGTCTGCAGATGGCTCATTTAATTTTGTTTCATGTGTATTATCAGTCGTAATTTTCTTTGTAAGTAAAAATCTGTAAATAAAGTCTGATGTAAATATCTTTATAAATAATAAAAATGAACTTCATCCAATAAATTGTTTTTATTTTTAGAAAAACAAACGAACACATCCTTTCTTACTTACTCTTACTCTTACTTGGCTTACAAAATTATTATAAATAAAAAATATATCTAAAAGTAAAGAAAAGAAAAAAGATTCTATACATTTGCAGGGAATCGAACTCGGTAGCGTAGATCTCTAAGCGAAAGTCCAAGCCCCTGAGCCAAACTTCAGATTCTGAAATAGTTGTAATTAGCGCATAGTTTGAATAAAACAAAGTCCTTGTCTGTGTGCGTGAATAGATTTTTGCGAATGGCTGCGATATGGAATTGCGAATTCTCACAAATTCGAGTGCTTTTTAGACCTAAAAAACCTGAAATATAGCTGGGTACATAAAAATAATTCACTATAAGCGGAATATATATTAATATGTGATAATACACTTATTTTCATTTATAAAAACGATAAAATACGTTAAACTGGGACAATTTGGACATCTAGTGTCATTGCTATACCTAGCTGACCACGAGCAACAACCTTAAATAACAGTTTTTTGTCAATTGTAACAGTCAATTTACTTGCGATCATCATGGCATAATTGTTGTTATTGAAAGTTGGCGTCAATTTACTTCCCACGACAGAGAGTAAAATCGGGTTGGTACCGCCTAACCCCGGTCAGGCCTCTCCCCGATGTAGATTACCAAATAGTTACTACGTCATCATCCACTATTACTCTTGCGTGCCAAATACAAATAGAAATATGAAAAGAAAAAATTGTTATAAACGTGGAGTATTTTTTCCATGATATTGTAATTTTTTTCCGTGCTATTGTAATTTTTTTCCGTGCTATTGTAATTTTTTTCCGTGTCGTTGTAATTTTATGCCAATATTTTTAAGTTCGACTATTAATAGAATTACATTTCATTGAGTGATTTTATATTATCTTCAAAAATTTTGAAATGTGCGAGTGAGTAGTTAGATGCTTGTGGCTACAGTTAAATTACCAAACGAATTTGACTGCAGCCATGTCCACAGGTTGTCCTAGCCTGTACAAGCACCAGTTCCGAATCCGCAGACCGGTTATCATCGCCTAATTTAAATAAAAAGATAAAAAAGAGTAATTGGGACGATGACGACTTGATTTACCGTCATCGTGGCGTGGGCCCGCAGCCCGCACCACGTTTCGACAGACTGGTGCAAATCAACATCAAAGTAATCACACTATTAAACAGAAAGGACGGGTGCGGGTCGGGCGCGGATCGGGCGTTTTCGATATGGAATACCAACGGTATTTATGGAGTGTATAGAATACACCTGCTACCCTCGCTCTTCCCGCACCCGACTCAGAAAAAGGTACCTAGATTTTAAAAATCTGTTTTAAAATTCAACGTTTATAAGTATATCTCTAAATCACTGAAAAGCGTACTCGAGGTAAGAAAAATTGACCTTACCATTACTGAGTTGGTCAAGCGTATATCGGACATTAATATTTATTAATTAATTAAACAATATTCGAAAAGGAGAGCCTTCTAATTTAGGGTGGTTTAGTATCTCCTGACAACGCTGAGTTGTCAGCTATTATTTTGTCCCAGAGTGAAGTAATTTATCGTGGTCCCGTTGCTATCCGTTGTTTAAAATTTTCTGTACTAAATTACAGAGGTACAACTTTGATTTTTACCCTGGGAAAATGGAAAATAATGCGTCTAGAGGCGTCTAATGACAGAGTAAAGTTTCATAGAAATCAATGGAACCATGGAAGATAACTTCACACGTCGTCCTATTTATATGACAAAATAATGGAACCAGGAGAAAACACCCGGTTTAAATGACAAAATTGGTCCCAACCACCACGTCATTGCAGTCTTTACTGAAGACTACAAGATCACTGTTACTAAATTATAGCTACTACTTATTTAACTTCAAGCAAACAATTACCAATTTGTATCACAAATGTATTGATCAGAGATCAGTCTCACTTCGTGTCGTTTTACTACCTCACGTGTTCTATAATTCGTCCTTGACAAAATATGAATAACTTACGAACAATGTACGTTTTGTTGCAAAATACAATGAAGACACGACGCTTCTTTTATTTTATAACACATGCTCGTCATTACATTCTAAAACATTAGCGCTCACAGAATACAGAAGTAAGCTGAGTTTCATACCTATAGCGTACCCATAAATCGATACCTATTGACAGTATTTATTGTGAACCAGTTTATTGTGTGAGTCACGTGGTACAATTTTGTACCACGTGATCATTCTTTTTAGACACTTTGACAGCAAAATATGCGCGAAAACACATCAAATGACGTCATAATGTCACTATTTAGTTACAGAATAACTATGAGTTAGTATGAACTGCCCATGATTTAAAACTTTGCAGTTCAACTTTGCAGTTCAACTTTGATTGGCATACCCCTCTGCTGGGCATAAAATCGCAACACCCTCAAGTGATAGGCGCAGTGCAATGCATCACAGAAGAACGTCTTCAGTGCTCAGTGAGGCAATGCATCGTTATAAGCAGTGGTTACCACTTAACATCAGGTGGGACATCGATTTGTTCCATCATTTAGTTGTGTAGAAAAAGTATTAGGTATCTACATATTATATCGGTTCTGACATAGACCTTGTGAGGTACCATGAGCTCGCGATGAGCATCCGCTGAGCCTCGACCTACTAGTCTTATCTAAAAGATAGTGGGCAGTGATGCCAAGTATTTTTAATTTTTATTTTTATTCATAGGACATCCAACAAAGGTGACACGATAACAACAGAAATGTCATGGCAATGGGCTTAAAACTATTGTGTTCCTTCAATTAGAGAATGCCGCAGCATGCATTATATAAGACCATAGACAAATAAAAAAATAGACCAGCAGACGTTTAGAAAATATCGTAACCCGAAAATGGATTACCTTCAAAGGCGTGAGATGTCGCTGGGTGTATCGAATCGGTAATAAATCAAAACTGTGTTTATTTTCTTGAACCTCTGGCGCGCTGACACTATAAGCAGTACGGAAATAAACGTCAGATGGCGCTATTTATAAATTTTGCAAAGCGTATACCAAAATTCGGTTACAACGCGCGCGACGTTGACAGCTTGTGCTATGCAATGTCGAACGAGCGAGATAGAGTCTGGATGCAGAGCGGCAACAGCGCTCTGGTCGTATCAAGCTAGTAAAATAATAGATGTTTCGATTTTAAACCTGACGCCTTACCGCCAAGTGCGGTAACAAAAAAATACAATGATATTATATGAAATCTTAAATGTTTTTAGCTTGATAAAATAAAACATAAAAGGTAGGTAGACTTTTAATTATATATTATTAAAATATCACACCCAATAGGTACTTGTTTAGTTATGTAGGTACTGAAACATTACCATACATTACGAACCATTTAGGTACGAACAAATAAGTTTTCTGCGGGTGTTGCCTAGGTCTTTTGTTCCTAGGCTATCCTGTTCTAGTTTTACTACCTACCTACTTATAAATAATGGAATAGGTATGTCTGAAGAAGGTAGGTAGGTACCTATAGGTATATTTATCAATATAAATATTCTAAAGTAGGTATATGATTGACTAGCAGTTACCCGCGACTTCGTGCGCGTGTACAGTTTCCGTGTACCTACTGGAATGTCAAACGCTAGTTGTTAGACCAAAGAGGTAGTACTACGTCCTGTCAAACTGACGTGACATGACATGACAATGAAATCCTCTTGCCAATTGGCGCTGCTAATCCTTTTCGTTCCCACGCATAATGGGCCAACTTTGAGCCTAAATGCGGAAAAGGGAGTCCCTTCAATTTCAATTTTTCCTTTTCGTTCATTTTATCCTTTAGATCCTGTTAATTATTCGGGATAAAAAGTAGCTTATATGTCAATCCAGGTTACGAACTACATATATGCCAAGTTTCATCCAAGTTGGTTCAGTGGTTTTGACGTGATTGAAACATAAACATCCAAACATCTAAACTTTCGCATTAATAATATTAGTAGGATTCTAAAAATTTCAAGGACGTAGTTGCGTTGCGACTTATCATTAAACTTGGTGGTAAAACGGCTTGTCTACTCATTAGCAGTGCCTTGATCACGAATAAATTTGACAATCGTGAACGTATCGTAACGCTAGCGTATCCGAGATACACTGCGCGGTGACGCTACAACGTTCGGCAGTCGGGCTGATGTTGACGCGCAATATCACTCGAATACGTTAGGTTTACGTAACGCGGCGACTGTCAGATTTGTTCGTGATTACCCCTCAGTACCTATTGCCGAGTATAGCACAATTTTTTGCTCGAAAGTCCAGGTCGTCATGCCAGCGCTTCCTCGGGCGGCCGCGACGTCTTCTACCCCCTGGGGGTATCCAGCCTGTGACTCCTTGAGCCCACCTTTCCGCTACTTTACGACGTACATCGGCGATTCCAGTTTTGGAGCGAAGTATTCTGTTCCGAATTCGATCTATTCTTTTCACACCTAAAATACCTCGCTCCATCACTCTTTGGCAAAGTAGTCAGCGACCACGTCTGAGCACCGTAGGAGTGATAAAAAAAATATATAAGAAGGTTCAGACTATCGAAAGAAACCACACAAATACTTTTGCATCAAATCTATAATCAGTTAAAATTCGATACCAACGAGTTAAAAAATTGAACAGTATTATAGTCCATAACGGGAAGCACTATTTTCATCACAACCACAACACAACCAATCAACTACAAAACAAGAAAATGAAATAATTGTACATGTAAATAAAATCGACAAAGAGAATACAACACAACACGCAGGCCAATGACACTTTGTATCAAAAAATGACAGTACCGTTCCGTTTTAGCTTACTTGATGCGTGGAAAAGATGAATTTTCTTAGAAAAGAAATGCGTCAATCGTTTTGTACGTTTAACGAAACGTAGGGGAACTGTTTTCTGTGGTTATACCGACCATAGAGTACTGATATATACACACTAATCGAGTTTAGTTAAATTATCGTCAAAACAGTTTGGTGCAAGATGCCACTAAACGTAATTTTGCTAAACACTTTTAACGATTTAAACGTGTTTAGTTAAACGTGTTTAGGCTGAATTTAAACGACATTTCGTGCAAGCCGCCCTAGGTGTTTTATTTAGAAGGTTCATTTGTTCGTAGTCCAAATATTATGCACAGACTAAATTGCTGTGCTAAAGCCACCCTAGAATTTGGGGAACGAGTGATCGGTATGGACTAACCATAGAAAAAAGAAAACACAAGAAGGAGCATTTGACATAATTTGTATGAAGGTTTTTGTCACCAAAATGCTATAAAAATGTTCCCGTGCGCATCATGTTCGCGCAGCCCAATGTTGCACCTACAAAACTATTTCCCAATTTTTTGGGGTAATTTTTTTTTGTATAATGCTGCTTACCTAAGTAGGAGGTAACGAAATAGAGATTTATAAATTTTATTAGAAATAAGTACAAACTTTAATAGAGATTTATAAATTTTATAAGAATTAAAGAAAAACTTTTTAGATGATGTACCTATAAATAAAACACAATTTTTTAGTTTATATTTCTACAATATTTATTTACTTCTATATTCTTTCTATACTATTTATATATTTATTTGATAGGTACTTAGAACTTTGAACGAACCAAAAGCTTTATATTGGCATAAGAATCAAAGGTAAATCAGTCCACCAATCAGCATTGGCTTTAAGGTATTTGATTATTTATGAACTGATCACTTTTCCCAGCCGAAATCGGTTTTCAACGGCGGAAACAGGATAAGATAAGAAACTGTTCGTATTTGTAAAATTAATAAGTATACAAAAGACTGCAAAATTAATAAGACTTACCTTACTTGGAAAAGCTTCTTTCGTTAATCGTCTTAATGATAATTTCGTAAAATAAAAATATTTTTCCTCAAAATGCGCCGAACAAATAATACTCTTATCTGACGGTATCCAATACTCAGGACGTGTTTTTTGAACGATTTTTGTCCATTTTTCTCGTCTGAGTATGTCAGCAGGAAAGCTAAAATTTCACAAATATTTTTTCAAAATAACAAATGTAGCGCTCTATGATTAAAAATATCTATTGAAATACCTATGTCTAGTCACATAGTAACACTACACTGATGTGTAGTCACATAGAGATTAATATAAATTTTGTTGGGAAAAAAAGTGTTGGTGTTGTTTGCAACATTATTGAATTGATGGTCATTTTTCTTTAAATTGATGATCCCTTATCAAATAGAGACTCAAATGTGATACTTACCGATGATATGTAATCCCATCTACTTTGTTTTTAGACCCAGGCCAATTTTTGCAAGTGGGAACCACACACGTCGGCATAATTGTATAAAAATATGTTTGGCATTGGAGGTGTCAATGGCCAGAGACTAAATGACACAAATGCCTCCACTATGGTACACTTTTATCCATGACAAGAAAATGGCTATACACTTCATCTGTACTTTCTATAATCTGTGGGACTAACAATTCAAATTATAATTTTGACACTATAGTAAACAGACACTGACAAAATTGTGACCTGTCGCAAAAGCCGTAAATCAAGAAGGTGAAAACTTATTTTATACCTATAGACGCCACCTATTAGTAAAGTTATGTCATTAATTTGTACACTATCTTTCAATTTGATGACCACCTAGGTGATCACGCCTAGGTGGCGTGGCGAAAAATATGTTAGATAATCAGTATGAAATAAAATCGTGATAACTAAATAAATGAACACCATTACAGATTCTAAAATAAGGACATAATTTTTGATGAATTTCGAAAATAAATTAATGGCGTTTCTTTGGTTCTAACGGCTACTTGAAGCTTAAGTCGTCGTCGACTGTAGCGTCATCCCCAAATACGCATGGGAACTAGCCGGTTTTGCGAGTCACGCTCTAATATATAGGGTGTAGCAATCTTCGTGTATTCATTAATCGATGATAAGACTTATCAAACAAGTAGACAACATCATAGAATGATATTATAACATCAAAAAAAAAATCTATTGACAGTGTTGAGCCATAACCCATCTCTTTCTCTCTTTTCCATGTTTTATTTTTAGATTAGCTGTGGTCCGCGACTTCGTACGCGTGTACCGTTTTCTGAACGGATTCTTTGAGAAGCATGACATTACACCGAGCCCGTACTCGCGTGTTGGTCGTTAGTCGATAGACGGGATTAGTGGGATGGGATGGGATCTTCATATTAGATCAAGGTTCTGATGGGGTTCACCCAGTTACAAGTTCGCTCTAAGTAACCACAGTGGTAGGTAGTAGGTACTTCTCCAGAACTCTGATGTAACTCTACACAAGCGATGACGTCATATTTAACACAAAATAAATAGCTACAAATTGTTGGAAATGTGAGCCTAACCTAAAGCGCTAAGTATCGAGACGAGTTTGATAGTTGAAATAGGTAGCTAATCGTTTGGGAAGGTAATCCAAGTAAAATCGTAGAAGCTAGAAACAATTTTCCTTAGTGTAATAGACTGTAGGCTTTTACGAAAAACACCAGCCATCTTATAGCGGAAACACTAAAAACATATTTTGCACTCTATGTGACTCTCGCCACTAAAGCCGGCCACACACCTTCAAATAAATTTGATCATGCCTAAATGCTATGATATTGATCAATATTTAAACGTGTATGGTCGCTATAACTATGGTGCATTGCTGTGTTCCGGTTTGAAGGGTTTGGGTAGCGTTATTAAAGTGATGGGCGCAGTTCAATGCATCACAGGGTACATCCTCAGAAGATGTGCTCAGTGAGGCAATGTATTATAGGCAGTGGTTACTACTTAACATCGGGTTGGCCATCGGATTGTCCTATCATATAGTTGTTTAAAAACATGTTATTCGCATTTAGTACAATTTATATTTGATCTCTGTAGGGATCTGCCCCAATCCAAGTTGACAAAATGTATGAGAATATTATATCATGCAACCGTCATCATGGCGTCTGCAACATTTTAAGGAACACTAGTTCTATAAAATTTGTTATTATCTGAGGTGGAGCATAATCAAAGCTATCAAAACGTGATGGTAGAAACCACAAACATCTAGCTGGAAGATGTAACGGCGCAATACATTCAAGTATTTACACAAGTAAAGTGGAGTTACATACACTGCGCAGTAACTATACAGCGAGTGCGGAAGGCTGCTGCTTTACCAAGCAATCTAAAAAAAAAACTATAACTGGTCTTGATGGGTGTTACTAGGTATGTATTATGAGTATGTAAATACAAAAAAAAAGTATATAAGTATTCTATCAGCATCTAGTTCCCATATTATAAGTTTTGCTTAGTTTGGGACTAGAGGGAGTCGTGTGAAATGTCCATGAATATTTATTTATTTATGATAGCTTCAATAATAAGGCACAGAATAGCAATGATGAGTGACCCGTATCATCATTGTCCCGCAAGATAAGTATGTTCAATTTGAATGACAGCACAAAGAGGCTTTATTCCAACAGCCTTCCACAGTGTCCTTTACCGCTACACAACACTTCATGGCGTTTTGCAGGTGCTTCCATTCTGGCTCTGTTAGCAACGCTTGGGAATGCTTTATGTGCAACTCTAGGCAGTCTTATGGCGACTACAATGCAAGGGCTACACTTTGTAGGGTGAGGGAGGAGGAACGGTTACGCTAAAACACTTAGGACCTAACTTTTGTGACGTGTTACCTAACTTGACAATGCTGGTAGGCCATCGCAGTGTTACCAACGATCGTGTTCATTTCTAAATTGTACGCACTAGACCACAAATATTCTGAAACTCACCAGACTGGTTCGATTTGTCCATTGTGGACGCCGCTCTGATGTATCCTCGACACTGACACTCCAGCCACACTCTTGGAAACCCAACAACAGCCCTAATTGTGTTAACAGCATTATCTGTCTCTTAAACCAAACAACTTTACTTGATCGTGCTATAAATACATTTTAAGCCATTATAACCCCTGTAGAATGGAAATACGACTGCTGTTTCAGGTGTGTAGAAATTCTTAGCGATAAAAGCGACAGCTTTATAGCTCAGCAAATTATTATACGATTATTTGGGCTTGTGGGTGTATGGTAAGTGTATTTGGTTTTGTAGCGTAGATAACAATCAGAACAATGGATCATTTCTTTAAAACAGATAGGCAAGTACTACTGTAATAATCGTCCCTACTTTATTATATACAAAATACGTACTTATACGAGGTTTCACCACTGCGGATCATTTTGAAATGTTATTGAGTCGTCAGTCCTAGGCCCGGGATTTGATACAGACCTCATCCGGGCTTCAATATATTATATACAGTGTCAATGTAGCAACCTCAGAGCAAACAACTAAACAGGGGCCTAATTCTCACTTCGGTAAAGATTTTACTGGAGATATTAGAGATATTAGAGTAAAATCTCTGCCATACCCAGAATCACCCCCCAGAACTCTAGCATGACGAACGAAAACGATTCATCTCTTCTACTCAGAATATTAGGCTCTTCTGTGAGCAAAGTTTTTATTCGAAAAAGCACTTTACAATGTCAAAAAAATTATGAGACATTGACATTGCAAAACTTGAAGTCAAATACAGTTGTCTCACGTTTTCGACTAGTTTTATTGGGTTTTGTTTAATTTTGATCAATGAGAGCGGATTTTTTAAATATTTTATTATGAAAGTGAGTAACTAAATATCTGATAACCCACGTATTAAGTAGTCTACCTAATTGAAATCAATATTTCGGAAAAGAAGGAAGAATTAAACATTTTTGTTGGACACTTTGATCCTAGGGGTCTACCTAAGCATAATGAGGGGTTTGTGGTGATTTAGCAGTACCCTGGTTGAACCCTTGTTGATATTAGCTTGGTGGCACATAGGTAGTGGCAGAAGCAATCATGTTTATATTTGGCACAGTAATAAATTGTACTCTAACAAAGATACAAGATACATTTATTTGCCAAAATAAGTGTTACAATTTGGTCTTATGCTAAAGTCAGAGGCACTTTAAAACTTATTCACCCTTTTCAAACTGCAATTACTTCATTTTTATTGAGGGATGTATCTCAACATCCCACGTGTATTAATAAAATGAAATACTGACTCGCATAGACCCACAGCTGTAGCCAACACGCACTCTAGATAATTATCTGCTCAAATCTATTTTTTATCATGTCAATTTAATGATATTCTGTAATATAATAAAGTCATTGCTAAGTACCTAGTTTTATCTCATAACTTTGGCAATAACCAGATAATAGTGTTCTGGGGCGTTTCGACGATAACTCATGCCATGATCATAGAACACTCTTGGACGAATTAAAATATTTACTAGGAAAGCGCACTGATCAATCATCTTAAACGTGCACGTTTTCAAGGGACGTGCTCTGTCAGGTATTGCATTGTTATAAGTGGAGGAGACCGCTTAACATCTGGTGAGCAATCAGGCTGTTCCATTAATTTCTCTCATAAAGAACATCTAGATACTTAATGGAAAAAGGTAAAAATGCTACAGAAACTAATTATAAACCTGATACATCTATCAGAATAATATTTTTGCCATTCAATCTACATGTCCATGATAAAAACTTCCTGGACCAAACCTTTAATCAAACAGCGCTCAAACGCCATACCAATCAATAATATCATCTAGTTGGCAATGCAACAATCATTTCTATAAATAGCCACTGTCTCTTTTCCTATAAACAACCGACAAGAGGTACCTAACATTAATATTAGTAATAATAGCCTAATTAGTTTTATTTAGGCCTTGAGAAGCTGGACTTGCATTGTTGGGCTGAGTTGTGATATGTACTTGTGGCGCTGAGACAATGGTCTCCATTCAAATCGTAAACATAGACTTGACTGGCATGGCAACAGACTTTTTAATAGCATACCGACAAACAGGCATTATTATCTGTTAATAAGGACGCTTGCCATGCCAGAGGCACCTATCAGTCTAAAAATTAATTAATCCATTGTTTTGATTGAACACAGTAATGCCAACATCTGGTTAGAAGTAGAGTAATGGTGACTTATTCCCATCGAGCCCACGAGTGGAGCCGTTGCGGTTTTACTAGCTGATTACAGTAATGTACCTGCACACTGAAGTTTTGGTTTAATGTCTTTGGATATTCTCCAAGTCCATCAAACCTCATCCACGGCAACGCGCAGTCCGAACCGAGCAACTTCAAACCAGCACCATTCTGGAGCAGAGCACCAGCACGCCGGAGATCCCGGTGGACCGACAGCGGAAGAAGACGCATGCACAAGACTCCGTCAAACTAGAAGGCGTTTCAACTTCTGAAGGAAACTTGGTTCGTATATTTTTTCTGCTTTGTAGCAAAGTGGGCTTCAACATCTCATGCATGGTATACCTATTGTTACTAAGCAAATGGTAGACCAAAATTGAGCAAGTTAAAGTTTTTCATGATAGTCTGCAAGAAAAAATGAGCATGTCGATGAACCTATCTGCCTGAATAAGACCGGGGACCAGGCCACCAGCCCCAACAACTCTGGAGACATGCTGCCGTCCAGTCCTCCTAAGGAAGCGAAACGGTGCATGAGAACCATGCACGGGTACAGAGATCTCGCGGGACAAAGGGCAGCTTGTAGACAAGAGAAGGCTGGAAAGTGTTGCATGAAAGTTCCTAAGGTAATTTCATGACGACGAGACTAATGATAAATTCACAAACATGTTCCTGGTAGCGCGTAGATATCTTTTGTATAGAAAATTCACTTGGAACTTCTGCACTTACGTTTGACAAGATTCATTAACTTGTGATTTTATTTCAGAAATCAAGATCCTGTAAGTACTACACGAAGATAAGTATTATGTTCGTCTTTACTTGGGATTAATGATAGTGAGATGGTATGCCTTCCATTAGAAACACTCATTACAGTTTATCTAGAGTAGCGAATAAATAGTGTCTAAGTAGAACTCCCTTAGAAATGATTGCTGGTTTGCACCCTTTCAATGTGATATGTCATAGGCTCTCCCCTGGGTCAGGAGGAGGACCCCATAGCGCGCCAGATTCGTGAGATCCACAACGACACCAGGAAGAGCGCTCGCATCATTCGCGACTCCAAGATTAGGCTTATGGAACTGCAGAAGGTATTCCGACCATTATTTCAAAGCCACTAAAATAGGATTTAAATTTTAGAATAGATTTGGAAAGAGTTGGATTGACAGGGTATCACCTTACTATAATAATTAATTAGGTCGTAATTTTCTTTGTGATTAACTTCCTTACCATAAGTACATTTGCTTTGTCTACACATATCCAGCGCCTTGTCATTTGTAAATGGTATTTTGTTTATTGGAATCTTAACGGATTGCTCATTTAAGTAATTTCAAATTATACCTTAGTATTTTCTTCGAATTCCCGTACCTAATTGAAATTTTTTTGTAGATTCAGTCCAGTTTACCACGAGTAAATAAAAGAACATTGAGAGCTTATAGGAAACATACACATTGGGCTTTTTTTAATCCTACAGCTGGTTAAAGGTTTCTCCCAAAGATTTCCAATACTCATTATCCCGAGCTTCCTTCCACCATCTTTTTGTTTTGCGATTGGGCATTTATGAATTAGAATTGTCTATGATGACATGTAGACGCACTAGTCCGGAGTGTTTGTTCAAAGTTCTGAGAATGGTACTTGCAGAAGCCGACAATGAACGAGGCGGACGTGAGGGAGCTGTGCGAGCGCAACGAGCTGCTCCTCCGTGAGATGGAGCGGTTCGACCGGCTGACGCGCACGGTGCAGAAGCTGGTCGCCACCGAGGTGCCTGCGAAGAAGCCGCGGGAAGAACCCTCATGCATCGACTACATCCCGGGAACTGCCTACGGTCAGTTTGTATTTTTAAAGTACGCATAGTAGTCACAACGGATCTTGGTCCCTCTGAAGTCTACGCAGAACTAATTTTGGGTCTAACTGAAGGTAAGCTTCCGCACAACAATACATGCGCAAACGTTTGTTGCACCTAACTTTAGAGGGATAAAAATCCGTTGTGCGTACTGTACGTATCTGATAGAGCTATAAAATATATAAAGAGCTTCGGAGCTTTCGATTAGCGTACTGTTTGCTCCATAGAAATGTATAAAAAGTAACTGTTGCTGACCTTTTTTGGTACAATACGAGTGCCTGGCCTTTTGTTTCAGAACCAGCCCTGCACCACGAGATGAAGATGAACCACCCATCAGTGCTACTGGCCGACCGGGCCTTCCCTCCGGGCTTTGGTGAACCTCCCACTCGGAGCAAATCTGTACGTCATTGCACCTGTTCCAGATATCATGCTTAAAAGCTCAGAATACTTGAAGAGTTTAAACATCAGAAACATTAGCTGTATGTTTTATTTCATAACATAACACTGCGAGATTCGGAAGCATTCAATAAAATTCTGTGATGACCAGTGAAAAATATTTGGCAGCTTACAATTTTTGAGGCATTTTAATTTAAAAACAGAACGACAAACATCTCGACTGCTCATCATCAGAATGATACTCCTCTATACTCATACATTCAATAAAAATAGTAAAAATATACGCTTGTGAATAATTGTGCGTTTGTTTTGAAGGAGATTGATCTCACGAGGAAACTGAGCGAGAGTTACGACATGCAGGAGAAGTTGGTCGCGGACAATGCCGACTTGGAGGTCAAGAGGTGATGGTTTTGTTTGTTTTTTTAGCTAGCCCTAAGTAAGATGATGTTACTGATTTGAGATCTCGAAATAGACTAACCTAACTAAAGTATACTTACGGAAAAGTAGGAAAAATGGGTTAGGAGTACCAGAAACCCTTATTTATTAAGGTAGGCAGTGCAAAGCAAAATCTCAAAAGTATTTTAGCAAAGAGTTCTAATGCAAAAAATACGTCCGAAAAAGATTGACAACCTCCTCACCCTGAAAATTTACATTTCAAAATTCGAACGTCGTCGATTCTGATGGCATCTGTCATTTGACAAACAGCAAAACACCCAAACATGCACAAAGCTGAAAAATGTTTTACTAAAAGTTTCAAAAACTAAAAATGGGTAAATCAAGGTACGTAATGGTATTTCAGGTATATTTTGTACAAGGAGCTGATGACGAAGGATCAGAACCTGGAGACATGTCGGGCGCAGGTGAAGCGGCTGCAGGGAGAACTGAAGATGATGAGCAAGGAGAACGCGCTACTTCAAGACAAACTGAACGTCCACAACCCACATGCAATGGTACCGTTTGTAATAACACCATAGGCTACCTACTTCAGGGTACTAAGCCTTGACGCACGAGCACAAGTTACTATATTATAGTATGTATAGATCTTTGTTCCTCTGAAGTACCTGGGCAGAACCCATTTTTGTGTCGGAGGTTAGCGAATTTTTCCGCACAACAGTACATGCGCAATCGTTTGTTGCACCTAATTTCAGAGGGATATAGATCCATTGTGTTTACTGTATATTTTATCTTTTTTGGTTCATCACGTTTATGACTATTATATTGTTTGAATATCTACCTATTGAACCAATACTTACCTGCTATGTTTTAAAGTGGAATTGCATTTGAAAAGAACGGATTTGCGCCGTCCACGTTTGATAAAGCTTACAAAGTGACTGTCTCCACATTCTACAAAAATGTTGAAAAACTAAAATAAATTATAAAAATCTGTTCTTTCAGGGCGATGCATCTGCAATAAGCCAGGACTCTCCATGCCAACCAGATCTCGATGACTGTGAACTGGTAAGGTTTCTTTTTCAATCGAATAGTAAAAATTTTCCGACTTGTTGGTTGTAAGAAGTCGGATGTAAGTGGCCCAAAGCATAACTGACTTAAAATTATTAGACGTTTGTGTACTATGGTTTGGATGATGAAGGCTTAGTATGGAGGTATTCTATCTATAACTGAATGAAAAATAAAAATAATTCACACAACGCCGTCTAGTTCCAAACGAAGCAAAGTTTGTTAGTGCAGCTGTAAAATGGGTGGAAAAATGTCTAGCCAAGAGTTACAGAGGAATTTATTTTCTTGTTGAGGAAAAGTTTGAACCAATTTTTCTAATTTCAGAACAGTAAAACCTTGGAAGAAAGCAACGCGCAGCAACTTGTGGAAAAATTGGAAGATTACAAAAGTTCCACTCTTGAAATCGTAAGTTTTTATTGTAACTTTCTATGATGCTCGCATTGCTGTGTCGTGTCGGCGCAATTACAGTCACGTACCCATTGCTGTCCTCAGAGGACGTGCTCAGTAAGTCAATGTATTGTTATAGACAGTGGTTAACACATAACATCAGGTGGGCAATCGGCTTGTCCTATTTATATTTTCCATTATTCTGTTTTAGCTTGTAACTGACGTAATTAAGTGTTCTTTAAAATGTCCCTATGGTTTGAAATAAATTATGAAATATGTCATATCATATAGTTGTTTGAAAAAGAATGTTGTAGTAGGCGTGTTCTTCCAGGAGAAGCAAGTAGGCGAGTTAGAGCTACAAGTCCGTCACATCCGCGTCGAGATGGACTCCGTGAGAGGAGGCGGTGGCGCATGCCGTGGCGGTGGTGGACAGAACACCTGCTTCGAACAACCGGTATCTAACACACTCTGCTTCATATTCTTTGTTCTATGGTTCGGTTTAAATAGATAAAAGTTCGTCATACTTACCAAATTAACCTTTTTAGGGATTTTATTAATACAACAAATATCTATCGACAACACAATCGTGTTCATTTGAGATATTGCGACTAATTATATTATTTTTCAGAGTGGAGGTCCGCCAGTACCTGCTATGACGAGAGCAGTAAGTTGCTTGTTTTTTTCTTTAGTCGATACGTGCTATATTTTATTCTTTATTTAAATGAGGTCTTTTTTTTTGAAAATTAAATACTCATTTTAATGTTATTTCAGTGTGGCATTTGCCCTCCTTGTCCTGCGCCTTGCAATCCAAATGGACCTCCCGTAAGTTCTATACGCATTTTTTAACATGACGTGTATTCTTTAAAATTTTTCTTATCCTCAATTAATGTGTGTATTACACAGACACCAGCGGAGCGGGAAGTTCAAAAGTTGACTATCCAACTGAGACAGACTGAAGAGAACTTTAAGACCAAAGTCACAGAGGTATTTTTAGCATGTAGCTATAATCTAAGACTTGTAGGTGAAGGTTGCATTCCGCCATCTACAAAATAGCTTGAAACTACAGATAGAGTTTAGCTAGTTTCGTAGTTTTTTCAACACAAGGTTGGAGGATTGTAGCATTCGATATAATATTGGCTCGGCCCACTGGATGGCGCTTTTGCATCAAGTAGGGCTCGTCACATAAATACTATTACTATTAAAGGAAATAGATATGACCTACATTAGTATATTATGTCGAAGACATGTGCTAGACTAGATGAATTTATTAGTTTTCCGCTTAAAATTCATTGGAGATTATTTTCTCTTTAAAAACTCTAAATGGTGTGAGCAGAAAAACCAACAACACTATAGAATTGGTCCTGAAATATGTAATTACCTCTATATTATTATTATCAGCGTATAATAATAATGTAGATGACACTTAAATAAATGTATACATACTCCATCAGCGGAGTTCGGTACTCGCTTATAATGAACCGTTTAATTATATTTCCTTTTCCACCAAATATATGCGAGGAAAATGTGCCGATGTATGCGAGGAAAGAATAACCAGTGTCACTTCATTTGTCGCTTTTAAAGAGATGCTATTGGTAGATTTACACCGCTCACCCGCCTCGCACATGTCTTTAAACGGAGTTGATGTGTTAGTGTGCCATGCTGCGCGCCGAGCTGCTCAAGAAGAAGGAGGAATTGGAGAAGGAACGTTGCCAGCATCGCGAGGTGCAGAACCGACTGCGCGAACTAGAGATGAAGTTCGAAGGTACGGAGATGTTTACAAAACGGTGGGAGAGTTTTTAAAAAAACGCCATTTTTCTTTCTCACGGGTCATCCACTGTTTAAATGTAATTCCTTAATTGTTACACAGCAGCATTCGATACTACAACATTCGATCTTGGGATCTAAGTAAAATCAAATTAAATAACTTTTCCTAACTATGGAACCAATAGTGTGAACGTGAACAAAAAATCTGCTGATCTGTACAAAATGCAAGGTACAAGATACGTTTATTTGCCTAACTAGGTGTTAGGTACAATTGAAGTTTTGCAATACTTGCTTGCCAAAAATGTATTTAACGGCTCGTTTTTTTTTCGCGGTTCCATAAGAACTGATGGTTTTATTACAAGCGGTATAGTTAGCACTATAAAAGTAATGTAACAGGTCTGGCAACGCACACCAACATGATGATGGGCAGCAAGGAGCAGGCATTCGAGCAGGAAGTGAACGTGCGGGCGCTGAAGCAATGCTACCGAGAGGCGCGCGAGGAAATCGACGAACTGCGCACGCTCATGAAGGAACAAAACGACCAGCTGCAGGACTACAGGGTCAAGGTACCTCTCTCTTAACCACAAATATACATGGTGTGGTTATGACGAAAGATCGCTATTGGATAGCAGTTCTTCTATTTCTTAAGGTGAGCATCTCTATATAGCAGCAACCTGCAGCAGTCACCTGCTTCAGGCTGCGACTGCATCTTCTATGTAATTAACGGAACCGCTCAATGTGCACTGATTATTGAATGACGGTCCATCCCAATAATCAATTCGATGACGCGTTACTTGTGATGGTCCGTGAACCACCGGATTATCTGGACCTCTAATACGATAGACCATTTATTGGCATTCCCTGACTGACGTTGTTTTCTTGTACTCCAGTACTTGCAAGCGCAGCAGATGGTGGAGGAACAGCGGCGCCAGATGGATATGATGGATATGGATAACACGCGCATCAGCGAGCAAATCAACCTCGAGATACAGCGCGTCAAGGTATCCACCGTCTTTTCTCTGAGGTCTAACAGAATTGGTCACTGCAAAAACTGCGTAAATCACGACAAGTCATCTTCAGTTAGACCTACAACTATAGTGTCTGAGGCAGAAAGATACTCAACAATACTCAATACGTTTATTGCTTTCACATGGTTTACATTTTACATAGAATTTAGATGTAAGTAGGCATCTTATGGACTCTCCATAGATATCATTTGAGTTCCACTTTCTGTGGTTTTATAAGCGCGTGTATATCGCGTCGTGTTGCTATGAAACTTGTGATCGCGGGAAGGGACAAGCTGTAAAACCGTTCTTTTTGGAAATTAATAAGTCAAAGTAAAAAAATTCCATAATCAATAAAATGACAAGGATCATTTAGAATCGGGGATGCCGTCTATCCAGCAGTCTTCAGGCGGTTTTTCTATACATTTTTTCGTACTAGCTCCTCATACCACTTGCACAAGGTACTTAATTGTTGTGTTTGTGCCAACAGTTGAAGTTCCAAGAGAAGCTGCAGGAGCTGGCCCCGATCCCGGACCTGCTGAAGGCGACGCAGATGCGGCTGAAGGACGCGCAGCAATCGCAGGCCATCGCCGAGCATAACGCCGAGCAACTCGCCAGGGAGGTGAACTGTGCGAGGGAGAAGGTATGATACTGTTGCCTTCCACTTTTGTAAGCTAAAATTCCGCAACGTAGTTGACCAGTGCAAGTGCCAAGGTCAGTTTCTGTGACTTTCTGTAGGGCGGAGCTTGCTTCCCTGGTACTGGCATGGCAATAACCTACCATCAGCATGTCCGTAACGTATGCCTAATGATCGGTTGTGTGTATGCAGGTGCACATGTTGCTGCACAACAGTCTGAAGCCGCCGGAGAAGCAGCAGGAGCGCGGCGGAGACGAGAAGCAGATGGCGCTGCTGCAGCAGAGGATCTCGCAGCTCACTGAGGCCAACATGACGCTCAAGAGCGAGATCGAACGACTCAAGTTAGTAGTCTCATCAATAGGTGCATTATTGACACATTTGCGTATTATAGAAGGAAGACCACAATGGGTTATCTGAAAGGTAATATTGTGTGTAAAGTTCGCCTTATTTTTTGTTATGTGCAAACAAGGTATTGTGCCACGTTTCCGAGTATGATTGAATGCGCACCTGTAAATGAATCAAGATACGTTCGTAGCAAATGGAACGTGTGCCGGGATCCTAGCAAATGGAAGCGTGAAAGAAAGATGAAAGAATGAAACTATATTTATTTTAGACACATACACATGCACAAGCGTACACAGAGGTGATTTTGGCTTCGTAAGCTTGGCTTCCCCAAGGGAGCGACAAGGAGACTGTGCTGGTGTTTCTGGCTCCCCCGGGAGAGGGAGACAAAGTGGTGATTTGATGGGTATATAGAATGTGCAGGGTCAGTTAGTAAAGATGAGGGCTTAATTGCAGAGCGAACGTGATCCGCATGGAGGAGTCTGTGCTCGCGAACGAGAAGCGTCTGCAGGAGAAGATGCACGAGTGCGCGCAGATCGGCGGCTCGCTGGACCGCGCGCGCGACGAGGCCAGCCGCGCGCTGCAGCGAGCCAACGAGCGCACAGAGACCATCCGCAAGTCAGTACCTAGTGTACCTACCACTCCATCTAGTGTACCATATATATAATATGTAGTATCGGCCCCGTCTCAAAACCAACGCTGTATTATTAGCACCTACTCTTTTTATTATATTCTTCCCTATTCCTTGAGTCTTAGCTATTGTTTCTTTATCTCGTGTTAAAATGTTTTTGGACAAACTGACGTGTGGTCTATTGTTCTACGAGCATCCCTTATTCGCTGTTCTGTGGGAGACGAATGCGACCATAAAACATGTCATATTCTTGCAGATGTATGCAGACAACTGTGGCGGAGTTAGAGCGGCAGTTGGCGGCGTCGCGTGCGCAGGTCAAGACGGCAGAGAAAGATCGCGAGGAGGTACTTTAATAGGGATGCAAGACCCTATTTTTACAAAACTTGTTTCGTTCAGGGTGGATTTTACCAACACCGGATAATACTATTCTTCGGATTAAAATAGTTCTTCGTTTTTCGGATAATATTTTATTGCAAGTTGGTTAAAATCCAGCTTTACTTCGACAAATCTTCTTTTATAGTACACTGCCGCACTGCATGATAAAAAATTTAATATTGTAAATGTGTATTGTGTTACCAGCAAATAATGATTGTCTATGAAATCTTAGCCGCTGAAATTACCATTGAAATCATAGACTTTTGAGACAATTTGTTTCACTGTAAGTAACATCGCAAGCCATGTTAGTAACCCGTGATTATGGTGCAGGTGCAATGTCGCATGCAATGCCAGATCAAACGACTGAACGAGAACTTCGAACAAGCGCAGCTGCGTATTCTCGGATTACAGGTAAACAACCCTTGGGATTTTACACATTTCTAATGACTGTTCACTTTTGTTAAGAAAACTGACGACATCAATTTTGTCTCTCAGAATAAGAATAGATTTTTTTGTACGTTACTTCTTGTACTTGTACTTCCTTGTGGACCGTTATAACTTTACAACCCCTTAGCCGATTTAGTTCATAATCCTACCAGTAAACTAAGGTAGTATTATCTGTTGACCTACCAAATAATATGCAAATCGGATAAGCGGTTCGATAGTTGTAGTTCAACAAACATACAACGCCGATTCGCGCATGTCGACACTAAGGGCGAACGCAAACCAAAAACAAAACGTCTTGTCGAACAGTTGGTGATGTGAAACTTCATAATTTCGTGACAAACCCTGTCAGTATAACTTTTTTCGTCACAATATGTTTCGTCTTATTTGCTGTTTTCGTTACTTGCTTATTTAATGAGAATCATGCTAAGTACTTAATCATATTATTAAATACACTACATAATTACTCTATTCTTATTTATTAAAAAAGCACAGTTCATTCTCTAGGTATGTGCGTATAAAGCAATGTTTAATAGGTAGGTACTAAATAATGCTATAATAGATAGGTAAACATAATTTTATGCATGCTGTGTTCGCTTTTTCGTTATAACGAAAACAGCATATGACGAGGAAGCATTCATCTTATGCTGTTTTCGTTATAACAGAAAATTTATTTTCACGTCACTAAGTACGCGACAAAACAGTTTTGTCGATAGATGTGCGTTGGCCCTAAGATCTTCGCTCGTTGTTATGCACATAAGTAATGACGTGTTTGGTTCGTCAGGCACAAGTACAAACGCTGCGGCGCACGGCGTCGTCGACGGGCGAGGGCGACGGCGAACCGGACCAGCAGGAGTGCACCTGCAAGACTCTCTTCGACAACCCATAGCCGTGACAACCCTACCCATTGCACTCTACGGTAGGATACTAACTCGTGCCATATTGTACTGTGTACTAGCCGTTGTGACAACCCTTCTCTTTGTATTGTACGCACAAAGACACGCCGACCTAGACTGTTTGGACTTTGAGCTATTTAGAAGTTGAACGATGCGATTGTGACGTTATTTAACAGAAAGCACATCCTCACTGAAACTGCACGTTCATGTAGGTTACTGTTCAGGGACAATCTTATGATATCCTGACGTTAATTCGTTGCAGTTTTAATATTTCGATCTACCACTACTTAGTTCATAATAATCATTGCAGCAATTTCGGTTGATCTTGAGATACAGGAGGCTAGTTAAACTATAGTAAGTATGTGTTTAGGAATCATGTTATATTCGAATTTTAGTAAAGTAATTTTAACATATCAGTAATTTACGATATGGATTGCATCGCCTAATGGTCACGTATACACTTTTATAAGCTCAGTTTAAATATTTAGTTTAAAAAAATTTCAATTTGTAAAAAAAACTCAAAATGTTTAAATTAATAAAACAGTTTGTCAACAGTATAATATAGTTATAATTACTCATAATCTGCCTTTTCAAAAATAACAAACTGCATTATTCATGTAGGTTTCTGGTATGATACGACTCTTAATCCATCTCCAAATATTGTAGCATAAATTTTCACACAGGTATAAAACAAAGACTAGATTAGGTACACTGTAAAAAAGAGGCATAGGAGGGAAAATGTTAGTTGACGTCAGTTACTTTTAGTGGCACAGTCGTCGACGCTGTTGCTCCACGATGCAGGTTCCCGCGGACCCAGGCGCTGAATCTGGCGAACTGAATCGATGTTAGTTGGTAACAGGTTTGTCTTGTATTGCGGGTGCAGTGGACGACACAGTTGCTTCCCTGACTCGATGTGTGTTCCCTCGCGCCGCGAAGCAGGACCTCAGCGCCTCCTGCGCTAGGTGAGTCTCTCGGTGCGGTCCGCGCGCCACTGCGTGGAACTGGTCTATAGCACCGCACATAGCTTGGATGGCTCCCTCCACATCTTCCGCGTCCATTAGCCTGGCGCCGTTCTGTAATGTTGGAACTATCACATGAGCTGGGGGAAAATTCTGCTGCTGGACTTGATACCCTTTGATCCAGAGGTGCCATCGAGAATCGCTATACTCCATGTCACCCCCGCCCTATTTATAGTGGTACCTTTAATTATACATTTTTGAGGGGCATTGCGATTTCCGATTTCATCTCAGGGCATGCAATCGTGTGGTGGTCAAGGGGTGTAAATGAGCCATACGATGTTATTCAAAAATTCTAAACCAGTACGAGTTGATATTTTGGGGCAGGCTCGTCTCCATCACCGCTTAATCTACATATCAGTTTCTGTCTTTTGGCGTTATCAGTAAGAGCACAATGTTTGACTAAACCGAACTAACCTGGTATCGCTCAGTGCATCGGTCGACGGTGTCCATGCTGATCTTGACAAGCTGCTTGTCGATGGGCGTGTTGCACTTGAAGCAGCGGCTTGGCAGACATTGCGGGTTGGGACGGAACTTCCACGAGCAGCCGAGGTTGGGACATCTTCAAACAGATCAAATAGAAATAATAGTAACAGCTGTACCTATGGTTAAAACAATTTAGATCGATCTCTCTCCTTAGGACTGTATCGTTAGTCATGGTAATAGGTTCTCACCTCAAGTATACACATCCTTCCTGCAGCTGCTTCATGGAAGGCCAGTCCTCCTCACAAGCGACGCACTGGCAGCGGAACCAGTAACGGCAAGCCAGCGAGCGCTGTCGCTCCTTGACGCCGCGCATCATGAAGTGAGGCCCGTAGTTCTCGGAGACAACTTCGCCAGGTGCTAGGGGACGCGTCGCGCGTAGAACAATCTTACGCCCTTCGAAATATCTGTGAAAAATTGTCACGTCAGATATCGTGAAACATTGTCCTGATAGAAAAGATATTGTCCTTCAAAATTCTTTACCTAGCGACAGCAGGATAGCACTCGTGATTGAAGAGCGCTCCCGTTGGGTAGATGGCGACGGCGATGTAGACTGGCTTGGAGCCAGTGAACTGGTGCTGGCCGTGGATGGTTTCGTAGATCTCGTGCGCGTTAAACTGCAGCAGTTGCAGGTTTCGGACTATCAGCTCGCAGACTGCTGTTTGAGCTGAAATACCATACAAACAAATCATTGAATCTACAATTTTCATAGGAGATAAAAGGATAGTCGGGACAACATGTTTTCTACCAACCTTTAGCAACATTGTCCGCGTCACTTTTCATGAAGAACCCGGCCATCTTCAAGCATTCAGTCAAGAACATCGCCATCGTAACCCTTTTCAGGTAGTCTGAGCCCTTCCTTTGCTGCCAGTGCGTGCAAAGCGAGTATATCTGTGCCGCTTTCAACTCCAACTTCTCCTCAAAGCTCATTTTATCATCTACTCTAGCCTCCTCTTCTTCTTTTATTTCCGCGAAGTTTTTCAACCCCTTCTTAGATCGGTTCAAGCGTTCTTTTCTGCTTTTCATCTTAGATTTCTTAGAGACGCCTTCGATATCGTTTAGGGCGGTTCCTTCGACGGTCTTCACTTCGTTTGTGAGGAACTTGGAGTGTATGGATAGGCTGGTGTCGATACCCGCTTGGGTGACCATGCGGAGAGCTATATGACTGAGAACGGACATACCTGAACCTGAAGTAAAAAACATACCAATTTGATTTTAGCCATCACTTCTGTATTTTTTCTTACATACAGTGGTCTATAAACGTAATAAATAATATGTAGAGATGTAAAACCGAAACGAACCGATAAAGAGATCCAGAAACTGACACTCGTAGCAGTGATATGTGGTGACGGCGGCGTCGCGACATGTGATGCTACAGAATGCAACTCCTGAGCACGTGGGGCACCAGATCGGTGCCGACTCTTTGCAGTCTTCCAACCTATCAATAGCACAATGGAAACATTTGATATGTATTATAATATTTCAATTGGGTTTTGGTATAAACTATTCGAATGCAAACCTCTTGAAGCAGTGGAGGCAATGAGACCCGTAGTAATCCGAGAGCAGACACGCAGCGTACGGACTGTCTACCAGCAGAACATCACCGGTGCTTATGTCGGAGCCGGCTACGGCAAACCGGCCCTGGAAAGAATTACAATAATACTCGAACATAATAAGTACATAGTTCTTAAAATTCTGGCTAGGATTCTGTGTCCACCCTAAACTTTTACCCACCTTGTCTTCCTCTTCGCAGATTTTAAGTAGTTTGGAAAGTGATGACATGTTGAGTTTGGCTCCACCAGTCAGTGAAATCCCTAAAAATATATACTTTTAAAACAATTTATTAGTTTATTAATTTAAAATAATAACAATGGTGATTTATCTTGACTAGTCTATGGTCTGGTTAATCAGGGAAAGTTTTTTTCAGGGCTTAAAGTTTCCTTTGAGTTTTTTTCATGGGGTCTATAACCTGTAGACTCCATTAAGAAAACTCAAACACAGCAAGTTTCGGCTAGATAGTACTTACCAGTCTTGTCAGGCGGAGGCTTGGCCAGCGTTGTGTAGTCCAGCGAGCTTAGATCCTGCATCAAGAGTGCGCGTGCCATCTCGTCGGTACCAAGCAGCCGCCCTGCCAGCTCGTAAGACACCTTGGCTCGCGTGCTTTCGCCAGCACCTGAGAGTACCAAACTTTACATACAAACTAGCGAAGGTTCTTAGGATCTCAACGCTTAGAGCATAGCATACCTACCAAAAAATACAAAATACCACGAAAGAAGATTAAGACTATTTTGAGAGAAGGCAGGTATTTGGAGCACACACTGTGTATGGTACCTCGATAACAGTGACCCATGCGCCAGTAGTAGCGAGCTCGCATCTTGGCTGGCAGCCGCTCCTTCAGTGCCAGTCGCAGGTCTTCCAGTGCAGCGCTGTATCGACCCAGCGCTAGCAGCACCTCGGAGCGCTGCCACAGGGCTAAAGCTAGCGACACTCCACCCTCCATCGCTTCGTCTTCACCTGGAAAGTCATCCAAAATTTTAATGTGCATGTTGCGGTTCCTTACAGGTATACCATTATGCAGTAGTGGTGAGTACAGACTGACAGAAGGGAAGCAAGCAGAGGCTAGCGAGAGACCTTGCTTGCTTTTGTTCGGTCAGTCTGTACTTCTCATCACAGTCAAAAACTGTAATGATCGTACGCATAAAGGCAAAAGCGATATTAACCCGTCATAGGAGCCCGCAATACAGCCTGGCTGGCGAGTGCCAGTGCCTTGAGCAGGTCTCCGTCTAGAAGGGTCTTAGCCGCCGCCAGCCGGCGCTCGTTGGAGACGCGCGCGCACTTGCCTCGCCGCAACGGTTGGATGCGCTGCAGGACCTCGCCCAGAGCGTCCATGATCTGCCAACAGTGCAACCGAATCAAAAAGAACCTAAATAAATAAACCATAAAAGTAAAACTTACATTTTATTTTATTGGGTGTATCCTATCCTATCCTATCCTATCCTATCCTATCCTATCCTATCCTATCCTACTATCCTATTTCCTACTAATATTATAAATGCGAAAGTTTAGATGTTTGGATGTTTGTGTTTCAATCACGTCTAAACTACTGAACCAACTTGGATGAAACTTGGCATATATATAGTTCGTAACCTGGATTGACACATAGGCTACTTTTTATCCCGAATAATTAACAGGATCTACAGGATAAAATGAACGAAAAGGATTAGCAGCGCCAATTGGCAAGAGGATTTCATTGTCATGTCACGTCAGTTTGACAGGGCGTAGTACTACCTCTTTGGTCTAACGACTAGCGTTTGACATTCCAGTACGAGTTCGGTGTAATGAGGTGTAATGTCAAGTTTCTCAAAGTATCCGCTCGGCACACGCACAGATAATAATAATATACTATTATGTACACGGAAACTATAGACGCGTACGAAGTCGCGGGTAACTGCTAGTGTATTATAAGTATGTATTTACAAAAAAAAGAGTATTTAAGTATTCTATCAGCCATCTAGTTCCCATATTACAAGCTTTGCTTAGTTTGGGACTAGAGGGCGTTGTGTGTAAAATCCATGAATATTTATTTAGTTCTACGATCGGCGGTCCTATCGCGCAGGGTGATTTCTTCCAGACAACCATTTATTAAATAGATTGTTATCCGATTTGGTAAACGTGCTATGGATCAATGTATATATCTATGTTGTCTGAATAAAGTAAATTTAAATTTTATCTAAGCAATTTCAATCGTTGATATAATCGTTTATTCCCGGTAATTCTATTGATCAATTCTTTTAACCAAATTACTGAGCCAAAATTGAGTTTTCTGTTAAAGCTTTTAAATATCATTTTAAATAAAACTTCGTTTGACAATTTTCACAAAGAAATCTCGTTCGAAGTTCCTCTCGGCTTTTGCACTCAAAATAAAGCTCACACAAGTTTCGGCTCAACGAAGTATGACATCGTGTTCAACACGGGATTGCTGTTTTAGGTCTTGCAGCAGGATTTCGAGAGGCTCTAAGTAGTGTCAGATTTTTAAACAGGCATTTTACTATACAGATACAGAATACGAGTATACAGAATACCATTTACTCGTATGTAGGTATTTTTTCTGCATTAAATTTATGTAAAGGTTTGACGTTCAATTAAACTCATTTCAAAACTGTGCAATACCAGCTATACAATCTTCAAAAAATTAATGTAGGTACATTTTCAGAAGTCTAAAATGAAGTGTAGAGACTGGCGTAGCATCTCGTAGCATTTCGTAGAGGCCACGTAGAGGTCCCGTAGACCGCATAGCATAGATAGCAATTCGCTTGACTGATTTACAATAGTATGTTGATAATAATGTACTTACAAACAGAAACTGTTGGCTATTCTCTCTACGACCAAAAATGTTACTGAACAAAAATATTTTCTATCCGTTCAACAAAATACTTCCAACTACTTTTTTTTCACGTATGAACGCTTTTATTTCTGGCAGTAGTGAATCGTGAAATTAATACCAATCTCTTTGGTACACCTGGATCTCGAGAGACAAAACCTATAAGGAAAATAAGACGCTGAAAATGTAACCCTGATACCTCGACATAGAGTGCAAAACGAATCATAAATGTGAAGAAATATACCGATGACGACTGTTTGATCAACAAACGAATATGGCTCTTTTTAACCTCTGCATAGGGTGTTAATTCGTGTAATTTTAACTGTTGGTTTGCGCCTGATTGGAGTGAGCGAAGCTAGAGAGAAGTGCATTGCATCGACGCCGCCGCGGCAAAAGGTCAAGTGTGAGTTGCTCATTAATTTGCATACCGATGTCTTTGCTTCATGTATTGATCGTTATCCCACTACTATTATAAATGTCAAAGTTTAGATGTTTGTGTTTTAATCACGCTGTAACTACTGGTCCGATTTGGATGAAACTTAGAATATATTATAGTTCGTAACCTGGATTAATACATAGGCTACTTCTCCCGCTTTTTTTAAGGCTATTATATTTTTTTGTTTTTTTTTTCGTGGACGAAGTCGCGGGTAACTGCTAGTTATAATAAGTGTTCCGTTTTTCCAAAACCGGACTGGAACACTAAAAACTATTGGAGCGTCCGTGACTTCGTATGAGTGATATATAGGTACCTATTTTCTTACAAATCTGAACCAAACTTTTATCAAGTTAGTAGAGAATTTGCCAACTGCTCCACAGAGCTGTAGTTTTTTATAAGCGAAGTGACGGAAGTAGATAATAGATGTCTCACCTGATGCTAAGCTACTACATTTTTGCATAACATCAGTTAGCACGCCCTCCAAGTACGTGCTGTGTGTGGAGTTGCACTACTTTCCATCATCTGAGATGTAAAGGTGAAGTTTTATATTACTGTTTGTATTTGTACTTCCTCACCTCCTTATTATCCATAACCTCCTTGACTTTCTGTCCTTCATCTGCCTTCTCCAGCTGCTTGAGCCAGCGGTCGTCTGCCATCGCGACCAGCTCCTCCGCCAGGCCCTTGAAGAAGCCCTTGGAGTTGGAGCACAGTGTGACGTCACTGCACGCCGCCGCGTACCCTACGTCCATCTCTTGGTGAATTCGCGACATTTTCACATCTGGAAGAAAACATTTATAAAATTAAAGATTAAATTGCATCACAATGATGTTGGGGGATATCAATGTAGTCTGCAATATTTAGATACAATTTGTTTTTGTGTAAGCTGTAAACAAAATATTTTGTACAAAATTCTTGTTTGCAAGTATTCATTTTATGAATAGAAAGTCGTTTGAATTTGTAATATTTGAGGTTTGAAATATTTCCAAAATGTCTGACGAAAGCATGCATTCCGTGTGAGGTCTGAGTATCGTGTAGTATGTGCTGTGCAGCCAGAGGCGGCTCCGAATGCCTGCGAAGCTCACGAGTGCCTACACAATGCCCAGATTTACCATTCAATATGAAACACATACACTGTGTTCAAATACAACTCTTCAAAACACAATACGCAATATCACACAGGCGAGCTTGACCGTTATTTATCAGATTGGCAAAGTATAGCCCAGGATCGGAGTGTGTGCAGAGAATGGGGGAGGCCTTTGCTCAGCAGTGGGACACAGAGGGCTAAATATAATAATAATAAATAATTAGGCACCTGTATCTGTATTCTTTTTACACCCTCTATGGTACGAAATTTCAATGCCTTGAGAATTTATTTGGAAGCTTGTTCAGATACACATTTTATTGGGTAACATTTTCGCAAATATTTCGGTACCTAAGTATTTATTTTTTTTACTTTACGTAGATGGGAGTCATCGTTTTCAAGAGCTTCTAGACTATAGTCGAAAGCTATTCGTCAAGAGAAAATCAAGTTGTATGCTAAGTAGGTATCGCTTGTAGTCGAAGTGAACGCTGCCGATCCGTTTCATGAGATGGAAATGCGGTTGAATTTTTGATTTATTGACGTCAATCCTCGGCAAATCTGGATCTACATTTCGATGCCACAAAACTCGGTTATGTGTCAGTCACAGAGGCGTGAAATAAAAAGTGCATGTGACAATTTGCATGATTTTACAATTTGTCATTCATGTTTTCTACAACACTACGATGACGTTATGAAAAAATAATTTATGTTTATGTTTTCCTTAGGTTACTGTTACGTTTAACGGACAATTGATGATAGTGTCCTAGATGATTTAGGCCATCCATGGCGTTTTATGGACAGGGAAAATTAACTTTAGCGAAACGTAATACGGCCCCCCATAAGATTCAGATTATGAAACTAGCCCTCGGTGGATCGAAGTTAGGATGGGGGAAGTTGATGGATGGAAAAGCCGCGAAAATCTATAGAGACGCCTGGACATCCAGATACGAGTACGATAATACGGAGACTGTGATCATCATAACCAGTCTGTTCTGTTGGCAAACAATGAGTGGTGTTCGATGTTCCAATTGAATTTCGCACTGCGGATATAGCCATGCATGAAATGATCCAGCCAGGCGCACGGAAATGTCAACTGTATGGATCAATACCTATTAGGTATATGCCGAATGTGGTTAGGTCATTCAACTGGAATCTTTTAGTAGAATAACAATTTAGCGAGTTAGGTATTAATAATAATAAAACCAAGTACTTACTTATGGCTAAACAAACAGCACATCGAGATATAACGCGATCAAAACTTAATGGAAACGCTATGTTTTTTGTAGCTTCAAAGTAAAATGTTGTACCTAAGCAAAGTAAAAGTGATTTCACGCCGGATAAAAAAAATTGAACAATTCGGTTTTCATTTTGTTACTAAGTATTTCCAACTTTGAACAATTTTTAAATTGGCTCTTGAAGTACCGCTATAATGCTTTTGTTTGTACGGAGAGATTTACGTAATAATGTCATCACGTTGAGGTTAGTGTTTTGATAAGGAACCGGATACCTAGAACATGTTTAGGCGCGGTTAGACACTACACCTGGATTTTATGTTATTTACAAAAACACGTTGCTATGTAAACATAAATGTAGGTTTTTAAGTATTAATTGTTACAATGAAAACAAATTAAATTAGATTAGATTACCGGTTTAGTGCGAGAGTCGTGCGAGCGGTGCGCGGCGCTGCGCGTGCGATCAGCTGCACATACAAGATGGCGGACATTCGCCACTAGAGATCTATTTTTGAAAACTAGACTATGGCGCTCACTCTGTTTAATTTTAATTATTTCAAGCGGAAACTGGCATTTCAACAATTTGGTCGTTTGTTAATTTTAACTAAATTGTTCAGCATGTGGTTTGTGGCAGCTTAATTAAGCACATAAGTACTGAATATTTACGTACTGTTGGGAAAATCCGACGAGAGAAAACCTGACCTGAATTTATAAAACCCACCATAAACTATAGTTTATGGTACCCTTGAACTTGAACCGATTTTGGCAGACCCATGCCGCAGAAAACAAACCAGCACCTTTGGCGCCTCAATTGGATACCTACTCAACCGCTACACTGCAGAGCTCTTTGTTACCTAATATTGTGGAACTTTTCCAACAAAGCCCTCGTCGATTTTATCTACATTCACCTCAGGCGGGGTGCGCCTGTCGGGAAACTGCAAGTAACTGACATTTCAGCTTGCTTTCTTGGAAATATAGGCGCTCCGGAAAATGCCAAGTAAAAATACCACTCACAAAATAGAAGATGCTCGGCAAGACAGTTTCCCGTTAACTTAGATACCAGCTTCTATTGTGTCGAGAACCTCGATTGGATAGTTGCGTAACTATAGGTACCTTCTAAGTATCATTATTATTAGAACAATCTCCCTCTCTCGTTTATTATATACCTCACTATGAGCGCTGATACATTGTATCTAGCTGCTTTTATTTTACATATTTATTACCAAAGAAAAAAGGTACTTATTGTCTTTGCGATTTCTCCTCTACTGGAGTCTAGCGACTGTTGGCTTTGCATACTTAGGACGGCTAAGAATTTTCCGACAAATATTTCTTTTAGATAAATTTCTTTGTAGATTTGAATTTTATTGCGACTCGGAAGCCGACGATTTTCATCTAGTCGGGTGGAATGGAATATGAATTTTTGATATTAGGTACGTACCTGGTTTCTTTGCTTCAATCTTACTTTTCATAACTTTGTCGTCAACTTACAATACAAGGAATCTTTTACCTATGTTGTTGATTGTTGTTGACATCATCACTGTCAACAGAAAGAAGTACCTACAATGATCTTGATCTCGATTACTTATCATAAACAGGAGTAAAGTGGTTATTGAGTGAGGAGTTCACGGTATCGCTGGAGTGGCACACTTCAGTTCAGGTAGTAAGTAACGATTACTCGACTCACAGGCACTCTATCGCTTCCTAATCTTTGATTTCTTCTTATCTTGGCACTAAATGGAGCGCATGCAGTTTATCCGTAGAGTCACTATTACAGACTTGGAATCCGACTGCTTCTCGTTAATCTCGGCTATTGATACGAAGGGTCAAGTAAAGAGCGTTTTGCGGAATGCAGAGCTGAACCTAGTTTGGGACAAACGGATATGAAATTATAGTACTTTTCAAGTACAGTAAACACAAGCTTAGCTTACTTGGGGTAAACAGCGGTACGCCCAAACAGATATGGCACAATATGTCCACAATTATGTAGTTTATGAAAAAGAGAATTCAATCCTATCCTACTCAACTCTCTACCGGTTCATAAACCGATGCTGAACCGTGAACAGTTCAGCAAACAAAAGTGTATCTTACTTACAGGAACATAAGCGTAGTTTCATCAAGTGTCTCTACGGGGTAAGTAAGTATATCTCTGAGAAACAGACCAGTACCGTTCGCCCAGCGCAGCGCCTAAATCAGCCTCTAGAAGAGCCTCTACTTATATGAATTTCGATGCTACCTACTTAAGGTATGCCTCTCTAGGAGGACTGTCTAGACTCCTGTCGTAATTTTCTCTTTGGCAGTTGTTTTTTTGTTCAGTAACGGCATAGTATAGAGTATATAACCATACTACAAGTTGGTGTGCGTGTGACCAATGCGGCACAGTTGATTGCACAGTTAGTATGGCCAAGGCTACCACGCGCCGCGGAGGTAGCGACGGTACTCCGTCATGCTGGTTGTCATCTCGCGGGCTAGTAAAATGCTGCTTTGTTAAACGATTATTACCTGTCTGTGCGCAAGGATCGTCATTACCACTTATTTTTTTGTGATAAAAAACGAACGTAAATGGAACAGACCTTTAAATAGCGTCTAGAATAGCGTCTATAGAATAGCGTCTAGCGGCTGGCCTCGGACGCTTGGACTGATGACGGCGGGTTATTTAACTTGCAGGTTGGCGTGCGAGGCGAGGCTAGGTTAGCGAGCGTCATTTTAGTGCGTGTCCGCGTGATGACGCGCTCTTATCAGCGGTTATCACGTTGAGGTTCAGTCGCGCGCACTCGGCCGCTGCGCGCGCCCGCGCGTCCGCTCCGTGATCCGCTCCGCGCAATCCGCTCAGGTGTCCGCTCCTGGAGCACGCGCTCCGGCGCCGGCCGCTGAGCGCCCCGACTCCGCGACCGCCCGCCCCACGCCGAGACATCCACCCCACCTCGCGACCCATAAGGTAAGGGCCGGAACAGACCTACCACGGATGTAAATCTCAATATCTTCACTGTTCAACTGAGAGTGTGTTTCGTTAGTCATGGAATAGTATGAAGGTCAACTGATCCTAAAGCAAAGACTCGTCTTAATGCGATCGGGGCTTGTTATCTGAGTGCGGTTCCCGCGAAGCCTGCGAGTTTCGTCACAGTCACAGACGCGCGAGCAAACATTGCGTGTGCGCCGGTCGGTACCACTCACAGATTATCTAACAGTTACTTCACAGTAGTAGTAGTAGTAGCCACCGCCACCGCCACCGCCACCGCCTGCTAACTCAGTGAAGGACGCGACGCGACCACAGCCGAGACCATCGCCCACCGCTCTAAGATTGTTGTGAACGTGTTAATGCCGCTACAGTGCAGTGCCTAATTAATAACTACTTAACTATGCTATGAGAGTACGCGGCGCGGATGCAACTGCGACTTACGATGTGTTCGTGTGTCGTCTCATCTACAAAATGAGCTAAACTCTAGCACATTATGGTAGGTAAGTGACTTCGTTGGCGTTAGTGCTCCATCGAACGATTAATTGCTTTTACACCGCGCTACCTCTGCGTTATTATTACAAAATGCTACTTGCTTATTGTTCTATAGAGCGCAAATTGTAACTGTACTTAGGTGCCGAACCTACTATACCAATAATTTATTTCTTAACAACTGTAATAGATTTTCCATCTCAGTTCCTGAAAAATATTTAATAAAAGAAACAAGATAATGTTTAGTTTATCGTAAAACTCTATTGTATTTGGTTAAGATTAGTGTTTATTATTATAGATAAGTAATCTTGACAAGTTGGTACACTAGGTACTGCCTAAGTACCCAGTTATAGCCAATTTTGACGATAAAATTGATAGTAACTGTCGGCAGATGCACTTGAAATAGCGCGTTTGACGGATTATAAATGCCCCTACCTGCCTACTATATATTTTCGGCGACTCGTTCATGACTAAGCTTATAATATTAAAAAAGTTGTATGAGTATGACAAACAATAAAATGCTCCTATTCATAGAAGCTATATTTTTATGCGTCGTAAAACGTTAAGCAAAGAAATAGCCCTTGTGGGCTCAGTGGTCGCTACATTTCAGGCATCAAAATAACCGTGGAATTTCAACGAAGTACTCCTGAGCATTCAAGTAGGTACGGCAGAGTAGCATTTGTTTACACAGTAATGCAGTTATTAGTTGGTCACAATCGATGAAGCGTGATGGAGCCGCCGCCGCCGCGAGGTCGAATGGAGAGTAGTCGGATCTTCGCTCATTGAACAATGGCTCGCTCTGAGCACGCTACACTTCGATACAAGTTTCAGTACTTACTCGATATAAATAGATGCAAGTTTCCGTAATTATTTTATAGTAAACTAGCTTTCACCCGCGATGTTTGGATGTTTGTGTTTCAATCACGTCGAAACTACTGAACCAACTTGGATGAAACTTGGCATATATAGTTCGTAACCTGGATTGACACATAGGCTACTTTTTATCCCGAATAATTAACAGGATCTATACGATAAAATGAACGAACGGGATTAGCAGCGCCGATTAGCAAGAGGATGAGTCATGTCATGTCACGTCAGTTTGACAGGGCGTAGTACTACCTCTTTGGTCTAACGACTAACGTTTGACATTCGAGTACGGGTTCGGTGTAATGTCAAGTTTCTCAAACAAGTATCCGCTCAGTACACGCACAGATAATATAATGTACACGGAAACGGTCGCGTACGAAGTCGCGGGTAACTGCTAGTAACTAATAAATGTTATCAGTCCGTTCAAACATAATTTTGTTCAAATAAAAACTTCTGCCAACAGTTTTAATGTAGCGGAAAAACGGGACTCTGAAAACTTCCGTCGGTAGAGGGCAGTGTTGGTTCAGAAACTTGTGAGTTTTCCACCCTGTTCCAGGAAGCGGAGGCAATATTTGCGAAGCTATTCCTGGAATAATCTGCTCGTGTAATCAGCTCGTGCTGCAACGTCTCGCGAGAATCACCATTTTCTTGGGATAAATTGGTAGTGGGCACACTTTACATGTTTTCCAATTTACATCGTTTCGTTGTCATACCAATAGGCACAGATTATAGAATGTATCTACAGATAGAGTGTATAGCCATTTTTTGTCATGGATAAAAGTGTACCATAGTGGAGTGCTTTGTGTCATTTAGTCTCTGGCCATTGACACCTCCAATGCCAAACATATTTTTATACAATTATGCCGACGTGTGTGGTTCCCACTTGCAAAAATTGGCCTGGGTCTAAAAACAAAGTAGATGGGATTACATATCATCGGTAAGTATCACATTTGAGTCTCTATTTGATAAGGAATCATCAATTTAAAGAAAAATGACCATCAATTCAATAATGTTGCAAACAACACCAACACTTTTTTTCCCAACAAAATTTATATTAATCTCTATGTGACTACACATCAGTGTAGTGTTACTATGTGACTAGACATAGGTATTTCAATTTTTTTTTTTTTTTTTTTTTTAATTAGCCTATTCTGTCCCACTGCTGGGCAAAGGCCTCCCCCTCTTCCCTCCACTCGTCACGGTCCCTCGCCAAACTAGGCCAGTCCTTGCTAAAAACATCAAGGTCGTCCCTCCACCGCCGTTTCGGTCTACCTCGGCGGCGATTTCCATCTCACAATTTTTTTTTACTTCTTTGTAATTTGTAAAACTCTGGTAAACACTGGTAAAATGGTCTGTCGAAATGACGGACAGATGCCATATGAGAAGAAAAAGAAGAGATTTGTGACTTGGCATGTGAAAATGCAAAGACTGTATGTTGACAAGAGACACTGAACAAACTCTCATAAACCTGAAACTGGACGGACTCACGAGACGATTCGATGTGGTTCTTGTGATTTCAATGAACAATAATATAATATTCTACTATCACTGTTTATTTAGTCTGGCGGTGGCGGTGACTGTGAGGATGCACTCTATGCAGACAGATAAACATAGCAGATAGCTTTCAGGGCCAACGCACATCTATCGACAAAACTGTTTTGTCGCGTACTTAGTGACGTGAAAATAAATTTTCTGTTATAACGAAAACAGCATATGATGAATGCTTCCTCGTCATATGCTGTTTTCGTTGTAACAAAATTCACATCAATTGACACGACGCATGCATAAAATTATGTTTACCTATCTATTATAGCATTGTTTAGTACCTACCTATTAAACATTGCTTTATACGCACATACCTAGAGAATGAACTGTGCTTTTTTAATAAATAAGAATATAGTGTAATTATGTATGTACTTAATAATATTGCTAAGTACTTAGCATGATTCTCATTAAATAAGCAAGTAACGAAAACAGCAAATAAGACGAAGCATATTGTGACGAAAAAAGTTATACTGAGAAGTTTCACATCACTAACTGTTCGACAAGACGTTTTGTCTTTGGTTTGCGTTCTCCCTTAACTAGGTGATGCTAAGACTAGTATGTCATCCCGAGCGGAAGTGATTCTTGACACTTGGGATTGGGAACAAGAAATGCTCTAAGAGTGTTGTAAAATCAATGATTTTCATTGAACAAATGTGCAGCAAAGCTTGTTTTAGGTTTTTTGTTTGATGTTCTTCAAATAGCGTATTGCAAGATTGTAGGTTGTAAAATATTACAAATTTCGAATACGAAGCTGTTCATTTTTACCCGCTTCAGGTCCTGGGATGGCCTGTACGCAAACTCAGTCGCATTGGTTTAAGTAAATTCTTCAAACATAACTTGTAGGTGATTTAATCGTCTCCTCTGAATCCTCTACAACACTTATTGTATAACAAACATTGAACCCTCTAGGATGTCCTCAAAAAAAAAACAGTTGAGTTTTGGAAGCAGTGCCACTGGCTACTAGTTCAATGCTCACTCCGCGCCGCTATCTCTCGTTTTTGTCGACTTTCGTGGTTTATCTGATCAACGATAAGACTGCAGGGTCGCAGAGCTTAATCACAGCTTTGTAAACACTTGATTCGGGATCGCACGCGAACCGAAGTTTGGTAGTAGATACCTCCCTACGTCGTATCGAAAACACTCATTTGTTGTGATTCACAACAAACATAAAGTTGAAACTTCATAAAATGCGACGCCCGAATTGCTACAATACCCATGGCTTGGCGTCTTCTTAACGTATACTTTGGCTCATCGCATGTAATGTCGGTATTGTATTGGACTTTGTTGCTCAATGAATTTACAGCATTTATTTAGTAATGTTATTTTTGATACTAAATGAATGCTGCAACCAGATGAATGAGATGTTATTGCGCTGGATACATTTTTCTGGCCGATTGCCAGAAAGTAGGCTGTCTGAGCAATACCTAATCGATAATACGCGCGACAGAACGGTATTATTGTATGTAGGTACCTAATCTAGAGGTTTTGTACCTACGCTGTTCTATTCTGATGTTTTGTTTGTTTTGAATAGGTAAGTAGAGTTCAGACGTCACTGCCGACTGATATCCTACCTACTCCAGAATATCTCCATATTGATGCGATTGAATAAAACATTGCTTTGCGGTAAAACACGGAGAGTCTCTAGTTACAGTAGTAACATTTGGCTCGCATACTGCGTCATTAAGGCGGATATCACGGTCAAACCGTGAAAATGCCCATTTTTGACGTTCTGGATCTCTGAAACTGAAACTCTTAGATAATTTCGATTTATTGTATGATGTAGAATAGTTATTCGCATTGACCGTAGCGGCCTCGCTTTTTGCAATTTTTCCTTATATATTTAAATAAAGCCAAAATTCCGAAACAAGTTTTTAATAAAACTCGCGCAAACACTTTTTCAAGCTCCTGGATTGAACTACTGTGCAAAGCAAACGAAATGAAAAATATCTACAAATATCTCTTATATACTGCCATTGAACGTAGCGGCCCCGGAATTCAGAAATAAGTATGGGATATCTACAAAAAAAAATCAATTCAAAACCATAAAATTGCTAAAAACGTTCAGAATTAGCCGTTAATTTCTCCATACTACATTAATATTATTAAGTAAAAATTATACCAAAATAAACGTTAGTTCATACTCAATAAAATTGTATACTTTTTATTTAAATAATTCATTTTATTATATTGAATAAACGTAATTTAAAACTGCATGAAATGCGATCTCAGACTCTCAGACGAACTCAGACGCGCGCCAGCCCTTGAATCGCGGCCAAACTGTGATAGCCCTCTTAACAACGAAATCAAAAATTGGACTCGGCAAGTACTGACAATCATAATTGTATCGTAATGCGGCACCAATGCTGGCTACAATGCTGCTATGCAGTTGACTTGTTATCATTTTCACGCAGTGTAACTCGTATACGTTACTTTTACAATACGATTGAAACAATATGGATACTAATGACCGGTATTTAATATGTTTCAGTTTATGTTTATTAGTATTATGCGCTCTGATTGATAAACATACTTGTTTATCCTCCTAAACAATTATTCCTCCACGAGGATAAAATTGATAAATTAAGTTCTTGAATGAACAAGCTTTTACATATTAATATTAAAATCAGATTGACTTAGGTTCCATTATAAAACGCTGCGAGGTGAACCATTCCATTTCTTTGGGTTGTTTGGGTTTTCGCAGCGCTATCTCTATGGGATAGCGAAGCGGACCTCAAACTCAAGCTGCCATCATACTGCTACGTCTATCAGGCGGAACTCTACGCCATAGAGCAACGCGAGACATCCTGATACGCCCCGAATCAGGTTTCGGAATATACAGCGACTCATGATCGGCTCTAGAAAGCGTGACCAACCACGCTCCTATTCAGCCCCTTCCAGTAGAAACCTGCAAGAATATAAGAACCATCATACTTACTTTCATAAACAATTTTTATTAGCAGAGAAAAAGTAGAAAGCACAGAAAACATCTCTAATTAGGTAAGAGGGACGAATTAGTTAAAAAAACGAATTAGTTATGTTAGTTTCGTGCGTGTGATGCTAATCGGATGTTCATGTGACTAATCGCACTAAGTATTGCAAACACTGGCTTCCTTACCTTTTGTCTCGTCGTAGAAGGCGCGGATCCATCGTTATGGGCACGATGGGTATGCCCACAACCCAGACTTGTGACATCACAATTTGGTCTATAGGCTGATGATACTAAATAATAAACAGTTTAGCCAGTCAGCATACCTAATGAATATACTAGCGTTTAATTTAATTTGATATAATTTGAAGTTTTAAATCAAGATCGGTTCAATGATGTGCAAACAAACATACATTTTCTTACTTTTGTAATGGTCAGTGTTATTGGAATTTGTCTCACTGGAGAGAGAATCAATGGACAAGCGACACAGCTCAGTCGGTAATAGCTCTGCCTTCCGTGGGTCGTGGGTTCGATACCTACTGAGAACAAACATTTGTGTGTGACAAACATAGATGTTTGTTCTATGGCTGGGCGTTACTATGTATTATAAGTAATTTACAAAAAAAAGTATATAAGTTATCAATCAGCAATCAAGTTCCCATATCACAACTCACAAGCATTACTTAGTTTGGGACTAGAGGGCGTTGGGAGAATTGTCCATGAATAAAAAACATGGGACTTAAAAATACTTCATCATCATCATCATCCACAGCCTGACTTCACCCACTGCTGAGTATAGGCCTCTCTCTTTTTTACTTATTTATTTTACAACATTAACTTGGCGTTGATATTAATTAAAATAGAATTTGAGCTTGTAGTTTTGATATGTTGGCAGGGTTGGAGCAGTAATGGAGAACTCCCGCTATCTTTGTCTCTTCATTTACAATTCACCAATTTTCACGTTCACCTAAAAAGCTCCAACATTCAAATTTAGAGCTAAATCTACGTGTTTACGGTTGTTTTTCGGGTGGGTTGGGTTTTTAACACTTTTCGGTTGGATGGGATTTGGGTCAGGGTTGAGAGGTCGCGGGCTGGTCGTACATTTGTTTCACTTGACATGCAACACGTCTCTGAAGTACTTGTCTTCCCCTGAGCTGGCTTTCTTGTGTTTTTGTTTATCAACACGAGTAAAGTATTAAATATATCGATAAATCTTATTACTTAAAGCCTGTTTCACCATCTCTGAGTGACACTATCCTTCAAATAAACTTATACCCATCTTTGTCTTTGACAAGCCCAAAGTAGAGACAGAAATAACTGACTGATAGTGTAATCATAAGATGGTGAATTAGGCACTAAGTTAAGATACTAGTAAGTATTATAATGTATGTGCTGTAGATTATCTACCTAACAATCTCTGCGTTGACAAACCTCAATGACTCAGTAGATCTATGTAGATAGTATTTCCATTGTATCTTTGTTTGTTAACCCAATGGTACGTAACCTAGTATTCTATTCTATTAATAGTATCATTTCTATGCTATGAACATATACATAGATAAACAACTTTAAATAGGTATTTATAACGTCACTTATAATCGGTTACAAATCAATGACATGCTATAAATTAAAATGTGCTATCATGTCATTATGCTAACAACTTATCAGTATAGGTGCTCATAGGCCTTATGAGTACACATGTAAAGAATAGCGTTATTCGGAGTTGGTTGAATCCGGCCTAAACCTGAAACTGACTGACATTAGGTACACCGTTAGTTATGCAACGATTACAAATAAGTATATAGCGATTAATTAACTCTGAAAAATAACTTTATTATATTATGAGAATCAGTAATGAGGGTTACACATTGACAGACTCCATTACATGAACAAAGAGGTGTGCCCGCAGCATTGCGCGATCTACCTAATAGCGCATAACCCTTTCTAATACATTTGTTACTCTTTCACGCAAAACCTACAGGTCCGATTTAGATGAAACTTGGAATACATATAGTTTGTAGCCTGGAACACATTGGCTACTTATTATCCAGGAAAATAAACAGGATCAAACGGGACGCAGATGAAGTCGCGGGCGGAAGTTAGTATAAAAATATTGTAAGTAAGTAAGTAAAACATTTATTTGCAACACGCAAGAAATTTAAAATAAACAAATACACTAGAAAGACATAAACAACAACAGAGACAATAATTACTAAACAGAATCACCAATCAAATACAAATAATACAAAGAAGAATACATTTACAAAGTGTGCAATGGTGTCGCAAAATGGACCCAAGCTCAGCATACTGTGGGTTGCTAACAACCCACGCTGGTCTTCCGCTAGAGCCAAATTTGCTCAGATAGAAGTAACTATCTTCGAACAAGTCTTCTCCGGGCGTAATTAGAATCTAAATTACTATTGATTTGTCACTTACCATAATATACTCGTAAAACACTATCAAAAGATTTATGTTTATGTGTATGTCTCAAAGACTCTACTTGCGATCACTGATGGGGATTTGCAGCGGGGATTTCTGAAGTATACCGATCTTTCATTGTTTTGGTTTAGGTAATACTCTTTCAGTTCAGTGTGCATTCTGGCAAAGGAGGCTTCAACATTTCCCACTATGCTGTCTCGGGCAATTCTCCTCCACTGTGAGCCCGCTGTGACCTAGAGATTATCTTCCCATCTCCGATGTTGTCTTTCACGACTTCTCTTGCCATCACCAGCTACAGAGTACCTATGCCTAATGATCTCATGAAACAAATATTTTAATCAACTTCTTAAAGTTAACTGAATTCGAGAAATTAGATGAATGCTACAATTATTACAGACGTCCAGCAACAAACAACAACTTTAGACAATCGGAAGATTGACAGCAAGATTCGCCACGAGTACCTACTTCTGTTATATTTAAAATAAATTGGACAAGGCGCAAGTTTTATTTGCGCATGCTAGTGTTCCAAAAGATTCGCTTTATAACCAGCTCTCCACTTTACCAATGTAATGTAATATCAAAACAAACCAATGTAACAAGAGCTCCCATTTTTAGGATTTTTAATTACGATACGGTTTAGGATAGGCTGGACAAGTAATAATTGTGGTTTTTATTTAATTTCTCGAATTCAGTTAATTTTTAGAAGTTGCCTGTAGTTTTTCTTTCATGAGATCATTATGGTACAGGTTTTCTGAAAAAATCACCCATTTTTGCCGGATACTTTACGAGAAACCCGTCTGGAATGAAATATTTCACACTAAATAATTTTTTTTTCCACCAAGTTTTTTTAATAAAAAAAATCTAAATATGAGGTTCTTTTAGTTAAGTTCTAATCTTTCATTATATACCCCACTCAATGAGGTAAATAAATATTTTTGTTTTCATATCCCGTTTGACCCCTCTTAAAAGTCCCTAATTTTCAGAATATTTTTTCCGCATGCAAACTCTCATATTGGGTTGTGATAAACTATTACTATTCCAAATTTCAACTCTCTTGCATCTACGGTTCAGCTCTGGTGGCGTGTGACAGACAGACGGACAGACGGACACCGGAGTGAGGCCATAAGTGTTCCGTTTTTCCAAAACTGGATCGGAACACTAAAAACATCAGGAGAAGCACAGAGCAGAGAAATGCATTTAGTTTTAGATTCAATGATTTCTATTCTTAGTACAGCTAAATACACTCGAGAGCAATGATTCCGGGTCACTTAAAGAATGTTAAAAATCTCGGAAACTAAAAATGATAGGTTAATGCAATAAATTGTATTTAATAGACAATGTAATACTCCTTAAATGAAAGTAAAAAAATATGAGTCACCATACATTTTATTAACACAAAATTACATAAAGAAAAAAACTGCTGATCTCTCCTTCAAACAAAAATAGGAAACATGAAATTTTTTAACTTTATTACGATTTGACTTGAATTTTAATACTTCGTATTGCCTCCTCGTGCTTCCATTACTGCGTTTACGCGGTTTGGCATGCTGTACACCAAGTTCCTTATACGATTTTGGGGAATATTCTCCCATTCCTCTGTGAGAGCAATTTTGAGCTCACGAAGCGTGATTGGGGGAGGGTTTCGTTGTTTTACGCATCTGCCTAGCTCGTCCCAAGCATGCTCGATCGGGTTGATATCCGGGCTGCGCGCTGGCCACTCCATACGAGTAATGTTCATCTCTTGAAGGTAGTCATTCACAATCCTACCTGTATGAGGTCGGGCATTGTCATGCATAAATATAGCATCCTCACCTAAATTGACCATAAATGGACCAACATGATCATTGAGGATTTCTTCCACATATCTTACGCTAGTTAAAGAGCCGTTTTCTATGATCACCAGCTCTGTGCGACTTTCAGAAGAAATTCCGGCCCACACAAGTACAGACCCACCACCGTAGGCTACTTTTTCTTCGATGCATGCTTGCTTGAATCTTTCCCCTGGTCTTCGATACACTCTGTGTCTTCCATCGTGCTTGTAGAGCATAAATTTTGATTCGTCGGAGAACATAACTTTTGACCAATCTTCAATACTCCAATTTACGTGGCTCTGGGCATATCTTAGTCTTGAAATACGATGCCCACGCTCCAGTTTAGGGCCGTTTGCAGGTCTAAGGGGTTATAAGTTAGATTCAGCAAGCCGACGTCTTACTGTCCATGCACTTGGGTTACTTCCTCCGAGGCGTCGAAACTGATTTGTGAGTTCAGTTCCTGTGAGAAAGCGATTTCGAAGCATGGTGTTCACCAAGTATCGGTCTTCTCGTGCTGTGGTACACCTGGTTCTGCCCGTTCCTGGTCTGCGTAGGTTAGAACCAGTTTCTTCGTAACGTCGGAGAACTCTTTGTACTGTTGACAGCGACACACCGACAGTCCTGGCTGTATCGCGCTGACTCCGGCCGGTTTCCAGCATTGTAAGTATTCTGGTGCATTCTTCAGGCGTAAGCGACATAATTTCAGCTTGAATAATGAATATAGAGCACTATCAACATGGTTTATATACCCACATAAATGACAGATTACAAACAAAAGCAAAACCAAATGCTGTAATTTCGTAGTTCCATCTTCGAAAGTGGCCCTTTTTCAAATTTGATTTTTTTAAGATATAACTTTACAATAACTAAGAAGTTTTAATACCTTCATTTAAGGAGTATTACATTGTCTATTAAATACAATTTATTGCATTAACCTATCATTTTTAGTTTCCGAGATTTTTAACATTCTTTAAGTGACCCGGAATCATTGCTCTCGCGTGTATAATGTTCAAATTCTACAATAGAGAGTTTATCTCAGTGCCCAGAGAGTTGTCTAACAATGGAATCACTAACCCGAAATATACATCAAAGAGAGTGCGGTGAGGGATAAGGTTTATTTGGGGAAGGAGAAGTGAGCGTCTTGCTATTTAGGTAAGTAAGCTTATGCACACCTCTCATGACGTTTAGTAAATAAGGACGTTTAGCTCTCATGACGTGTTACATTGCGAACATTCAGTAATAAGGACTCTGTGCTCTGAAAACTAGCAGTCATTCTAAATTGAAGACGTTTTGCTCTCAGAGCATTTTATTTTACAGTCGATGTGTACCTAAGAACATTTAGCTTCCAAAACCTTCTGATCCGTAATGATTTGCACACTATTAGGTAGAAGTTATTGGTGGAGGCAGAAGGCCTAGAACGTTTTTAAATTGAGCAGGGAGCTGTCGTCAACTCGTCCCAAACCAACTCGGCCCGCGTGGAATGAACTATCCCGTTCACTCTTTCGATCAGTCACTGGACCTAAGTTCTAGTCGCACTGAAATTATAAGTACTGTTATCAACAAAAACGTTAACCGCTTTTTTTTAGATAATTTATAATGTTTGACAACGATCTAACCTAATACTAATTACTCTCACACACTCATGCCACGCCAAAACTAATAAGGGAATGACAGAAAAGATGAGGTGAATGTTGCTTTTTCTTATACAGTCTAAAGTGCACTTTATTTTAATTTATAATGATACCAATTGCTGGAAAAGTTCGTAATTATATGCCGCTGAGATGGCTGGTCTAATTTCTATAGGGTTTCAATATTGAATATATTCTCACCTTGAGGTTTTTTCGCGTATTCTGTAGCACTGTGATGTTGCCAAAGATGTCGCAACCAAGAAAAACTTGGTACCTAGCCGATAATAAGTTTTACCTCATCCCGACACCATTACATAGAGACCATTATACCTTTAGATTAATAGTTACGTAGATCATACATTAGGTATTATCATCTATTGCAAATAAGTTTCGCAATTATGTCTACCGCTGCACAGTGCGTTTGGTCATGACCTGTCATCTACCATCGGATTCATTTCCGGTTATCCACAGCTTAGCTGGTAGGTACTACGGTTTTTGGCACAGCTTAGTTATCAGTTACTATAGTATGCGCACAGCTTAGTTAGCAGTTAGTATGATATCTCACAGGTAAGCCAGTAGCGTGGCCGTGGCCGCGGCAAGGCCACAGCGGTGATTGGATACTTTTTGTGCCTCTGTCTGCACTTGCATGGCTGCCGGATTGCCTTCCGATTTCAGCATTCCATTCCGTCAAGTCTTAGAATTTTAAATAGCAAAGAATTTTTAAGCAAACGTAAACTAATCATAGAGAGATACGGATTCATATAATTATACATTGGACGACTGTTATTATAATACGTAATATATGGGTACGCTTGTATCAGGAAGCCAAAAATTGCAATTTTTTCATCCTTATGCAAAGTACCTATCATAAGTGTAGATTTCTACAAAACTAAAGGTTGGTCTTGGTCCAGCTCACACAAACATTCACGGAGACCAGAGCCACATCCAAACATTGACCTATATTTCACATACATTATGATTCTGATAACCCATGGTAATCTGTGACCCCATGGGCCCTCTCCGTCGTAAGATGGGTCAGAGATGGGTTGAAGCTACTGGCTTGTACAAGTTCCTATTGACATTGTCGATCATGTCTATGTGAGGTGAGTATATATACTGAGTAAGTACCATGGGTTTATGGAAAACTTTTCCATAGCGTACAGTGGCTTAGGGGATTATTAGATTACCCACTGATAGCCGTAACTAACCGGAGCATTGGTTCATAAACAGAAAATTACATAATATTTGATACTATATAGGAATAATAGTAGACCACCCCTATTGGTGGTAGCAACTCCGCCTTCCAATCCAAAGTTCGTTGGTTCAAAACAGGTTGTGCATCAATGGATCCTATTCGAAAAATTTATGTGCGCAATGCCAGTGCTCTCAAACGGTGAAGGAAAACATCGTGAGAAATCCCGCGGCTTATTCAGCTCTGCACGTCTTTCCTGTCAATAAAGTCGACTAGGGTGAGAGGATGGCAGTCAAATGTCGCGTCGATGATGACATAAATTTGCGCCCCCGTTTTACCCCCGCGGTTGGTGGTGGTTGTCTCGTAGGTGAGTGCGTAGGTACCCACCACCACCTCAATTGTATTATTATGGTTTTTATTATCTGTGCTTGTATGTCCTTGTTTTATTGTTAGTTTTAATGTACTGTTGTGCTGTTGTGTGTGTTCCCAAATATATATCTTTTCTTTCATTCTTTCTTTCTTTCTAAATGACTTATCATTGGAACCGCATACTTGCTTATGTTAAAAACATAAGGTAGTTTCGAAGGCTCTATGAATAATTATGGAACATCTTTGAATTCTATTAATGTACTAGTAAAATAACGTGGAGTCAGCCGCGGCCGGCGTCGGCCTTGTCCACGCACATACTGATCATTTGGATATGATATGATATGATCGCTTTGGGTGGTATTAGAAGCTTGATAACCTTACTCGACCGCAGAAGATACAGCGTCTCGTAAACAGGTGCATAATGTAGCACTTACAAACTCTATAAATCACAAAGAATAAATATAAAGTGTATTTTATTCATCTTTGCATATTATTACTTATAAAAAAATAGAACAACCGTTTCATATATTATTTTACGAACAATCTCAATAAAATTGATTCAGTAGATTGCTATTTGCTGAGTTATCACTATCAGCGTTTATAAATACCCGACCTAAAAAGAGTAATTGAAATATTCTCTACTAAAACTCGTAGCTAGGCTGACGTAACAATACCTTCTTAGATTGTAATAATATTTAAATATAATGTCGGTGAGGTGATCTATATCCATCGAATCATCCAAATATAAGATCTATTTATATATCAGCATGTTTTAGGCGTAACTATATCAAAATATTGATTATTATTCATCAAAACCACCCGTAGATAACTGTTCAGTTTAAACCTAATCTAACAGATTTGACAGATTAATGGTTAATCTCGAGCGCGAGCAGAGTAAACTAATTAATAAGTACTTACTTACGTGTAAACAGATTCGCAACACTAAATTTATTCTCTTCAAAACCGAAAGGTTAAACGGCTATGCTTTTTTTCAAAAAAATCTCTGCGTGGCAATTCTAAGAACCGGTTTTGCAATTCGTCTATTTCAGAAAATTTAAGAATAAGCATCGCGTGCCTCATTTTGTAGCCCTAGAAAATGATGAGAGCCCTTATAAAAGTTGTTGAGAACAGGAGAGGAAAGATGATTGGACATCTTATACGACATGACAGCTTAATCGGAAATAACATTGAAGAGAAGGTAGAAGGAAAGAGAGGAAGAGGAAGACCGAGTATTAGCTACATGAGCCAAGTGAAGGCGAAGATCGATGTCATGTCGTATAAGGACGCTGCCCTGAAAAAAAGAACCTGGTGGGAAATGCATATGTTACGCCGACCAGAACCGTAGCTGTTAAATTAGAAGAAGAAGAAAATGATGAGCACGCTCTATAATGCGGACACTAGATGCGACGTAGGTACGCAGCAAGTCACACTCGATTTATGTCTGTAGACGTAGTTGCAAGTAGCTCTTCAGACCCTATTCTTGACTCCGATTGGGGGCAGGCAAGTAGAGAGAGGCACATAGAATGGCTGTAAAACTATTGTAAGTGAAACCAGTGGTCTTCCGAGTTGCATGTTCGTTGTTTACACAGCGGATGAACGATGGACGCTGGATTGTTATTGGATGTTTGTCGATTGTTATGTTACAGGGTGGTTTGTGTCAATACTTTACAGTTTACGAAAGTCGATATACTTACGAGTACCTAAGTGTTATTCCTACTGCGTGATGTTTATTGAGTGAGCTAAGCGAACGAAAATCTGTATAATATTTAATTTCGGTCTCTTTATTTATGTATATTATTGTAAAAATTCAAGATGGTTTAGGATACCTTTACCAGACATGTACGGAAAATTCCGGATGCGTGGCAACCCTACGTACAATAGAGTGGCGTCCGAGAGATAAACATAGAGTCTCAAGTTACTTACGGAGTTCTTCGAAGGGAGCACGCTGATTGTACGCAACACAATACCTCAAGTTTGTGAAGCTGCAGATTAGTTTGCTCCTATCCATCTGATCTGATCTTGTGACTGGGGTTTCGAATCTGGTCACGCATTTTGCATTTTGGAAAATATACGTAACACTATACTCTGCAATAGTAAAGAAACCGTAGATTCGTTTAAATCAAAATAATGTTTTGTAAAAAAAAACAGTGGTTTGTTAGGTACTTACGGTACTTAGTTTGATTTGTCCTAAAAAATGGTAATGTTTGAAAATGCCATTACCTCGAATTCAATATATGGCAAACCACATAATAAATAAAACTATTCGCGTCTCCTTGAACTAACTACCACAAAATAATTCTGAAATTTTACATATTTTCTAGATCAAAAAGTTCCATATAACCTTTGCCGGACCCACTCGATTGAATTACATAATAAGTTCTCGTCCAATATTCAAAGAACCTTCGTGTATCGAAAGCCCTGAAAATAGATATTGCATTAAGAAAATACACCTGGCTTTTTGATATACTTAGATATAGTTTTGATAATGTAGACTAGATATGGTTTGATATAAATAAATAAATATTCATTGACCTTTTACACAATCCAAACTAAACAAAGCTGCCCTCTAAACCCAAACTAAGCAAAGCTGGCACTATGCCTATTGCACTATTACTGATATAATACCTGTACTTATACTTTTTTTGAAAATAGGTACTTACTTATAACACATCCAGACATAGGTTAGCTTTATAGACATTTATTCTCAAAAACGCTGGAGCCACGATATTGATGCATTCGAAGCACATTGGTGGGACCTGGCAAGCCAGCGGAAGTCCTGGAAGGTAATGGGGGAGACCTTTGCCCAGCAGGGGGACAGTAAAGGTTAAGAAAAACAAATTTTTTAAAAAAAGACTTAATATGCCACGATGAAAAGATCTTATAAGTATAAAATTAGGTAAGTATAGCTAGGTATTCTTCGTTCGAACAAATATCCTCAGTTTCATCATAATATCAGCATGTATTTTTGTTTACCGCGAACTAGCAACAATGAACTGGCCATTCTATGAAGTAGGTACCTACTAGCTATATCTATAATATTCTGTGTCAGTCGCTGGTCTAGTGCGGCTTTGTTTCCAGTTTCTATACTAAACAACCAGACAGGTATTAAAACTAGTTCAAATATGAGTTGACTTTTGTTGGGAATTTCATTAGAGACAGCTATTTACGCGATATGCCAACTAAATCGCAATAATATTTAATTAGATTTTAGGTGATAAGAGAACTATGCTCTGAACAAGAAGTATTTCCCACATTATGGTTATATTCAGTCGACTCGGGAAGTAACAACTGCCCCCGTATGCCAATCTTTTGCTGTCAAGTTATATTTCACTGTCCAGTGTAATTTCTTCATCATTGATTCTTCATCATGATCATTCTTTTTAGACACTTGACAGCAAAATATGCGCGAAAACAAATCAAATGACATCATAATGACACTATTTAGTCACAAAATAACTATGAGTTAGTATGAACTGACCAGGATTTAAAACTTTGCAGTTCAACTGAGATTGGAATGCCCCTCTGAACAACTTTACTCGTACGTTGTTGTTTTTTGTTATGCTCGTACTAATTAAACTAACTCGGGTATTGAAAACAATCTTTGAATATACATAAGTACTCAATGTTACTACCTCGAATGCTGCAGGCAGTTGCCGAACTGTTTATTATAGTTTTATTGAGACGTAAATGTAACTACTGGGACAAAAATCTCCCACTAGTTACATCAATAAGACTAGCAATGTGACTAGTGGGACTAGTGGGACTAGTGGGAATGGACCGTATTTTCATTAAAATGTCTAGCAAAAAATGTCGCATAACGACTCTTGAATTTTCTGGCGTTACTTTATATATATCTATATCTTAATCTGTTCAGCTGTCTATGTAGCTGAGCATAGCTCGCTCACAAATAATACAAACTACAATATATTTTGTAAAAAAATACCAATTTTTACAATGGCCAGATATCCCCTGCGTGTTGATATCATAAACCGGCAAGACATGACAGATCTAAAACTCAAAGATTGCATTAATTTTGTTAATTAGATATAGGATCATTATGCACTACAGACAAGCCTGGGCTCTGCTGCCCGATATTGAGTTCCGGTACAAAGTAACCCAACCACGTGTTCCAACCACTATGGCACAAATGTGGTATTAAAGTTGCCAGTCTTTCGGTCTTTTATCGGATACATTTTGGAGAGTGTGCGTTAGAACTCCATGAGTTGGTTCCCCCATCCCCATTCCATCATCGGACCACCAGACGTACGGAGACGCGGCACCCATACATGGTCGACATGCCACCAGTCCGCACCAAGCGCGCCGCCTCAACATTTATCCTGAGGACCGCCAAGGAGTGGAACTCTTTACCGGCGTCTGTGTTTCCGAACACAATTTGAATGTTTTCAAGAGGAGAGTGAATAGGTTTCTTCTAGGCAAATGTGCTACATCGTCGACCGCATCGTCACTTACCATCAGGTGAGATTGCGGTCAAACGTTTGTCTATAATGTATAAAAAAAAAAAAGTCAAAATTTCTTTATTCAATAAAATCACAAGGATCATTTAGAATCGTCTTATATAACTAGGTGATTCTAGGTGCCAGTTCCACGCGACCAGAGCCTACAAGAACGGGCAAGAAACTACGGTCTGGTTTCTAGCGTTTTTTTGTATGATCTCTAAGTGTGTTATTATAATGCTGTGATTAAATCATAATTGAGAATTGATTGGTTTATTTGTCGAATGCTATTTTAATTCATTGTTTTTAATTGTTATAAAGAAGTGTCTGTGGTACAGAGTGTAAAAATTATCTACACATTTAGTAAAGATTTTGACTGATAGGAATTTTTGGAATATATAAAAAAATTACTTACATAACGATACTTAAAGCATGCTTTTGGATTGGTCATTTATACAGTGGCCGATAACGACACGTCAGTGGTATATCAATCGGTATCGGCGCCAAAGTCAAGTCCAAATTTCTTTAATCAATAAAATCACAAGGATCATTTAGTTTAGTACTAAATATACAAGATCGGTTCTCCTCGGACGTGGTTTATGAGTCGTGTGTAAAGAAAACAGCCAATTATGCTAGGTACGAGTTGAAAAACGACTAAAAAGTTGGGTGGTCCCCCTACTGCAAATAATGTCGTTAAAAGCAAAAGTTAATTCTTTTAAATATTGAGATTTTGAAACATGTTTTATTGCACCCAGTATTTAATTAAGTACTTAATTGCCGGTAAACTTTGACCAATTCTATTCTAAATTTTTGCATAAATTACGTCGTGTCGTCGTCATAAGCCGGAGTGAGCGATGAGACAATACTATACTAGTGTCAACATCATAAGGAGATAGCCAGCATCGACATAGGAATGGTATCTCTTCTGATTTTCATGTGTTCAACATTTTTGAGGATGTGTATGACGAGACATGACGTACGAGGTAAGGTATGAGGCTATCGTATTTTACACTCAGTTTACACTGTATTAGGTATTCTAATAATTTGATAAATCCCGCTACCTATTTCACAAACTAAAGCCAATTTTAGCCGCAATCTTCTCAAGCTCGCGAGTTATCCCCCAGTCCATCAATATCCGCCAGTCACCAATTTGAAGGTCACATTAGCTGGTGGAGTCATTCACCTACTTCCACCTGAGCGGCTATTCTAAATCGATAGCCACTGTGTAGTGTAGATGGATTAGTATGGCTTCTCTTACATCGTTTAACTTCCAGCGAGGTTTCGATAATAGTTATTATTTTATACGGCTTGTTTTGACTATTCCTCTTTGTCTTTTTTTACAAGCTTATATATGGGACAAATCAATGGTGCAAACGTTACCCTTGTAATATTTGTGGTGGGTTTGTATCTACGTTTGTATATTTGTATACAGGGTGTTACCAGACCACTTCCGAAAACTTGGAGGTTCCAATCAGACCATGATACTGAAAACATTTAGCGAAAAAAATCGCAAAAAAGAAATTACCTTGACTATCTCCTTTTCATTTTTTTTCTAGTTACATACACACCGTACAACATAATAAGACATATCTACCTAATTATCTCATTAAAAAAAGCAAAAAAACAAATAAAATAAATAAAGCAGCAATGTACAGTGTACAGAACAGCTGAGAGTTCATCGCGGGTCATTCGAGTACGCGACGTGCGAGCGAGACAACAGACGCCCGTCTTTATCGCGCGGTCGCGCGGTCTTTATACCGATTAGGTATAAATAAACATAGTAGGTACCTACCTACGCTAGTAGGCACTTACGACACAGAATAAATAATAGTACTACGCCTCGATCTTACCTACGCGAATGCGTACATTGCGGACTGGCGGAATAAATACAAATTTTTAAACATTGTTTTCTCCGGCTATAATTATTTTTCAGGATAACAGATTTTTTTTTGGTTGGGTTTTGGTGTGCTGTACCCCCCCCCCCCCCTTTCGTTTTCGGAAGTGGTCTGGTAACTCCCTGTATCTTATTCATGGCATACTGTCAGTCATTTCAGCAGGCAATTTTGCCAGTGTGTGAATTATTTGAAATAAGTACCGAGTCATTCGTCAAGTCGGCTCTCCTTCAACTTGGAAACGAATTCCATCAAATAAGGAAATCACGTGGAAATAACATAGTAAACGTTTATTTCAACGGCTCACACTTTATCCTACTACCTCAAGTATTATTGTTTAAAATCCACCAAAATTAAAGAATAATAATCACAATAACAAAACAAAACAATTAAAAACAAATGAAAATACAGTACATGAAAACTTAGTACAGTCAGTAGGTTCTAGATAAAAATGCTATGCTGCTCCTAAAAATGACAGAACTCAAATTCCTGCAGCACTCAATCGTCAGAATAAAATATGGGTAAAGTTAAAGTTGTCGGATCGTCACTGTCACTGCGAGATTTCAATATTTTCCGAAGATATTCAAACCCGTCGGAAACTATCTAGCGGATCTGCGAAACCAAAAACTTTGGTTGACATTTTTACAATAGGTACCTATTAGGTGGTGGTATTAGTAAAATCTACAATGTATTTAACTTGATACATCGCTAATAACTATCTCAACGTTTAAAATGATTTTGTTGATGCTGTGGTGGTAAAAATGTAAACCAAAATGTTGAACTCTGCATTACCGTTGACTTTAGCGGTCGGAGCTGCTCTCGTATCGGAACAGCGGAAGCGCATTAAAAGTATTAAGTAAAAAAAGCATGAGCGAACTTTTGCTTACGACATAGCTCTGTATAGGTTTAACTATTATATATAGTTCACAGTTTTGAACGCAGACGGCGTTTTACAACATTTTATCCTTATTTATTCGTAGGTTTTATCACACGACGCGTTGTTCGGGTTTTGTATAACTAAGTACCAAGTACTTAATTAAATAAACTGGGCAAGGCGCAAGTTTTATTTGCGCATGAAAATTCCGAGTGAAAGATTCGCTTTATAACCAGCTCTTCACTTTTAAATAAAACCATGTAGCAAGAGCTCCCATTTGTAGGATTTTTAATGACGATACGGTTCAGGTTAAGCTAGACAGCTAACAATTCTGGTTATTATTAAATTTTTCAAATTCAGTTAACTTTTTGAAGTTGCCTATAGTTTTCCTTTCATGAGACTATTATGGTACAGGTTTTCTGAAAAAATCACCCATTTTTGCCGGATACTTTAAGAGAAACCCGTCTGGAATGAAATATTTCGCACTAAATAATTTTTTTTCTTCAACAATGTTTTTAAATAAAAAATCTAAATATGAGGTTCTTTTAGTTAAGTTTTAAACTTTCATTAGATACCCCACTCAATGGGGTAAACAAGTATTTTTGTTTTCATATCCCGTTTGACCTTCTTTATAGTCACTAATTTTCAGAATATTTTTTCCGCATACAAACCCTCATATTGGGTATTCCAAATTTCAACTCTCTAGCTTCTACGGTTCAGCTCTGGTAGCGTGTGACAGACAGACGAACAGACGGACACCGAAGTGAGGCCATAAGTGTTCCGTTTTTCCAAAACTGGACCGGAACACTAAAAATACAGTCTTTGATTGTATCTATGGAGTACTTTTAATCCTGAGTAAACTTTCTCCACACACTCCATCCTAGCGTGTCAAAGACGAAGCCATAGGTAGGATAGATTAGTGATCTCTTCCAGTACCTAACGATGGTCCGGGACCAGTCTCTCATCGCTCATGCAGGCCTGGAAACCACTGATGGGTTAAGGTTTCTCCCATACATCAGAAATAATGATTTTAGTCCTTCTCCATCCATCGTGTTCCCGCTGTAATCATAATCAAGGGTAAATTCAGAAAAGTGTGCGCGAAGCTTAGATCGCGGGATGCGAGAGATCGCGCCTGCGCGAGCAACAGGCTCCAGCTCTCGGAGGAGAGGAGACGGAAAGGCGCACATTCGCGGTAGTCTCCTGGCGTCGAGCAGACGCCTTCTGCGACTCTCCGCAACTTCCGGCCATCGCGCGCCTCCAGACGCTCCACTCCAATACAAAAAGTAAGTATCATTAAAAAAAAATTATGACATCATTTATTTTTGTATATTTTTATTTCTATGTACTTAACTTAAAATAATAAACTTAAAGTTATGTTTATTTCTTAATTATGTTTTTTTTCTAAACGTATAGATGTATGCAAAATTAATATGATAATAATAATTATATTAATTTTAGAAAATATGTACCTACCTAATTATTTTAAATGTTTTTAGGTAGGTACGTCACCGCAAACATTATATGACAGTCATTTCTGTCAAACTTCCACTTTTATGACATACAATTACATTAGAACAATGATTCATACTTATCGCGAGTTGTATAATATGACTTGACTTGACGAATGACTAGATTTGACTAAATACTATTTCTAATAATTCACTTGACACTGGCAAAATTGTCTGTCAAAATGACGGACAGGCGGTTGTCGTGAATAAACTGTGGATGGGCGGGATTCGAACCCACAACCCGCCTCTCGAGGTGCAGATGCAATTACTGGCACCGTCAGAGTTGTTGGCTCAATTCTTATTTAATACACAAATATAACATTTTAAATTTATTCAAAATTGAAAAAACAATCGATATTACCATTTCGGAAAACCTCTTAAACCATGGCAAAAACACAGACTCTGTATTTGCGAGTCCCGGGTCGAACCCCTTATATATGGCAATATTTTATTCAAATCGAAACCGTCACTCAGAATGTTGCAAGCCAAAAAAAAAATCACTCAGAATTTCAATGCCGATGCTGTGCTAAAAATACATTATTGAGATAGTGTCATTTTTGCGGAAAAGGCGTTGATACAATTTGAAATTTAGTTCGTTCATAAATACATATTACAAAGTCAAAATAATGCAATAAGAAAAAGATTCTGGCCAAATTGTCTGTTGGAATGACGACGGACAGAGGCTATGAATAAAAAAAAGAAGAATTAAAAGATCAATAATGATTTTAATATCAATCAAAAGATTACAAAAATGTGCAATGTGCAGAGCATTAACTCTCTACACATTACGCAACGTGGCTGAGATATATTTATGTAGGTAAGTAGGTAGTTTTTTGCAAAATCTGATGGTTTACCTACTGCTAGAGCTTGGAGCAATCGTGCATTTGGAAGCAAATGAAATTGATATACGACACCCGTCCAAATGGGGACTCCGCCAACGTCTACTTCTTCATTTCATAATTAGACACTGAAAAAATCACTTGTTGGGCATGAACTCCACACATTTTCAGGAAGAACATTGAACGGGAAACGTACCTTTCTGAGAATTCTACACCCATCAACTTACAAGGACTACCCACGACCTTCACAATTTATTCTCCTTGATAGCCCAATGGCTAATTCCACGGGTTGGTATTGGTACCGCCTAACCCCGGTCCGGCCTTCCCCTGATGTAGATTACCAAATAGTTACTACGTCATCAGTGAACGGTACAACAACAGACAAAAGTACTTACTTATTAGGGGTTTTTAAACATTAACGATCTGTCTTCTTAAAACTTAAACTTGTTATTACTAAATCCTTTTCTGCAAGGACCAAGAAAATGGTATCGGGACAGGGTGAGTAAGATAGAGTACCTAGCTAAACCAATTTTGATGAAAATTAAATGGGACCAATCTGGAAGTTACATCCTTTCAGATACAAAAAGAATTTTTGAAATCAGTTCATAAATTATGGAGTTCTGAGGTAACAAACATTAAAAAAAAATATATAAAAAAAAAAACAAAAAAACACAACCGAATTGAGAACCTCCTCCTTTTTTGAAGTTGGTTAAAAAAAGCAAATGAAAGGCATTAGATAGGCTAGCTAGGTAAATATGAGATGAAAATTGAGCGATTTTTTAAATAACTTCTAATATAAACCTTGCAAGTTTCTATTATGAGGGAGGGATATGTTTTTAAGAAAATGATTGATTGTAAAAGTTTAGAATGGTAAAGAAAGCAGGCACATAGGACTTTGAATAAGGTGTACATTTTTTTTATCTTAAAAAACATGATAGCTTGTCTGCGACTGGCACCTAGCCGAGCATAGGGGCGGCGCTAATTTGAAAAGGATTTAGAGCCAATATCAAAATTGACTCTAAACATCACCACGAGGTCCAAAATGTGGAATAATTGCAGTTTTTCGATAAACTAGTAGAATTATAAAAAAACCTTAATTACCCACCTCTGAAGATCTTGCTCTGAATTAACTAGTAATGACTAATGTAATGTTCCATCCGCCGTTATGAAGTTATAAACTATGTACTGTTGGGATTTCTTCTTCATATGCTAATTACATTTATAATTTTTTCATACACAGCATTTGAAGATTATATATATATATATATTAATGTATATTTTAGTATTTATGTGCTACTCGTTGAAATATAAGCTTCTGATACCAGAAATTTGATCCTGCTTCTTAATAAACAGTAGGTACATACCTAATCAAAATAAAGTTCGATAAGAGGCCAAACATGCAATTGCAACGTCCGTCCGTTGTATTCTCAGAAACCACGTTTGTGCTTCTGTATTTTATAAACTGAACTTTAGGTATACTTATGATGAACACAGATTTATGTTGTTATATTGATTATTATGTACCACTAATGCGTGCTGACTTTACGTGCAGTTGCACGTAAAGTACGCAGTATGCATCATTAAGGCCTATATAGACATAGACATGTCGTTGCGTCGTAAGTCTTTTAAGGGTGTGCGGTGTGGCTATTGAAAATTCCACGTTGCTTTTCGCTGGTAATCAGTAAATACAAGTAATAAACCAAAAGTAAAAATAGGTACAGAAAACTCATTATATTTCCGACCTTTGCTTTAAATCCCGAAACACGATAGAAAATTATTCTCTCGAAAGAAAAAAAAACCAAAGTTAAGTACCTCTAATTTTCTAAAATTGTGTCTGGATTTCAAAGACAGCACTGATTATTGAGTTGAAAATTAAATAAATATAAATATTTTAGACTTGATAAATAAATAATTTCATAATTTAAGAGCAATGATTACATGATTTTCCTCTAAGTACAAAATAATACACTACAAAAGGAAGATGCGTCTACAGACGGAATGATGATGAAACCATAAACAATAGTTTCGTATTGGACACGTGTCCTTTTGTCGCACTTATTTATTCTGTGCATATAGGATAGTATTGAACCAGGTAATCTATAAGATTTCTATAAAATGGCAGTAGGTACAATGGTTTGTGTGGTGCGGATGTACCTACTTACTAGGTAGATTTTACTTTAGTAGTAAGATAGGTACTACCTACAGGTAACAAACAAAGCATACTTTTTAAGTTGGCACATCAATCAGCTGGCGGAATAAAAAAGTTATGAACAGGAGTGTGACTGGTTACGTAAGTAGAGGAAGCCCGAAGAAGTGATTGGATTGTGTGAAAGATTCATTTATTTAATTCAATTAATTAACACGGTGTTAAAACCAATTACATTAATACTAATAGAAAAAAAAATTACAAGATGATACGAATGTGAGAGGAGTAGATTTCGAGTTGAGCAATGATAGGAGTGGAAGAAGAAGACATGTTGTGCCGACCCCGCCTAGCGCGGGATAACGACAGGGAAATGATGACATCAATCAGTTTGCAGAAGTCCACTGCTGGGCATAGGCCGGCACATTGCGATCAAATGTCTCTCTCTCTTCTATCATCTTCTATCCACTTCCCATCTATTGGTCTGCATAGGACCCTATGCAGACCAATAGATGATATTCACCTGATTTTTTTCCATCCACTTCGCTTCACGTGACGCGTCGTCTCGGGAAACATCGCAGGACGTAAGGTCTTTGTTGATCACATCTGTACATTACATCTTCGCCCTTCCCCTTGCCCTGGAACCGGGAATGTCCAGAGTAATCATTTTACTACCTATGTGGTCTGGTGGTCTTCTTTCATGAGTCCAGCAGAGTCTGCTGTCCTGGAGTTTGTCGGAGACTTCCGCAGATGTATTCCATTGCGGAACTTGTCACGTCTCGTGACTTCGCACATCTACCGAAGCATCTTGGTCGCCATTCCGATGAAATGTGTATGAAGTAAATAATAAAATGAAATATATCTTGGTATGCAGAAGTACGGCATTCAGCTGACTAAACGGAATATTTCATGTTGATCGGCTTTCGTTATTAGCTACATTTTGAAAAGGCACCTAAACAATGGAACCAATCTAAAAAGAATTGAAAAAGTATTAAAATACGATTGAAACAACGAAATTGGGTCGGCACAAAAGGATTCCTGAGTTTCGAAGTTGAATGTGGGCTTTTACATTTGGTGGACTCGGTCACACCGATTGCGGGACAGATGCGGGCTGAGTGTGCGGCGGCTGCGATATTGTGAACATTTAGTTTTAGGGTTTTTTGAATAGAAAGATGCGATATATTTTTGTATCGGATCTTTATGTTAGAGCCTTAGAGATGACGAATGTACCAAGGATGGTCTGAGTCATTTTTATTTAGAGGGTGTTTCAGAATAACACGGACGAGAATGCCGTCGATCTGCAACAAACTTCATGTAACGTACATAAACCTGTGTAAAAAATGAATGCGAAATACAAATCCTTTTGAAGAAAAACCTAAGACAATATCTGCGAGGTATCAAAGCCATCACAAAACGGGCGACTCTATAATACAGAAAACCTTTATATGTAGCTACGTAGGTATATTGTAGCAGGCATAGTTTGCCCTCGGCATTGCGTTGGATATACCTACCTACTTACTTGCCTATTTCTGTTTGCTCTATAAGGGTCAAAGCGTGCTAAAAGGGTTCGAGGTATGGAAAATGAATGTTTTTGTTCAACTTTAAGAGCAAATTACTGGTTTTTAATAGATATTAATAATAAAGAAAAGTAAAATAGCTAAAAAAACCTTCCAGTAGGTACCGACGACTGGCGCTCATTGCAGTCAAAACTTTAGGTATAAAACACATTCCAAAGCCCTTTAAAGTGAATCTTTAAATGTAGAAAAAAAATATCTTAGGTCGCAATTACTACGTGTCTTTTAATAAAACTAGCATGTATTTTCAGGAAAAAAAAGAATATTACCATGGCGATAAATACTTACTAAGTAATTACGCGCTTAGCTAGATTAGGATCAGCCACAGAATATTGGGGACCATCTTTGTGTAAAGCCGTTCGGGGGAACCGCACTTATACCAAATGTAAACTTATCGAAACGATAACGTATTCGATTTACAATGCGCGGTGACGCGACAATGCTCCGCGATTGAGCTCTTATTGCTGAGCAGTCTATCTCCGATACTCTACCAATATAGATTGTCACATTTTTTCGTGAACAAGCCTAGAACTTCCAACAAAACTTATTGGGGCTTTGTTCACTATCTAAAAACCTTGGCTTTAATCAAACTAAGCCCCTCTAAATGCGTTAAGTGGTCGCTATCACGTCGAAGGCTCTCATGTCTAAGTGAACTCTTGCCCCGATCGCCATGTCTAACCCACTCTAATAAAACTTACATATCGCATTATCCATAAGTGGTCCTTACTACTGCGCGATATGGACTGATAGAACAGTTTTTGGAAATAGTCATTCAAAGGTCTTGTTAACTTTCCTACGTGTTTTTTATAAAGCTTAGAGTAAGTAAGGAAACTTTTCTGTACCACTGCAAGGATAGTGAACTGTGCAGAGAAAATGGCGAGCGCGTGGGCTAGTGATATAATAATGCCGGTTGCAGGCCGAAAGCTAAGCTAACTTTAGCTTAGCTAAGCGTAGCTAACGCTGTTTTACATACTTGTGCGCAGACTGAAAACAATATAACCTAGAAATGTGAGCTAAGTTAAACTAAGTTAGCTTCGCTTTCGGCCTGCAACCCGCATAAGCTCAGACATGGGGCCATGTAGCAAGGGCGGTGTATCGTTGAAAGTGATCTCTATTGTTCTCGTACTGTGAGAGTTATCCCTATTCGTGATTGAGCCATGTGAGTAGCGATTGTGCGTGCTAATTTCACATGTAATTTTGTTTTTCACTGAAGGAAAATTTCAGTTTCCATTCATTGGCTGACAATAACGTGACGTGTAGAAGCTTTCACACCGGGTCGCAGCCGGCAACAATATTTTTGAGAGCCACTGACAAAGTCAAAGTCAAAATTTCTTTATTCAATAAAATCACAAGGATTATTTAGAATCGTCTTATATAACTAGGTGATTCTAGGTGCCAGTTCCACGCGACCAGAGACAACAAGAACGGGCAAGAAACTACGGCCTGGTTCCTAGCGTTTTTTTGTATGATCCTTTTTACAGAGTATACATAGAACACAAGAATAGCACTCACATTAGTATCTATCTGATCTAGTCGCGTGGAACTGGCACCTAAAATCACCTAGTTATATAAGACGATTCTAAATGATCCTTGTGATTTTATTGAATAAAGAAATTATGACTATGACTATCTGTAAGTGTCGCGGGTATGAGCAGTGTGGAAGGCCCGTTGCACTCAAATACAATTTTTTTGAGTTTTCAAACTTGCTAAGGAATCCACATGAATCCTCAGTCTGAACCAAGCAGTATAACAAAGGATGATCTTTTCACGGCCTTAGCGTACAGTTTTTAATAAACTTCAATTTCGGTAAAATTCCTTGAATTTTCGCGAGGTCCTTCCGAGACGGTGTTGAGGACACTTGACATCCGGAAACGGATACGATTCATTTCACTAATTCAATCAAAAGAGGGACTTTCGGTCTAAAATAATTTAAGATATTAATCCAATATAGTTAAAAGTTACTGAGCCATTACTACTAGTCGTAGTATTACGCCAACAAGAGCGTATAGCGTATGAAAACCAAGGCAATTAGTTGATACATTGCACTACAGCATCTCGTGCAAAGAGATATGGATGCCCACTCTCCCTGGAGTCAAGTCTAGCACTTTGTTGTCTTCAATCGCTCTATAAATATTAAGGCTTAGAAAAAATATGTAAATAGATAGGTAAGTAAACAAGTGCCTATGCAAAAAAATTAAAACATCGGATGGCTTATTATGTTACACCTACACTACAGATTAACATAAATAATGCGTGTAAACAACTAAAAAAACAGATTTATGTGTATCATTGAACTTGTTAAATCAGTGTTTACACTATTACTAACCTGTTTATACTTAACTGAAACGCTGACATAACTGAAACGCGTTCATTGTTACTCCGGAAGTAGTACATAGTTTGTGTAAGTACTTAGTGGGTTTTTATTCAATTAACGACCAAACTCAGTATCCGCTCCACATCGGGAGGAAGTACGGAATTGGGTCCCGATTCAGTCGCAGATTAAGCAGCAGTACAGCGCGTCACTGTCACCACTCAGCCCTCAGTGCACCAATCTACACCAGCATATCATTAGGTATAGTAGGTACCTAAATCGAGTGAATTATTTGAAACTAGCAGTTACCCGCGACTTCGTACGCGAGTAGGTACCGTTTCCGTATACATTATATAATCTGTGCGTGTACCGAGCCGATACTTCTTTGAGAAATTTGACATTACACCGAACCCGTACTCAAATGTCAAACGTTAGTCGTTAGACCAAAGCTGATGTAGTACTATGTCCTGTCAAACTGACGTGACATGACATGACACCACCCTCTTGCCAATAATTGGCGCTGCTTATCCCGTTCATTTTATCCTGTAGATCCAAATTATTCGGGATAAAAAGTAGCCTATGTGTCAATACAGGTTACGAACTATATATATGCCAAGTTTCATCCATGTTGGTTCAGTAGTTTTGACGTGATTGAAACACAGACATCCAAACATCTAAACTTTCACAAATAATAATAATAATAATAAATAATAATAATAGGAAGTAGGATAAGTATTAAGTCAAGTTGAGTCATTAGAGTCATTAGTCAATCATAAATACTTTAACTAGATTCAAAACATTTGACTGAAAATAAACACCCACTGTGTCTCGCAGAAATAAATAGTGACAAATACTATGACACTTTTTGGGTACCTATGATCCATTCAGAAGGTAACAGACGTCAAAGGATGATGCCTCTTAAAATTCAGATGGCAACAACTAAGTACCTACATAATAATATGCATTTACTCTTGAATGAAACTTTCACGAAAAAGCATAGATCAATTGAATCCAGGGTTGAACTGCCGGTAAATGTGTTGGTGAACACTATGCTTCAGCGATAGGAAATTGCTTTTGCTACTTGTTCTACTCATCGATGAAGTTTATAGTGAAACTGTTTTGGCTTTGACATCCTCAAAGGTTGGATTTTTTTTTAAACTGAGAATGTATGGAGTGCACGTGAGCCTCATTTTTTTCGTAACCTCTTTGCTTTCACACTTTGAATAATATTTTTTTATGATAAAAAGTAATTATACAAGCTGATGGTGATTGGTGATTTGAACTCTGTTTTCCATCTCTAGCATTTAGAACTCAGAGTCCATTTTAATAATTGTTTTTGTTAAAAATGCTATTTTCTTAAGTATTTATATATAGTTCTTGTTTTGATCAATAAATAATGAAAGGGTTAGCTGATGGCCCACCTAATATTAAGCGGTAACTTCCGTCAATGAATCCTATGCAAATTAATTGAGGACATGCTCTGTGAAACAATACAATGCAATTTTAGTATACGCAATTAGACGAGCATGTTTTTTTCTGATAAGATTGTTGATTATCAAACAAATATATACTAGAGTATTACCACGCCAAGTTTGCAATTAAAAAAGGGGTAATCCTGAAAATATTTGTATACATATAATGTCTCATCTTACCCCAGTTATTTTGGTTGTCATAGATTATCAAATTATTTTTGCATTACGTAGGTAAGTACTTGTGTACAGATGGTGCTTCTAGTTAAAATTCATATATTAAACTGTAGCCTTAGCATGGTCAGACTCTCACGTAAAAGCTGAAATATGGCCAAAGTTTGCAAATAAAGTTGTATGGTATTTACGCGCAGTTTTTCTTCGAAAATGATTAACCCCTAGCTACCCCTAGAGGTGCTCCCTCGCATGGAGGGTGCGAGTTCTACTTACACGGATGGGCTATTTATTTATGTACTAGTAGTTACCCGCGACTTCGTACGCATCTACAGTTTCCGTGTACTCACTACACTCAATATACTAGAATTTCCACATCAAAACTAATAAATAAGCTCTAGGTGCATATAATATATTATAATATATTTACAACTAGCAGTTACCCGCGACTTCGTACGCGTCCATTATATTACAGTTTCCGTGTACATTATATTATCTGTGCGTGTACCGAGCGGATACTTTGAGAAACTTGACATTACATCTCATTACACCGAACTCGTACCTACTGGAATGTCAAACGCTAGTTGTTAGACCAAAGAGGTAGTACTACGCTCTGTCAAACTGACGTGACATGACATGACAATGAAATCCTCTTGCCAATTGGCGCTGCTAATCCTTTTCGTTCATTTTATCCTGTAGATCCTGTTAATTATTCGGGATAAAAAGTAGCCTTTGTGTCAATCCAGGTTACGAACTATATATATGCCAAGTTTGATTCAAGTTGGTTCTGTAGTTTAGACGTGATTGAAACACAAACATCCAAACATCTAAACATCCAAACATGAAAAACATCTAAACTTTCGCATTTATAATATTAGTAGGATAGGATTCAGAAAACTTTTACACAAACTAGTGAAGAGATAAGTTAGTCTAAGCATAGGGAACTTGTAGTCAAATAATATTAAATGCACTAATACACTAAGTTACCCGTTGAACCCTCGCCTCGCCTCGCCTCGCCTCGCCTCGCCTCGCATGGTCCGGGTTGTTGGCTCCACGCCAAGGGGTCAAGGTCGTGTCCTAACTGGTGGCAGAAATGAGTTTTATAGCCAAATCCAATGTCACCCTTGCCTTGGCAGCAAAGATATTCCAGAAAGATTGACCTTCAACATTCATTAAGTTGAGGCTGCAAACGTGCTTGAAACACTCGCCCGTGGGGAACCACATTTTGAAGGAAATACGAAGCTCAATGGCCGTATAAAATAAATATATAATAATGAATAATATAAATAAAATAATGAATGCCGGCCCTAAATAGTTTTAACATCTTTGTCTCAGAGTGATGGGCGCAGTGCAATGCACAGGGCACGTCTTCAGTGGACGTGTTCAGTGAGGCAATGCATCGTTATAGGCAGTGGTTACCGCTTAACATCAGGTGGGCCATCGGCTTGTTCCATCATTTAGTTGTATAAAAAAGACTTATTTTCCAAGTGTGCTAACAGCTTTATTTTTAAGTCGAGTCGTGCTACTTTCTTCTTTATCACCACATCCGATTCTGCAAACGTGTAACGGACATAATTACATTTACCTGATATACACTAGCTTCCGGGCGCGGCTGCGCTTCCCTCGTATCTGGAAATAGCTACGGTAAAAGCCTTTTAACTTTTCCAGGAAGTTAGAGAGAGGTGGTATAAAAAGGACGGCAGGAAAGAGTTTTCTTCTCTGTTATATTACCGGTATAGTCATACACCTTGCATCTAAAGATGATTTATACATACATGCGCCATGCGGGACGCTGCAGCGCCAGACGATTTTGATGGAGTAGGTTTGCCCAGTACTTATATTATCCTTTCAGCCTAGTCAGCTTATCCACAGCAAAGACAAGGTCAATACGAGCGTGGCTGACTAAGCCTCAGGTATCCTCACGATGTTTTCATTCACCAGTATACTTACCTACCTAATTATCACTGAGTAGGTCAAAATTAATACCAGCGTTTTCGAGGTTGAGTCGAGGCGAGGATTATTCGAGGTAACAACTAAGAATATGGAGGTCTCTGGTGGATCGAGAAGTAGTTGCCGAAATATATGATGTACCTACTCCCGTTATTGATCTCTATGACGTCATAGAAGTCTATGCGAGAAACCTCCATGCATCTTTACTTCTGGCTCTACGCCAAAGGTCATGGCATTCGTAAACAGCTTCTATAAAATATGGGGATGATGTTTCTACGAATAAAAAGGAATGAAAATGAAGAGGGTTGATTTTTTTAAAAGTATTTTAATAATACACGCGAGAGCAATGATTCCGGGTCACTTAAAGAATGTTAAAAATCTCGGACACTAAAAATGATAGGTTAATGCAATAAATTGTATTTAATAGACAATGTAATACTCCTTAAATGAAGGTATTAAAACTTCTTAGTTATTGTAAAGTTATATCTTAAAAAAATCAAATTTGAAAAAGGGCCACTTTCGAAGATGGAACTACGAAATTACAGCATTTGGTTTTGCTTTTGTTTGTAATCTGTCATTTATGTGGGTATATAAACCATGTTGATAGTGCTCTATATTCATTATTCAAGCTGAAATTATGTCGCTTACGCCTGAAGAATGCACCAGAATACTTACAATGCTGGAAACCGGCCGGAGTCAGCGCGATACAGCCAGGACTGTCGGTGTGTCGCTGTCAACAGTACAAAGAGTTCTCCGACGTTACGAAGAAACTGGTTCTAACCTACGCAGACCAGGAACGGGCAGAACCAGGTGTACCACAGCACGAGAAGACCGATACTTGGTGAACACCATGCTTCGAAATCGCTTTCTCACAGGAACTGAACTCACAAATCAGTTTCGACGCCTCGGAGGAAGTAACCCAAGTGCATGGACAGTAAGACGTCGGCTTGCTGAATCTAACTTAAAACCCCTTAGACCTGCAAACGGCCCTAAACTGGAGCGTGGGCATCGTATTTCAAGACTAAGATATGCCCAGAGCCACGTAAATTGGAGTATTGAAGATTGGTCAAAAGTTATGTTCTCCGACGAATCAAAATTTATGCTCTACAAGCACGATGGAAGACACAGAGTGTATCGAAGACCAGGGGAAAGATTCAATCAAGCATGCATCGAAGAAAAAGTAGCCTACGGTGGTGGGTCTGTACTTGTGTGGGCCGGAATTTCTTCTGAAAGTCGCACAGAGCTGGTGATCATAGAAAACGGCTCTTTAACTAGCGTAAGATATGTGGAAGAAATCCTCAATGATCATGTTGGTCCATTTATGGTCAATTTAGGTGAGGATGCTATATTTATGCATGACAATGCCCGACCTCATACAGGTAGGATTGTGAATGACTACCTTCAAGAGATGAACATTACTCGTATGGAGTGGCCAGCGCGCAGCCCGGATATCAACCCGATCGAGCATGCTTGGGACGAGCTAGGCAGATGCGTAAAACAACGAAACCCTCCCCCAATCACGCTTCGTGAGCTCAAAATTGCTCTCACAGAGGAATGGGAGAATATTCCCCAAAATCGTATAAGGAACTTGGTGTACAGCATGCCAAACCGCGTAAACGCAGTAATGGAAGCACGAGGAGGCAATACGAAGTATTAAAATTCAAGTCAAATCGTAATAAAGTTCAAAAATTTCATGTTTCCTATTTTTGTTTTAAGGAGAGATCAGCAGTTTTTTTCTTTATGTAATTTTGTGTTAATAAAATGTATGGTGACTCATATTTTTTTACTTTCATTTAAGGAGTATTACATTGTCTATTAAATACAATTTATTGCATTAACCTATCATTTTTAGTTTCCGAGATTTTTAACATTCTTTAAGTGACCCGGAATCATTGCTCTCGAGTGTATTTGATATTTTTATAAAAGGTTTTACTTTAGTTTATAAAAGATTATTAAGTACCTACCTAACGGAAGATTTTTAAGGTTTTTTTTTTTCAAAAAATAGCATCGGATACCAATTGGTTAAAAATGTGTAAAATCAAATATCTCTAAATAGTTGGAGAATAATAAGAGAATATTATTATATAAATTGTGCCGGTCGAGAGCTGCCTGGCGCGACGTGGCTGACAATGAGCCAAAAACCTTCCACAAAACCTAGGGATCATTATTCATAGAGATAAATAAGATAATTTTGGAAGGTAGATCCTAAGCATAACGGAAGATTATGCCAACGGCAGCTCGTCAAGCAGCTCTAATTGAATCCAACAGATAAAATTCTAGCTATTTATGACCCAAAAGCGCCTACAACCTTCAGTACACCTTAAAGACGTGACTATAAGGTTCATTTTGCGTTACGCCTGAAAATGAAAAACCCCGTTTTACAATCTCACATGAGTTCGCAGTATAACTCAATCGTTCTATTTCCTTCCATTATGATCCTCCCCTCTTCCCTTGCCACGTTCTGCACTTGCTATTATGAAGGCTCGCAGGTAATTAAATAAGTGTTTGTTCAGGGTAAGAGGGCTGTAATTAGTAACATAGTCCCGTCGTGTCGGCATCACGAATTTTATTAACTTCTGAATAATTTTACGAGAGTACTGCTTTCTGATTTTGTTATTTGCATAATTCTCGACATCGTCTGTAGCGGATGTAGAACTCAGTAATATGATATGGCACTCACAGAATTTTAAAAATAAATGAAAAACAGATTTTAAGAAATTGTATCTTTTGCAAGTTTTTTATGAATTTGAATGAGGTAATGTGATGCTTAGTACTATCTATCTATGTATCTAAATCTTTATAAATACATACTTATAAATCTTATGATACATAGTAACACCCAGACATAGAATAAACATCAATATTTGGCACACACAAATGCTTGTTCTCAGTGAGGATCGAACCCACGACCCACAGCACGGAAGGCAGAGCTAATACCGACTGAGCTGATGCCTGTAATCATTAGTTTTCATGCTACCACCGACATAAATGATTACGATTGAATGTAACGGCTTATACTAAAACTTTACAGAGGGGCAATTCCAATCTCAAAGTTGAACTGCTATGTTTTAAATCATGATCAGTTCATACTAACTCATAGTTATTCTGTGACTAAATAGTGACATTATGATGTCATTTAACTTGCTTTCGCGCATGTTTTGCTGTCAAGTGTCTAAAAAGAATGATCATAAAGAAATTAAACTGGGCAGTGAAATATGTTACAAAACGAAAGATTCAAATAATCTTCCCGGGGCTTCCTAAAAACTAATTAACAGCAGACCTTTGATATATTTTTATAACCTCATTGAGACTTCCACCAAAAAACCTTTACATTTTTAAAAGCTGCGAGTAACATTGTGTATGACATACAGTATACAACAAACACTACACAACTCACCTATTATGAATAATGGAATTAGCCGATGGCCCACCTGATGTTAATTGTTAACCATTTATTGTCTCATTGAGCACATCCACTGCCGACGTGCCCTGTGATGCACTGCGCCTATCTTTCTCAGACATAATGTGCCTGTAATTACACCGGCACCCATACCCTTTAACAAAAACACAGCAATGCGAGCATCACTGCTTTACCGCGCAAAAAGGTACGGTGCTAGTACTGTACTTCTCCGGACGAGCTTCATCGCAAAAAGCCCTACTATTTACTACTACTACATTGAGAATCAGACTTATTATGTTGTTAAGTATCTGAAGAAGTACACTGCCAGATAATTAGACCTGCCTAGGCTCCCAAGCCTAACGGCTTTGAACTCTTCCCTCTCTCGCGACCTTCATAATATCATTGACTAGCTTCTGCCCGTTTTATCCTGTTGATTTTCCGGGATAAAAAGTAGTCCATGTAGTGTATTCCAAATTTCATCTAAATCGGACCAGTAGTTTTTGCGTGAAAGTGTAACAAACATCCATACATCCAAACTTTCGCGTTTATTATATTAGTAGGATTCTGGTTCATGATCAATATTCCAAAACCTTTATTCCCCGGATTTCGGCGATTTCAGTCACCTGTCAAATAACGATATTTATTTTAAAGATCTACGTGGATTCTTTAAAGAGACTGTAATATTATACAGTGCTTAGCATCATGGTCTAACAAGGGCAGTACTTCATAAAATACAAAGTAAACCTAAGCCATATTTACACAAGTGTTGCGCTACTGGAGTGCGCGAGTACTAGGTGCGATTCGTCAGCTTCGTCTTCTAAATTACCTCTCGTAATTAAAGTGCCGACACGTACCTTCTACAACCCTCTGCCCTCTGCCCTCTGCCCTGAAAGAACCTCTAGAACCTAAAAGCTCGGCTTTCTTGAGAAATTATCGCCGTCTTATCGTGACCGTAATTATAGAAAAACGTTAATCGTTTGTAGGGAAAGCGACTCTTGTGCCCGACACTAAATAAAAGCATTGATATTTAGTACTTTGATTATATAAATGTAATGTTACGTAAAATAATTTCTATTCTATTCTAAATATTATAGTTTATTTATAAGTACTAATTTGAAATGGTACCGAATTGGAGTTTCAGTAAATTTTACTGCAGAGAAAATCATAAAAACTCTAGGAACCAAGACGCAAGTTTTTAGCCAGTTAGTTTAGGTATTGGTCGCGAAGAACGTCTCTGAGATATTAAAAAATAGCTAGATATACGAGTTTTAAATCAAAACTCGTCTGCTTGTTTTTATCCGAAATAAAATTCCGTCAAAAAATAATAAACTATCGTTGTCTCCACTTTATGATCACGCACACTAACTTAGTTATGTCTTCATCACTGTATGTACTTCTAAACTGTAACTTCAGACACAAAAACGTAATTAGCGAACCACACAGATACTCACAATACTCTCTAATCAGGAAATAAATATGTACTAATTACAGAATAACTACTTTGTCACATTAGATGGTGAAACGGCCAAACGAGCGTTGAAACAGTTTAGTCAACCAATTACGTACTACCGTATGAAACAGTAGTTCTTTATGAGAACAAGCGTGATGTGTCACGGTTTTAATGAGAATACTTTTAATAAGTTTCGTTCATAACGGATAAATCTGGTACTGAGCCTCTTACAGCATTGGACCATTAACTTGATAAAAACTTGAAGTATAAAAGCTTTTAGACCTTTGTAAATTGATAAAACAATTAAGGGGGTAAGTAATCCCATTGTTCAATAATAATTCAGTTAGGACTACCTTTTTATGCTAAAGTCACTTCCTGTGATAAGGCAATAGTTACGGCCAAAACTATGAACACCTAGGCACTGGATATGGTACTACCTAAGATCTACATCCATAATTTGACAATATCAATCAATATGACAGGCGATAGAGCTGATTTATCAGCCCCCCTTATGTGTATGTTTGACATGTTTTTACATATACTCGTACTACAAGGACGTGAACTATTTTTGTATACAGAATCATCAGTTACGTAAATGTCAACCCTATCAACTTGACAGTACTGACTGCTCTAGTATTTACTGACTGTTGGGAGGTCTAAAAGATGGTCGTGTGTCCCCGAGTCATCTTGCACTGTAGTTTTCCTTAGCACAACCTAGTAATTAGTGCATCAAGAGATTACTTATTCGAGTTAATGAGTGTTTCTGTACTTCCAACATTTTGTTTTTAACTCTAATGCTTTTAGAATCTTATAAAACAAAGTGAATTACGAGTACTCAGTCGTGTTCTAGTACGGTCCTACATTTTTGGCATTTTTTGTAAAAAACACGTACAATTCAATTTTTTTTTATTATTGTTAGTTTTTGAATCGTGAAGCTTACTAAAATGTTAACTAGATATTTAATTTAATAGTGTAAGTTAAGATTATGAAACCCGTAAAGGGTGAATAAGTTTTAAAGTGCCTCCTTTAGTCCTATAGCATAAGACCAAATTGTAACACTTATTTAAGCAAATAAACGTATCTTGCTTAAAATAGCTATAAATTAAGTAATCAAGCACATCTCACGCCATCTAGTCCCAAACTAAGTAAAGTTTGTACTATGACTGCTGATAAAATACTTGTATATTCATTTTTTTTGTAGATACATACGTATAACAGACAGAACTTATAACGAACGAATAACGGTGGATAACGAATAATGCCGTAGGTATATAGATTAGCCTAGAATCCCTGCAAGCCTGAACTAGGAACGCAAAGCACTCACATATTACCATAAAACGTGTGCATGCATCACAAATATGCTTTACCTTCAATCATTGGAATTCCTGCATCATTTGACTGCTTTCACACTGCCGACGACACGATACCTATACGATATCAGCGAAGAGCTATAAATAGTACCATTACATTTAGTATTAGACGCTTTCACCGAAGAAGACAGGAGAAGTATTAGAAGTAGTAAGTATTATTGAAGGGTGCCGGTGCAATTACAGGCACTTGCGTCTCAGAATGATGGACGCAGTAAGGACATGCTCAATGAGGGAATGCACTGTTGCAGGCAGAGGTTACCACTTAGCATCACGTGGGCCATGTTTGTTCATCATTTATTCTAATTTAGACAATTTCTTTATATTCCAACACTTTATTCACAAAAAAAGTTACGACTTAACATGAAACTGTTGAGCTAACTAAACAAAAATCGATGTCGTGTCGGCCAGTGTGCAACGGCCTTTCGATCAGGCGCTAAACCGTTCATTTCCATCCCTCGCTTCAGGTACTCTAATGAAATCGGATGCCGTCTCATTCGGCATCTAGTCAAGGCGTCCATTTCCTAGGAAATAGTTTACGTCATATCGTGATTGGAAATTATGATATTTAGTTATGATGTTTTGATTGGAGTTTAATCCTATCCTATCCTATCCTATCCTATCCTACTAATATTATAAATGCGAAAGTTTAGATGTTTGTATGTTTGGATGTTTGTGTTTCAATCACGTCAAAACCACTGAACCAACTTGGATGAAACTTGGCATATACATATATAGTCCGTAACCTGGATTGACATATAGGCTACTTTTTATCCCGAATAATTAACAGGATCTACAAGATAAAATGAACGAAAAGGATTAACAGCGCCAATTGGCAAGAGGATTTCATTGTCATGTCATGTCACGTCAGTTTGACAGGGCGTAGTACTACCTCTTTTGTCTAACAACTAGCGTTTGACATTCCAGTAGGTACGAGTTCGGTGTAATGAGGTGTAATGTCAAGTTTCTCAAAGAAGTATCCGCTCGGTACACGCACAGATAATATAATGTACACGGAAACTGTAATATAATGGACGCGTACGAAGTCGCGGGTAACTGCTAGTTGTAAATATATTATAATATATTATATGCACCTAGAGCTTATTTATTAGTTTTGATGTGGAAATTTTAGTATATTGAGTGTAGTGAGGGAATTTCAAGAAAATATCGAGTAAAATACCTTATTACCTAAAATAAACCTTATTTATTTTATTTAAATTGATAAAACAAACCAATGGTCCGATTGCTATTAAGAGGTTATTTCTACCTATGACAATACATTACGAAGCAAGTCAGTAAACAATTTTGAAAATTGAGAAAGTGATCTACTTCTGAAAACAACCATTCTAAAACTTTACATAAGAAACAATTCATATTGTTTGAAAGATTTCTAAAATGAAAACTCAACAACCATTGAAGTTTCACCATTCGTTTTTTTAATGATCAATATCGCAACTAGCACATACCTAATCTGGTTTGAAACCTTTTGGTTATCATCATCATCATCATCAACCTATATCAGTCCACAGCTGGACATAGGTCTCTCCCAAGACGCGCCACTGGGCCCAGTCTTCGGCTCTTCTCATCAAGTATTTGCCTAGCTGGCAAACACTTTTATAACCAAATGTCTTTACATTTGGTTATAAAAGTGTTTGCCAGCTAGTTATAAAACATTCAAACGATAGATTCACAAACGATGAAACGATGAGCTGTGACAGGCAGGCGTCACAGCTCAGTCGGTAATAGCTCTGCCTTCCGTGCTGTGGGTCGTGGGTTCGATCCCCACAGAGAACAAACATTTGTGTGTAACAAACATAGATGTTTGTTCATTATCTGGGTGTTACTATGTATTATAAGTATGTATTTACAAAAAAAAGTATATAGGTATTCTATAAGCATCTAGTTCTCATATTACAAGCTTCGCTTAGTTTGCGACTAGCGGGCGTCGTGTGAAATGTCCATGAGTATTTATTTATTTATTCTGTGGTCTATTTGAGACAATAAAACCATGCCTCTACTGAACAAACTTGATATTAAAAATCTATGATATTAAATTGAAGCTGAAATCTGTCGCAGAACGTTCATAAACAAAAGTGGAGAAGTTAAATTGAATGAACTTTGTTGTTTAATAAAGTTCCGATGGCCGAGAGCACGTTCAACTCTGTAGCTCGTACTTCTAAATGGATTTCTGAATTATTGAATGGGGTTGAATTGAGCTACCTCTAATCTTTTCTCGAAAATCCAGGCTTTATTCTTTGAAGTATTTTGTAATAAACATTATGTCATACATACCAAGTAATCCGTACTACCTACGTTCCTACTTAGATTATTCCAAGAATCCTTATTGTCTTCGATAGTGGTCGCAACTCAGTCGGCACCGCTCTGCGTTCCGTGCTGTGGCTTGTGGGATCAATCCCCACCAACAACTAATATTTGTATGAAAGCATCTAAGGATGTTTGTTCGTATCTGGGCGTAACTTTATTAGAAGTATGCAGCTGTTTACAAAATGTATACGAGTATAAGTATTATATCAGTAATCTTTCTAACATACATAATAATTTGTGTAACGACTGTGTCCCAATGATAGCCCTATACTCCAACATTGGGTGAAGCTTGTTATATAGGGGTTTTATTTATTCTTTTTGTTTTAGTACCTAAAAATGTACCTATTTCTTTGTGTTTTTGTGCCTAAATGCGTGTACTATGTATGGATCTTGTTGTCTGAAATAAAGAAGTTAATAAAAGTTAATAATAATAATAATATCGTTTACCCTACATCCCGTGTTCTATTTTTGGTAATAAAAATTATTCTGTTCTATTCTATCTAGTTCTCATGGTACAGCTTTGCTTAGTTTGGAACTAAAGGGCGTTGTGTGAAATGTCCATGAATATGTATTTATACTGTAATAAAATTATATTAGTAGCATTAATGTTTATTCACAAAGAAAATTGCGAATAATACAGTATTTACAATATTTATAATAATATATACAAAATACACATGACACAGTTGAGCTATCTACGAACCGTTGCAATTTATTTATAGATAGCTCAACTGATCGATAGCATGATTGGGAGTAAATAAAATGAGAAGTGACGTAGCCTTAATAAAGTTGACACTTCATTGACACAGTGGACATTTTGCGAGATAAAAAGAACTTATATTTTTTGGCATTTCCCTCTCACAAGTCCATGGCCCCTAGTTTACAAATAGCTGTAACAAAGTGAATGAGGTTCTCAAACTATCGTGTCGGACGGTTGTCCGTTTTTGTCGCACGTTATACTAAACGCTACGCCGTAGACAGTAGCGTAGAGCCCTTGGGTAGAGCCGCGTAGGCGGGCTCTACAAGCCTCTACGCTCATAAAATACATCAAAGGTTGTACTTACATGACGTATACCTTACTGAGGTTATCTCAAAGTATTGTTATTACAACTTATTATTACATAAAAAATGCAAGCTTAAGAATTAATCGGTTATTATTAATACATAATGTAGTTGTAGAACTTTTTGTAAAAGAGCCTATTTCTGCCGCCCAGCAGCATCACTGCTTGGTTGCATTACTGTGTTTTAGTTTGAAGGGTATGGGTGCCGGTACTATTACCAGTACTCTATGTCTCAGAGTCTTTACGCAATGTGAAGCCTCACAGGGAACGTCCTCGTCAATGGACATGCTCAGTGAGGCAATACATTGTTATAGGCAGAGGTTACCACTTCACATCAGGTGGACCACCTGCTTATTCCTTTACTTTGATAAATCTATAACTTTGTTCCAACAGAGTTATAGATTTATAGACATTACATACTCGTAAGTGTAGATTACCATAAAAAGGTGTCTAAATCTAATCTAGATGTCTTCCATTTGCTTCTTTGAGGTCTAAACTATGTTCACTCCTCAAACAAGATGACGTCATTCTTTATCTGCTAGAAAATAGAAAAACAATCGAAATAGGGATAATATTATTTTTAAACAATAGGTCACGTGACTACTCCGGTTTAATTTTGTTTTCTATTTTCATCTCTAGTGAATGAAGAATGTGGGCCAGCAGGTCACCATCTATAATTATAGCAGTGCCGTCCAGAACATTCTAATTGTGGCGACCGATCAAGTAAAAAACATCGCAGCTGTTAGGGGTATATTCATATTGGTCTTCTGAAGCAGTATACTTACAAACATTTATGAAAATCTCCTTAGATGCTCTTCATCATTGCTGATCACCATCCTTGGTATATGGACTTCAGTTCTCTTTGAGATGAACTAAATATTTCAAACTGCATTTATGCCTGATATTCCTCAAAACAGCAGTCGTTGTTTTCAGACAAACAAATAATGATTACATTTTAAGACTTTTACATAACTACTGAACCAACTTGGATGAAACTTGGCATATATATAGTTCGTAACCTGGATTGACACATAGGCTACTTTTTATCCCGAATAATTAACAGGATCTACAGGATAAAATGAACGAACGGGATTAGCAGCGCCAATTTAGCAAGAGGATGATGTCATGTCATGTCACGTCAGTTTGACAGGGCGTAGTACTACCTCTTTGGTCTAACGACTAGCGTTTGACATTCGAGTACGGGTTCGGTGTAATGTCAAGTTTCTCAAAGAAGTATCCGCTTGGTACACGCACAGAGAATAATATAATGTACACGGAAACGGTACTCGCGTGCGAAGTCGCGGGTAACTGCTAGTAATATATAATAGCTATTTGTATGGTTAAAGCAGTATTTTGTTCAAAGTATTCTAATTCGCCCACAACTTTTTATCTGAAAAAAAAAACAGTAAGCGAGGTTGCCTCGAGCGAGGTTGTTCTAACAATAACAAAATAAATATTTATCAAAGTTATTTAATTATTTTTGTTTTACTTATGTTTATTTGGAGTACGAGTATTTTTCTGACGTATCTTTCCCTGATTTTTACATATTATATGATTGAAGGACAGGTTATATGGTCTGTGGATAGGTACCTATCTACCTACTCATCATCATCACCACTAAGAGTTTCACTGTTGGAAATATAAAGGAATGATGGCAAGTCTTTCTGATTTTGTACTAGCAAAGTTGATAATTTACGATAGTTTACTAATTAATTGCATTATACTTATTTTATTAAAGAGAGAACTGGACGAAGATTATATAACAAAATTTCAACTACTTAGCTGGCTTCAAGAAAATTACTTAGAACTTTCTAAATTTTTCTCGTTGAAATGGATTTGAGAAAAAGCTTATTAAATACTCTAGTTTTTACAATGTTATCGTCCACTTACCTACCTTTTTATCTGACTCTCGTTGAGTTTTGGTGCTTACATCAACTAACAAAACAACTATTTTTTTTTTTTTTTGTTTAAAGAAGAACTTTATTACTCATCGAAGAACTTTACAGTCCACTTATAATGAGCTTAAACTATAGTTATGTAAGTAGGTAGGAAGGTTGGTAGTCTTAATACTAGGTACTTAGTAAATATGCAACACATTACTCAGTTAATAAATACATATTTCACAGTTCACAGTTTCACAGTATTAGTGACCCAAACAAGAAATTGGTTCTCTCTCAGTAGGTAGGAAAATATAAGTAGGTAGGTATCCAGTTAGAAGAGACGGAAAAATAAAGCTAGTTTGCTAGAAGTCTATTGCTGATCAGAAAGCGAGAATTAGAACGTCAGAATTTTTATTTTGATATATTGTTATTTTATTAGGAAAAAGAGGATAACTGCGTTAGATTACAAGTATTTGTACAAATAGCCATATAACAGTATTTTGCCCGGGAAATTCGTGTTACTCATGATACCTACACGTAAAACTATGAACAAATAGAATAGCAATTACAATGTTATTTTAATATAATGAAATTAATACAAAAGCAAAGAATGCTTTATATTCAGTAAAATGTTTAAGGTTTCATTTGTGCAATAACAGAACAAAGAAATGGACTTTATTTTTTATGAAGAATTGTGTACTAAAAATATATGGCTAGTAATAAAAACTTGAAAAAGTTACGAAGTCACAATAAATCTATGCCTAGATAAGGCCTAGGTATAGGCATCGGCTGAAGTTTACGCCTGATATTATCAAAAGCCATAATAGATAGTTCTCTAGACACTCAATATCTTTATACAAAATAAGGAGATAGTTCGAAGCATATCTTCACATGTACTTTTTGCTAACATTTCCTTTCGCTAAACGTGTTCACTCAGATTATAGAAAAGTATATTCTAAGCGTGTTCAACAATTAAGGCGCGTATTACGGTCAAACCGTGAAAATGCCCATTTTTGACGTTCTAGATCTCTGAAACTGAAACTCTTAGATAATTTCGATTTACTTATTGTATGGTGTAGAATAGTTATTCGCATTGACCGTAGCGGCCTCGCTTTTTGCAATTTTTCCTTATATATTTAAATAAAGCCAAAATTCCGAAACCAGTTTTTAATAAAACTCGCGCAGACACTTTTTCAAGCTCCTGGATTGAACTACTCTGCAAAGCAAACGAAATGAAAAATATCAACAAATATCTCTTATATACTGCCATTGACCGTAGCGGCCCCGGAATTTAGAAATAAGTATGGGATATGTACAAAAAAAAATCAATTCAAAACCATAAAATTTCTAAAAACGTTCAGAATTAGCCGTTAATTTCTCCATACTACATTATTATTATTAGGTAAAAATTATACCAAAATAAACGTTAGTTCATTATCAATAAAATTGTATACTTTTTATCTACATAATTTATTACATTAATTTGAATAAACGTAATTTACAACTGCATAAAATGCGATGCGTTGGCCGCTCGAATTCAGACGCGCGCCAGCGCTCGTGGAAGTCGGACCTGTGTCGATTTTCTCCGCGCCAAAAAGATCGAGCATAACCGTGCGTGTACACGTGGAGTGTGACTGACTACCTAGTTTTGATGTTAGTAACTTTTTTATTCATGACAATCATATAAGTAAGTATAAGTAGTATCATATAAGTAAGTATAGCAAACTACAGACCCATCTCTATATTGGCAACCTTCGGGAAATTGCTTGAGAAACTGGTGGCTGAACGCATTACTTGGCATTTGAAACCACATATTTCCAACTGTCAGCATGGATTTATGTACTCTCGTTCTACAGTCTCGAATTTAGCTTGCTACACCTCAGACTTGATCGAATCTCTTGATAATCGAATTCCTGTTGACTCTATATACACCGACTTCAGCAAAGCATTTGATAAAGTCGATCACTGCCTCTTATTACATAAACTTTCGAACCTTGGCATATCAGGTTCGTTGCTGAAGTGGTTATCCTCATATCTGCTAAATCGTTCATCCAAAGTTGCAGTTAGTGGCCATTTATCAAACTCATTCCTATCAAGGTCTGGTGTACCGCAGGGGTCCCATCTGGGTCCAATACTTTTCAATGCCTTCATAAATGACATTCCAGACTGCTTTGCTCATTGTAAATTGTATTTATTTGCCGACGATCTTAAAATTACGCGTTCTATAACAAAGCCATCTGATACTGAGCTCTTACAATATGACCTCAATAATCTATCCGCTTGGTGTAACCGTAATAAAATGTCCCTAAACGTTAAAAAATGTCATCATATCCATTTCACTCGCAGTAAAACACAATCATCTAACAGTTATTTCATCAATGGAGACAAACTACAAAATGTAGATACAGTAAAAGACCTTGGAGTAATCATAGATAGATAGATAGATAGAAAACTCTTTATTGTACTGCACCGGAAATTAGATATTAGACATAGTTCTATATTAAAGCGAAGTACAATGGGCGGCCTTATCGCTATGAGCGATCTCTTCCAGGCAACCTTTGGATGGACTGGATTTTAAATGTATGATAGTGACGGTGCAAAAAACAAAGACTACATTTCACAAACTAAACCGCATAAATAGATACTAAACTATGTAAAAAAATAAATAAATAGTAATATATACCTAACATAACCATAGAATAAACTCTTTTATAAGGGTGAATAGTGACTAAGTAGAAGCTTTTTGAAGACAGGTAGGGATTTGGCCTTCCTAATATCAGCAGGGAGAGCATTCCAGAGGCGAGTGGCTTGTATAGTAAAAGAAAGCTTGTAAAAGGTAGAAGAATGCAAGGGAGTTTTTAATTGTAATGTTTCAGAAGAGCGTAAGTTACGAGAGTTAGTAAGATAAAGATATTCAAAACGTTCTTTTAAATAAGGAGGAGCGGAAGGATTGAACAAAACATTGTACAAAAGAGAAAGAAGGTGAGTATTCCTGCGAGAGCGAATAGGCAACCACTTGAGCATATTACGAAAATTGGAAACATGGTCATATTTGCGAAGACCAAATATGAACCTAATAGCAAAGTTTTGGAGGCGCTCAAGCTTATCCAGTTGTACCTCGGTGAGGTCAGGATAACAAACGTCGGCATAATCAAGTATGGGAAGCAAGAGAGACTGCGCAAGCATAACTTTAGTGGATATTGGTAGAAAATTCCTCAACCTTCTCAGTGAGGCAGCTGACGCAAACATTTTCCTACTTAGCTCCGCCAGATGTGGCTCCCAAGACATATTTTTGTCCATGATTAAACCCAAGTTCTTGACGGAATCACTAAAAGGAATAGGGACATCATCAAAAATGACTGGCGGGAGAACTGACCAATTTATTTTTGAGATCATTCGAGAACTGCCTAAAATAATTACCTGGGTTTTCTTTGGATTGACACAGAGACCAAAAGCTTTACTCCATGTAAGAATTCGCATCAGGTCACTATTGATGCTGACGATTGCCTCATTCAACTCATTAACTGAAGCCTGCGTGTAGATCTGAAGATCATCTGCGTAAAGGTGGTAGGAAGAAGTTAATGTTTTGGAAATAGAATTAATAAAAATGGCGAAAAGAAGAGGTGATAGCACGCCGCCCTGAGGTACACCAGCAGTGAGATCGCACCATGATGAGAAAGTCTCATCAATACAGATGCGTTGCCGGCGTCCAAACAGGTAACTACGAAACCACTCAACAGCCGCAGGAGATACGTTAAGAGAGTGAAGTACACCCAGGAGAATGTCGAAGTTCACGTTATTGAAAGCGTTGCTGAAGTCTAGCAAAGTCAACACAGTCACATGCCCGTTGTCCATACCCAGGCGAATGTCATCAGTGATTTTAATTAAGGCTGTCGTAGTGCTATGACCACGACGGAAACCTGATTGCAGAGGATTCATAAGGGAATTTATGTTTAGGAATTTACTTAACTGGTCGTGAACAAGACGCTCAAGTACTTTAGATAGGAAAGGAAGAATTGATATTGGACGATACTCAGAGAATGTGGAAGGATTAGCTTTTTTAGGTAGAGGAATTATCTGAGCATTTTTCCAGACATCAGGGAAAGTACTAGTGGACATGGAGAAGTTAAGGATGTGGGTCAGGACGGGGATGATTTCGTCGAGAATGGGCACTAACATATTACGACTAATGTTGTCGTCGCCGACTGCATTGGATGTTATGGATGTCACACTTCTCTTAACGTCACAATACGAAAATTGACTAAAACAAAATGGTGAAAAGTCTAGGGCCGGTGTAGATAAAAGTTTCTGAATAGTATTAGATTTTGTTAAGTCATTGATATTGGAAGAAGTTGAGAAATGCTTATTTAATAAGTCGTAGTTTATGTCATTTGGAATAGATTCAAGACGAGATTTACCAACCCCCAATGTTTTTAGAAATTTCCAAACTTTCGAAGGATCCTTGTTTTCGACAGATTTATGAATAAAACGGCGATTTGCATCCCTACACACCTTATTGCAGTGATTCCGTTGCTTCATGTAATTGGACAAATTTTCTTTGGAAGGACGACACTTATATTTAAATTTAGCTAAATTCTTTTTGTGCATAACTGATTTGATTTCTGGCGTCAGCCAGGGAGCAGGGAGGTGTTTAATTTTGATTTTTTTAAAAGGAGCGTGCTTGTCGTACAGCTTGATAATAGCAGCATTGAACAGGGACAGTTTCTCATGCACGGTATTTGCTTCCGCAACTTCAGACCAATCTATATTAGCTGCATCTTCTCGAAGACATTCCAAATTCATTCCACTAAAGTTACGCTGCAGAATAATTTTAGGTTTGACTTTCGGCGGGCGAATTTTGTATGAGAGAAATAGAAGATCATGATAAGAGAAAGCATCCGCCGAATATTGGCCATGTTGGGAAACATTATTAGGGGAAGATACAATAATCAGGTCTAGAAGAGAGGGATCACAATCAGGAAAATGGTGCGTGGCATTAAGAGGGAGAATAGTTAAATTACTGGCCTTCACAAGTGTTTCAAGCTTAATTGTACGGTAATCCTTTTTAAGAAGGCAAGTATTAAAATCGCCTAAAATGATAGTGTGATTGTAGGCTGGAGAGATATCTATTAATAGTTGTTCGAAAGATGGAAAAAAATTAATATTAGAGGAGGGGCAGTAGTAGACTCCGAGAAGTACTTTAGTGTGTAAGAGTTTAACTTCAATGAAAAGATGCTCGCCTTCGGTAGATGGTGGTGGCTGGAGAGACATGCTAACTACAGAGTAAGGAATGTGAGCACGGAGATAGATAGCAACGCCTCCACCCACTCGCCCAATGCGATCATTTCGGATAAGGACGAATCCCGGCAGCGAGTATGAAGTTGAGGGTAAACAAGGTTTAAACCAAGTCTCAGAGACAAAAACTGCATGAATATTTTTGATGTCAAACGACGCAAGCATATCAGGATAGTGGGCAGGAATACTCTGGGCATTGATATGGACCACGTTAAAATTCTTATGGAATTCATTAAACCGGGATGCAAGTGACTCCGATAATGTAGGAAAACTAATAAAGCTATCGCCAGACGATGAACAGGATTCAAAAAGCTCTGACTCACTATCACTTAGGCATAACATACTAATAAAAATATAGTTATATAAGTAAATCTAATTAGATAATAAATAATAAAAAAATATATATATATATAATTCAATAAGTGTCTAAGCAAAGGGCCCATCTGCCAGTTGTGCTGTCAGCGAAAATACATTAAAATAAACAAACATCTTACAAGTAAGTGGGTACCTACCGATTATAAATAAAGAATAATATACAAATTTTACTTGGTATTACTTTAGACTAAAATGACTGCAAAAAAACAAAACAAAAATTGTGACGATTGTTATACGGTTTCCGAACGAAACAATGAAACAAAATAATCTTGTAGGTCTATGGACAGAAAGATGAATGACATGACTGACATTGACTTACACTGAAGAGATTCACTGCCATGTCGTGTCAATCAAATCAGTCCAAGACAGGTGGGGTCGACTTTGTTTGACGGGTGCGGTACCTCCCACAATACCTACTTGGGGCTGCAAAGAACAGGGATAGCTGTAGCTCGGTCTCGCTCATAGTAGTTGCCTCATCAAACTGCACTAAAACTGTGCAGTTTTGTTAAGTGAAATAATTGTTAATTATTTTTACAATTTATTATATTTTTATATAAAAATAAACTGCACAATAAAATAAACCATTTAAAAAATAATCAGAATATTTAACATTTTAGTGCAATAATTTTTAGGCAGCGTGCATTTCTCATCAATTTTTTTTTTTTAATTTTTTCTGGCGCTGGATAGGTACTAGTCCTTTTGCCAAATTCTCATCAAATTACTGTCCAGTGTTTCCAGCCAGTATTAGTTGGGAAATTCGCCCTTCGAGATACGAGTAAATATTTTGGTCGAACCTAATATTCGCCAACATCATTTGTCACTCACGCCAAACTCCCGCGCCATTTTAGATGTTTGAGATAAAAAAAATGATGTGGAAAGCTAAACAGCAATGCCATTGATTTGACAGAGATGGCAAATAATTTACCTATTGCGGCCCGGAATACAACGCAAATTGGAGTTGGTGGGTTCAAATGTCTCGTAGTTGAGCTAAAAAAATTTTTGAGCGTGGTGATGCCGTTTTTAACTATTAGTAAGAAAATGAAAAAAAAAAACTTTATTTCCAGCAAAACATACAGTAGGTAGGTAAAGGGTATGCCCCGGTATGCAAGGTACATAAAAACCTAGCAGGTACAGTGAGTATCAGATATGAGAGAGTAGGCAGAGTTATTTACCTAAACATTTAGGGGGGTGCCTAGCTAAAGAAATTAGCGCCTCGGTTTACCCATTTTGTTATATAAAGCAATAAAAATGTTTAGTTACCTACCTAAATGGTTTTATTTAAAAGATTGAATAATGTAATGTAGCAATCGTTAAAATAATGGGGTAAAATTGAATTCTGAGTTAGTAGCACTGCAACTCCATGTTTTTCTTTTCAAAAACATGTCCGTCATTGTCCATTGGTGTTGGCTTTTTTTACTTTCGTGAAGTTTCGTCAAAGAAAGATTTCCTATGAATAACATTGAGTTGAGCATCTGCTCCTCCGTTTTCTGTAGTGAAATCTGTGTGTTGTGGGAGATAAGAGACTCGTGGTTGAGACAGTGACTCTATTTAGTTGCAAGGGCTTCGCCCTCCATTTTAACTGTAGTGAACTCCGTGCGTTGTGTTGTGGGAGATACGAGACTTTTGGTTGAGACAGTGACTCTATGTTATAAGGGTTTCGCCTTCTATTTTAGCTGGAGTGAAATCCGTGTGTTGTGGTAGATAAGAGACTCGTGGTTGAGACAGTGACTCTGTATTTAGATTGGAACTTTGTGATTAGATCTATCTTTCAAATATGAAAGAAAATCAAAGGAAGTGTGTCAAGTGTGGGGCTTCACTGTGTGAAAACCCTGATACCATATTACATCGTTTTCCTAAGCCGGGACCAACTAACATTAATCGGTAAGTAGTCTACTGAACACAACCTGATTGTGTCTGTCTCCATGGGAGTTCCCATCATATTTTTTCTCATAAAAACTCTGACACTGATTGTTATGAAATGAATATAATAATGTTACTAGGTATAAAAGCCCGATCTGCGGTAAGTCTTTTAAGATTTACCAATTTGTACGGGTAAAAGTTCCAATAGTTCTATGATCATCGTTCATAAGAACTTTTACCACCATTCACTTGGTAAATCTTAAGATTTACCTCAAAGTCATGGTAAATGTTGAAAAAGACATCTCAGTCATGTGATAATATAGGGTGGCATAACAAAGCACATTACAAATCTATTGTGTTTCGTTACTTCCATCGTTAAGACTCCCTAAATATCATAAAATTAGGAGAAAATAAAATAATAGATAATTATTTATTTAGTTCACAATCACAGGTAGGTACAGCACAAAACAAGCAGGAAAAAAAACAGACAATAAGAACTATTTGGAACATTTTCATAAGATAATGACATGAAAACTGCTTTGGAATGAAATAAATACTAAATGATGCATGTAATAAATTTCAGATGTGTGTTGTGGGCCAAGTATTGTTTTCCACATGGTTCCTGGAGCTCTCAAGAATTCCATCGCCAACTTCACAGTGAACATAGAATGCTGTGCACTAGACATTTTGAAAGGAAATGGTTCATTGATAATGCTGGTATTAGGTTATTCAAAGCTGCAGTACCAGATGCTGAATGTGACAAGGTTAGTGAGTTTTTTCTATTATAATATACTAGCTTCCGCGCGCGACTTTGTCCGCGTCCCGTTTGATCCTGTGGATATTCCGGGATAAAAAGTAGCCTATGTGTAAATCCAGGCTACGAACTATATCGACGGTGAAAAGGCGACTTGACTCAAGCGACATTTTTTGCAATATTGAGTTATGAAACTTGGAATAAATTATGTATTCCAAGTTTCATTCAAATCGGACCAGTAGTTTTTGCGTGAAAGAGAAACAAACATCCATACATAATTACAAACTTTCGCGTTTGGTATGATAACTAGTTGTTCACCCGAACTAAGATCTTATGATGTTCCTGAAAAAAAAAACACAAAGAAGTTATATAATTTATAAGTTAAAAAATTAGAAAAACTGACTTCAATTCGACTACCAGCTTCATCATCAGATGATGATGTTGATGACAGTTTACTGGGATTGTTCTAGTGACCATAAACACCACTAAAAAGTCACAGGAAAGCAAAATACGCAATTTATATAAGTTATTTATAAGCCAAACTACTGAACCGATTATGATGAAAATTAAATGGGACCAACCTGGAAGTACATCCTTTCAGATAAAAAAAAGAATTTTTGAAATCGGTTTATAAATGACGGAGTTCTGAGGTAACACACATTAAAAAAAACAACTGAATTGAGAACCTTTTCCCTCTTTTAAAGTCGGTTAAAAAGGGCACACAGTTTCTTAACACTACTTGTTTGTTTATTTCAGGTTTTGACAGACCCTGTGTTGGTTACGATTGAGCCTGTGGCTGGTCCATCTTTAACTCTACCTTTAATGGAAAATTTTAACTTATTAAACCAGAGCCAGATGAATGTCGATGGTACAACTACAGGATCGCTGATTACCCAGAAACCAGCAGAAGATGGCAAACAAAATACCTACAATTTGGTATGTATGTATGAAAAATGTATGTAGGTATGAAAAATACATGGACCTATATGGCCACCAGCCATGGTGGTATAGTAATTCTATTCTTACTATACTATCTACGTCTAATAAGACAACCAGCTTACCACACGAAATAGTAGATTGTGTCATAAGGGACCAAAATTAGAGTAGAATCCTGAATGTAGCGAGGATTAACACTACACATAGGCACACTCTGCTTTTCATCCCCCTCTATGAGAAAGATAAATATCATAGGCTTTTAGATATTATTCTCACGATTTGTTCGGTAGTAAATTGTTTATGACAGTTTCTGTGTTTAATTTTACACTTTCTGGTGTTAATATGGTGTTCTTGGTGGGGAATAAATAAATATATTGAATTTTTTTTGTACTGAGAGTTTGCTTACTTGGCTAGTTTTATCGTTGTTTGTTTAGTTAATAATAGGAGTAGGAGTAAGAAATTTGGGATAGTAAGAGGTATCTTACTCACTTATTTTTTTATTATTTCAGGAGAACTATCGACTTCAGCGACAACGACGGCAGAAGTATTAAAAAAATGGATGAACTATTTGACAGCGTCAACGCTTATACGTCAAGACAGAAGAAGAGGAAAGCCGTTAGCCACCAATATCCAAAACAATACGCGTCATATAGAATTATTTGGGCAAATGAAAGAATTTTTTAAAAAACTGAAGTTTTTGGGGTGCAGAACACCACCCCCTTTACAACAAGGATGGATATGGACCATTAACGGATTGGAACAAGTGTGGAAAAATCTTACAACTAAACATAAAAACATAAAAAGTCTAGCCAGAAGAAGGCTCCAGCAAGACCCACTAGAAAACTTATTCGTAAACTTAAATAATAAAAAAAATCAATAAACTTGTGACTTTTAATTTGTTAGGTACCTGATTATTTTTCGTATTTCACTGCTAGGCCAAGAAAGACAGATTGCTTATAAACAGTTTCTGCTGTTTGGCTTATCTTTTTGTCAAATGCTGACCTGATAAAACTAGCAATGATTAATAATTCGGTAATAATCTTATGTCAGCATTTTGACAAAAAGATAAGCCAAACAGCAGAAACTGTTTGTACAATTTTAATCCCTGCCAGGTCTGTTCGAAATTTAGCGCTAAAATAGTTTGAATCTTGCCACCAAACATTTTAAAAGTTGGTGCCAAAAATAACGCCATCTAGTTACGAACCCCCAAACAAATGGTCAATTTTGTCCTGCCATATTTGTATGCAGTAAACGTTCTTCTTGGGTATCAGTATTCTGTGGTCCAAGATATCTAACAAAACCGTAACAACACAAATTCCATTGTAAAATAAAAAGTAAACTCACAATCACAATCATGTACCGTACCTAAAGGAGAAAAGTACCCACCTACTGCAAATTAACTACACTACTTCAACTTCGTTACTTCTTGGACGTGACCGCGCGCCTAGCCCTCGGCACTGCCGCCGCCTCCTTGACCACAGCTGTTAGCCCGGTGGACGACGCTGCTGCTGCCGCAGGCTCCGACTGCGAGGGCTCTGCAATATTGTTGAGGGCGCCCAACCAGTTGACACGCTGCCTGTTCCCATCAGGCAAAGCAACGTAAACGCTTCCCTCCCGAGTCCAGCACTTCGTGATGCCGAAACGTTGCCTTGCAGCCATGAACACTTCATGCCGAGACTTCGTCAGGAATTCTGTTAAAGTTATGCCAGTGTTCTTCAAGTTAGTCTTGGCATACCAAACATTGTCCCGAACTGCAACATCATGCAATTTGAAGAGAATTGGCCGTGGCTTGTTGGATGCTGAACGGCCCATTCTGTGGCATCGGCTGATATCAGCACTGGTGAACTGTGGCATCTTCAGCTTGCTTGCAACAGTGCTGGCCACAACTGCGATAGTGTCTTCCTTCTGGTCTTCAGGGACTCCATGCATAAGAAGTATCTTTCTCCTGCCTCGCATCTCGAGCTGATCAATGGAACGTGCATTCACCTCAATTTGGTCCTGAAGCGCTCGTAGGGCAGACAAAGTAAATGACTTGAAGCTTGAGAACTCCGCACTCAGGGAAGAAATGTTTGGAGACACATTGAGGTTCTTCTTCAGTTCCTCCTCAAAGAGTTCCATCCTCCTCGTGAAGTCAACGACCATCTGATGGGTCGAGGAATAGCTTTCAGTGCTGTCCATTATTGTGAATCCCAAAAGTGAGGTTATGTAGTGATGATATTTGGAAGAGTTGTAAATACAGGAAATAACACTTTCTGGCAGAGAAATTATGTCAACAGCACCCGCGCGACATAAAAAAGTTATGTAAGTTTGCTAAGACTAATTAAATTGAATAAATAAAGTTTGGTGAAATTTCAAAGATGTGTCTTTTATGACTACCCGCCGCAGAAAAAGATCCCATAATCATAGACCCCAAACTAAATTTCAATACCCATATTTTAAAAATGGTGACCAAATGCTATAAGCTGCTAGGTTTTGTCATACGAAACAGCAAGGACTTCATACAACCTGCGACGAGAATTAAACTATTTGAAACTTTAGTCCGTCCTGTAATCGAATATTGTTCTGTCATATGGAACCCCCAATATGAAGTCTACTCAAAGCGCATAGAAAGCATACAGCGGCGTTTTTTGTACCACCAAAGTTACAAGGACAATTTATCTAAAAAAGTACCTAGTTATGAGGAGCGACTTAAGTATTATAAAATGACCGCGCTGTCTTCCCGCCGAAAAGAAATAGACCTAGTTTTTTTGCATAAATTATATAATGGGAACATAAACTGTACGGATCTTGTTAATATGTTAAGTATTTCCGCCCCATCTCGTCTACCTAGGATTAAAGCTTTCAACTTATTTAACCTGCCTTACTCAAAAACTAACCTTGGAAAACACTCCGTTATGCCAAGAATCTGCAAGCAATATAATATCATCTCTAAAACTACCGAATTGGATTTATCTGATTCTCTACCAAAATTCAAAAAACGATTGAGAGAACTTGTGTAAATACCATGTGATTGTACTGTAATATAATTATATCCTATCTTTTTTATTACCTAAGTAGCTTCTTTCAGCTCTTGCGATTAATTTGTTAACGATAACTAGGTAATCATAACATATTACCATATCATAGGTAACGATAATCATGCAGTTTGCCTTACTTTTGTACCTACTTATTTACTAAACACTTACTACTATATTTACTTACCATTCATTATCTTCTCACTCTTGATGTTTATATTTATATTGTACTAGTTTACTTGATTTATTTGATTGTTTATATTTTGTGCCTAATTATTATTGGTTAGTTAACTCTTGATTACTTAGCTTTAAGAACATGAACCTACCATTTTACTGATTTTATTACTACATACTTACTTAGATTTTACTTTAATTTTTACTTTTGTAATAAGTTGTTTTTTTTGTTCTTTTACGCACGCTGTGGTACCCTTTAATTATGGGAGCACCTAGTTTTATATTTTAAATGAACCTGTAATATTGTGAAGTGTAAACCTGTGTTGGGTATCCAATTTTAATAAAAAAAAAAAAAAAAAAAAAATCATTAACACCTGTACATACCTATTGGGGACAATTAAAATCTTATCTTATCTTACCATCCTACTAATATTATAAATGCGAAAGTTTAGATGTTTGGATGTGTTTCAATCACGTCAAAACCACTGAACCAACTTGGATGAAACTTGGCATATATATAGTTCGTAACCTGGATTTACATATAGGTTACTTTTATCCCAAATAATTAACAGGATCTACAGGATAAAATGAACGAAAAGGATTAGCAGCGCCAATTGGCAAGAGGATTTCATTGTCATGTCATGTCACGTCAGTTTGACAGGGCGCAGTAGTACCCCTTTGGTCTAACAACTAGCGTTTGACATTCCAGTAGGTACGAGTTCGGTGTGATGAGGTGTGGTGTAATGTCAAGTTTCTCAAAGAAGTATCCGCTCGGTACACGCACAGATAATATAATGTACACGTGAACTGTAGACGCGTACGAAGTCGCGGGTAACTACTAGTTTATAATATTAGTGGGATGGGATGCAAAAGTTTAGATGTTTGGATGTTTGTGTAGTACATACAAAATCGATTGTTACACCTAACTTCAGAGGGATGAAGATCCGTTGTGCGTACTGTGCCAAACAGTACAATCTGCAGTGCAATGAAGAACGTGTACTTGAATAGAATAGAAATTCATGATGATGAGCTAAAATGAAAAGGTATTTTGATAAGCCTCACAGCTCAGTCGGTACTAGCTCTCCCTTCCGTGCCGTGGGTCGTGGGTTCGATTCTCACCAAAAACAAACATAATTATTTTTTGTGTGGCATCATAGACGTTTGTTCCATGAGTCGTCTAAAGGGCGCCGTGTAAAAATGTCAATGTATATATTTTTGTTTGTACCTATTTATGAAAAATCATGCCGCCATTTTTAACTTTCCTGTTTATGGACCGATTGCTTTCAAAATCGATATCTGAGGGTCCCTTTCAACCATTACCAAGAATCTAATGTCAAATTTGAAATAGCATTATCGCCATTTTGAACTTTTTTGTTTATGGACCGATTGCTTTCAAAATTGATATCTGAGGGTCACCCTCAGCCATTTTCAAGAATCTAATGTGAAATTTGAAAAATCATGGCCGCCATTTTTAACTTTTCTGTTTATGGACCGATTGCTTTCAAAATCGATATCTGAAGGTCCCTTTCAACCATTACCAAGAATCTAATGTCAAATTTGAAAAATTATGGCCGCCATTTTTAACTTTTCTGTTATTATATTACTAAATATATTACTAAATGACAGAGACAACTAAAATCTACATTTTTGATGTCAGCTGTCAAATTCAACTTCAAACGGTCATATCTTGGAAACTACTTATCCTAGACTACTCGTTTCATCACTAAATGACAGAGACAACTAAAATCTACATTTTTGATGTCAGCTGTCAAATTCAACTTCAAACGGTCATATCTTGGAAACTACTTATCCTAGACTACTCGTTTCATCACTAAATGACAGAGACAACTAAAATCTACATTTTTGATGACAGCTGTCAAATTTAACTTCAAACGGTCATATCTTGGAAACTACTTATCCTAGACTACTCGTTTCATCACTAAATGACAGAGACAACTAAAATCTACATTTTTGATGACAGCTGTCAAATTCAACTTCAAACGGTCATATCTTAGAAACTACTTATCCTAGACTACTCGTTTCATCACTAAATGACAGAGACAACTAAAATCTACATTTTTGATGACAGCTGTCAAATTCAACTTCAAACGGCCATATCTTGGAAACTACTTATCCTAGACTACTCGTTTTATCACTAAATAACAAAGACAACTAATTCTACATTTTTGATGACAGCTGTCAAATTCAACTTCAAACGGTCATATCTTGGGAACTATTTATCCTAGACTACTCGTTTTATGACTAAATGAAAGAGACAATTTAAATCTACATATTTGATGGCAGCTGTCAAAATTAACTTCAAACGGCATTCATATAAGATTCTTGATAATGGCTGAGGGTGATCCTCAGATATCGATTTTGAAAGCAATCGGTCCATAAACAAAAAAGTTAAAAATGGTGGTCATGATTTTTCAAATTTGTCATTAGATTCTTGATAATGGCTGAGGGTGACCCTCAGACATCGATTTTGAAAGCAATCGGTCCATAAACAAAAATGTTAAAAATGGCGGCCATGCTTTTTCTAATTTTACATAATATTCCTGATAATGGCTAAGGGGGACCCTCAGATATCGATTTTGAAAGCATTCGGTCCATAAACAAAAAAGTAAAAAAAAAAAAAAAGTAAAGTAAAGTAAAGTAAAAATGGCGGCTATGATTTTTCAAATTTGAGATCAGATTCTTTATAATGGCTGAGGGGGGCCCTCAGATATAGATTTTGAAAGAAACCGGTTTATAAACAAAAAGTTCAAAATGGCGGCCATGATAAAGATGATAAAGTAACTCTGTTAATTTTATTTATTTAATATGTTAATTTTTTTACTTAGTGTTATACATTTATTCACAAAGAAAATTACGACTTAATACAGTATTTACAATATTTATAATATATACAAAATACACATGAAGCAGTTGAGCCACACCGTTGCAAACGATTTATAGATAGCTCAACTGATCCAAATCAGTACCAATCGGAAGCGTGCCCATGACACCTGCATTGCCGCGCTGAATAGCAATGCTGATACGCTAAATCGTTATGATTTTCTAAACAAATGGCAGTCCTAATAAAAAGCGCGGGCGACCGAGGAGGACTGAATTAATAGAGAGAGAATGAGAGATAAACATAATTTTCTTCTTTCTTGTTTTCTAGATATTCTGTTTTTAAAATAAGTCTATACTTTATAATATTGTGCGCGCGAGTTGACGACAAAAAATAATAGGTTAAATTGGAAATTGCCAAATCACAAGTTTCACGCTCGCGAGTTGACGAATAACTCGGTCGTTTGAAGTTGATTTTGACATAATTACCTAATGTGTGCAATGTACCTAATGTTGATCGGTGCTATAAGCTATCACCATGATACGATTCGTCAAAATCTGTTCGGCGGTTTCAGCGTCAACTGTGCTCAAACGACAAACCGACAGACATACAATAAATTAAAACAAGTAGCATTCATTTAATCTCCTTCAAATAATTTATCAAAAAATAAATCAATGTAAAAGTTTAGATAGAAATTATATCTAATAAAATAACTAAATATGAATATTCTTGGGCTTTACACACAACGCCCTCTAGTCCCAAACTAAGCAAAGCTTGCGATATGGGAACTAGATCTGATAGAATACTTATATACTTTTTTTTTGTAAATACATACTTATAATACATAGATAGAAACACCCTAAATAGAAACACCCATCTAAACTATTATAAATCTTTAGGTGCATTGAAAATTTTTATAAATTTAGTGGCTTTACCTACCTAACTTCCAAGTACCAAGACTAGTTAGTTAATGTACAAACTCGAGCGGAAAGCGGCTTCAATTTGTGCGTGGGCATTTTTTTTTAGTTTTGCGGCTCAGAAACCGGAATTCGAGCGCGGCCAAACTGCGATAGCCCTCTTAAACAGTTCAGCGAGTTGTCAAGTCATATTACGTTTAGCAATTTGTCGTGCAAGCCGCTCTTAGTTTTATGACAGCTAAACAATGCTGAAGAAAACGCGCAATGATCTTCAAACGAAATTGATTTCTTGGGATTTGTTCTAGACTAGAGCTAGCTTCTTTGATACTTTCTATTTTACAGTGGCTAGTGGGCGGTAAGCTCGCTTGTGGTACTGTTGGCTATTTCATATTGACACTGCAGATCGTACCTTCATAGCTTGACTTTAAAGCTCATTGTGCTGTGCGGGCGTTGTATAAAGTACTTCCATAAACAACGAAAGGACATACTACTACAAGATAGTGTTGACTCTGGGGACTAGTTGTCTCATCCATCATCATCACCAAAGTCTAAGTCATGTCTGCTCCTATGGGAGTATTTACTTGGCTCAAAGCCTTTTGCTAAACCACTGAGTCGCCCGCCATCTGATATCGTCATCTTGCCACTGTGACAATATGGATGGAATGATGATGGAATTAGAAGCAGGCCCTGGAAAAAAAACATTTCAGCAGGGTTTTCGAGAGATTAGATTTTTCGGATCACTTCAGAAAAAATTATGTTTATAACAGGAACGTTTTTGACATAAGTGCCTAAAAAGCTCTGTGATCTGTTTCTTAGTGTCCCAATAATATAATTTTTAATTCATTTTAGATTCAATTCTACAAGTAAAATGGCCGCCGGCTCGTGTACGAATAATGACCTCTTGTAATTCCATCCCGTGGCCCAGATCGTGTTTGTTTTTATTCAGCGCTCCTTCGGCTCTGCTTTTAATGATCTGGGGATAAGCATGAATTAATCTGACAATCGTATCGTAATGGGAGCGTACCCTGCGCGGTGACGCTGCAACGTTCGCCAGTCAAACTGTCGTTGACGCGCTGTGAAACTCGAATTCGTTAGGTTTACGTAGAATGGTGGTCATGAAAGTTGATCTTCCTACTGTATTTTACTGTCATCCTTCTCTTTTGTTAAATAACTATGTGTTTTCCTTTCTCAATCCTGAGCAATTAAGTCCTAAATTGTAATTTCCGTCTCCCGAAGCGGACCGGGGCTTTTAGCAGTATGTTTCAATCAATACGCGCAGTGCGGCCCACCGCCAGATACCTTTGGCTGTTCCGCATATCTTTGTATACCTGTCAGCCTACTTATTTCAGGTACTATAGTAACGGCTGTCGCACCTCAATTAGTTTAGTGCATGTATAGCTTTTTCTAATGCGCTGTGGGTTGTGGGTTCGATCCCCAGCGAGAGCAACATGCGTGTGATAATGATGTGGTTGGGTGTTAATATGTATAATAAGTATATTTTTCCATAACATAATTGAAATGGTGTAAGCAGTCGTGTAAAGTCAGATTTCACTTCTAGCCTCGACGCTGATAAAATTGGCCCTCACCTATAAGTCTATCCATCATTAATTATGAACATGTTCGTTTTAATATTTAATCTTCACGTTGATTTCTATGAATTGATACGACTTGGAGTGAAACAAGGGTGAACACAGTCATATACAAAATTTATTAAACGGTTCTTCAGTTCCCCGGTCACTTGAGTTTAAGGTTGCTTTTAAACGAGTTGTAGTTCAAGTACTCTCCTCGGAGGTCCAGGAAGTGCGCAGCCGGAGAAGTAGTGCTCAGGGTGCTGCGGTGGTCTCAGGTCGGTAGGTATCGGATCAGGTAAAAAGTGGAGCCGAGCCGAGGTAGGTAGCGGCAGCGGGTGACCTTGACCCAGCCTCAAGGTCGGGCTTAGTAAGCTGTAGCAACGAACCCTGGAATGGAACACAAGTGTCACAAAGCAGCTTCCAGGTTTGGCTCCCTCTGATTGTGACCACCACCGTAGCGAAGCGAGCATGGAGTGGCTGGTGATGACGGTGATGAGGAAAGTACAGGGTGGTGTGTAGGCATCACAATCAGAGTGGAGTTTACATGATATGAGGAATGAATTTAAAATGAAGTTATATAATGATAGAAGTAGCTACGATGGAAAAATGAATTTTTAGAATATAGGTAGGATATCTACTTAGGCACAGGGAGTAGATACCTACAAGGTATATTCTAAAGTGCGTAGCAAAAAGCAAAGCTGAAAATAAATTAAAATAACAAAGAAAAACTACATACAAATAAAAAGTCCGTTACAAGCAAATACAAATCTACCTACCTACTATTATTTTAAGAAGGCGTTGCTCAACACTTACCGATATTCGGGTGAAACACTGAAGCTACATTATTAATGTAAACAAATATAAATGTTAGGATGAATTTAAGTTTTTAAAATTAGTGATTCCCGACCGGCATGTTGCGTTGGCTCTAGAGGCACGGACGGAAGAGCCATCGCGTGCGAACCAAACAACAGCCAGCCGGAGAATGCCGGAGGGACGCGAGGCGAGGCGCGGCTGTAGGCAGCGCGTGCGCTCGCTAACCGACGCGCATCGTCATTCGTCACCGAAAACACCCGAGCGATGCACTCGGCTTTTCAAACATAAGCAACTGCTACGAGGTACACTCGCTGGCATCATCGTATGAACGCGGATTTGAAATAGATACCTAACTGTTATAAAATTACGAGAACCTACTAATGTGTAGGTATTTTCTGGAATAAGGCCAGATTTATTTAGTTAGGAGAAAAGAGTAGATACGCTACAAGTATATACGTTACAGAATTACAAGTATATATTGCGTAAAATACGAGTTTAATAAGTTACAGTAGTAATTTACATTTAGCTTTTGAAAGGAAGTCGTCCGCCATTTTCGTTTCTAAAGATTGCACCCTCAGATTATAAAAAAGATTGCACCATACATATACAAAATAGACATTGGTCATTGTAAACGCCTACCTGCAAATAATTACTTATCAGTAATACATCATATCCTAACCTATCCTTTTTTTTTTGCCCAGGAGAAATCCATCATGGATACCCGCTAGCCGGGGGGGTCCTATCCTATCCTACTAATATTATAAATGCGAAAGTTTTTAGATGTTTGGATGTTTGTGTTTCAATCACGTCTAAACTACTGAACCAACTTGGATGAAACTTGGTATATATATAGTTCGTAACCTGGATTGACACATAGGATACTTTTATCCCGAATAATTAACAGGAACTACAGGATAAAATGAACGAAAAGGATTAGCAGCACCAATTGGCAAGAGGATTTCATTGTCATGTCATGTCACGTCAGTTTGAGAGGGCGTAGTACTACCTCTTTGGTTTAACGACTAGCGTTTGACATTCCAGTACGAGTTCGGTGTAATGAGGTGTAATGTCAAGTTTCTCAAAGTATCCACTCGGTACACGAACAGATAATAATAATACACAGATAATATAATGTACACGGAAACTGTAGACGCGTACGAAGTCGCGGGTAACTGCTAATATTATAATAATAAGAGGAGAGTCTGCACGGTGTTGAACATATTATCGAGACTTGCCTCAACTTTGGCCGACATTTCAAGAGACAAAGTAAACTCAACTGCAGACAATAGGATGTTGAAGATGTCGCAACGCAATGTTGCAGGTAACATGCCGACTGTCGGGCTGTTTGTGAAACTTCAGTTAAATAAAATCTAATCTGGCTTACAAACAAGCCACTGCCGTGAAACCGATTTTGAGATTGTTCAACGTCCATATGAAACACGATCAATATCGACTTTGGTCATTGTTCTGGACATTTTATATAAGTACACTGTGGCATCCTCTAATTGAAGGAACACAATAGTTTTAAGCCCATTGCCATGACATTTCTGTTGTTATCGTGTCACCTTTGTTGAATGTGCTATGAATAAAAGAAATACACTGCTCTCGCTGCGTCGGTTTGACTGTAGCTTAACAAGCACAGGTACCTAAGTACTTTAAAATTATTTAATATTCGAGGGCACTTCTGCTCAAAAGTGGGACGAAAAAAGAAATGTAATGATTGTAATTGTTCGCTAGTTCGTGCGCTGGTCCGCTGCCACTCGAGGTCGGAGATAAAGTGAATTAATTACAGTTCGTTCCTAAAAGTGTAGTCGTTCATCTTCTCGCCAGGTTCTTTATCAGTTTTAAGTTATTTTGTACGTGATATCTTCAGAGTCAAGCGAGAAATCTTCACAATGCGGCAGCCGTTTTTTAACGACCGTAGTATCTCTAAAATCTTTAGTAGCATTTATTTTATGCAGTTTTCAGTTGCAGTAACTAAGAATCATTGTTTAGTTCCCAAAAACACAGGTTCTTACCCACTTAGTTCTCTTTGTACCAAGAGTTTTAAGAGTACCTATCAAAACAATTCAAACACAGAGTCATAGCTACCAGCGACTGCATGGTAAACTCGACTTTAGTGAAAACATTATCAATTCTCGGACTTATGAGAATTAAAGTTGAGGAAAAAAAATTGCAGACTAGAGAATCAATCTTCTTCCATTAATAACAACACGAAACTATACGCAGAGCTGTTCACTGGATGATAATGGTAACTGAATTCCCTGAAACCGCTTTTATAGCACAATGCACACATGTGGTGGGCGGCAGCACTTTGCTTGAGTCCGAGGTAAGCCCTCCAGTGGCGCGGGAAGCGAAGGCCGGACCAAGGCTTTGCAGATCTTTTGAGCTCAGCTCTCTTACTAAACCAGGTATAACCACAATTGAAATGTTAGACCCTTTTGTAAAAGACGGACAATTTTCTCACACGATTTTTACAAGCAAACGATGCGAAAAATCGAGAGCGACATTCTTATAAAAATATATGATTGTAAGAAATTAGCTGAGTTAGAAATACGAGCGCTAGAGTTCTAGCACTGCACAGATATAAATAGAAATGTACGTAAACGTAAAGGTAAACGTAAGTTCACTGAAAAGTTATTAAGTTCTCTCACTGAAAAAACTTGTAATTTTTAATATGATTAGCAGCACTTTCCCCAAGCCAAGCGCGAGCGGATGAAGCCATAACTTTTCTCAAACCAACTTACGTCTATAACTTCTTAGATTCCCATCAAAATTCTTAAAAGCTTTTGCAATTTGTAGAAATAGGATTTGTCACGTGACCTGTGGATCAAAAAATGTTATTCCTCTTTTTGATTTAGCTAGAAAATAGACATCGTAGCTGACTGTAGACTGTTGACTTGGCCTAGAACAGGCTGGTAGTGTTGGAGGGGTGTATCAGTGTCTCATTTTGTGCTACGGCACCGTAGCCGGACCGTAGCTTGAGCTACGAACCTCTACAAAAGTCGGTGATACGATAAGTAGGCAGAGTAGGTAGGTTTATCATAAATGTTCCAACAGAACGTATATCTAGTATATTCTTTCAATTCGGGTTCAGTGTATTTCAGTGTTTTAAACGCCAGCAGTGTACGCCTCGTTTGCTCTGCAGGAACAATAGAGTCATTAGCATTTTTAAGCCAGCTTTTTAACCGACTTCAAAAAAGGAGGAGGTTCTCAATTCGGTTGTATGTTTTTTTTTTTTTTTTTTTTTCATTTTTAATGTTTGTTACCTCAGAACTCCGTCATTTATGAACCGATTTCAAAAATTCTTTTTTCATCTGAAAGGATATACTTCCAGATTGGTCCCATTTTATTTTCATCAAAATCGGTTGAGTAGTTTGGGTTATAAATAGAAATAACTGAAAAAAATATGCCCGGCGCGGCGCAGCGCCTACTATTTTACTGCTAGCAACGATGCAATATGCAAAGTTGCGGCGTAGCGCCTACCATTTTACTGCTAGCAACGATGGACCCTTTGTGGTGCACAGCACACCTAAATTTTTACATTTTTCTAAATTTGTCAATACTTAAACCCAGTTTGTACATTCAAACCGCATTTAATTGGAGAAAAACAAAAACCTACCAGTTGTTCCTCTAAAGAATCAACACCAACCACGTGCACGAAATTGCGTATTTTGCTTTCCTGTGACTTTTATGTGGTGTTTATAGTGACAAGAACATTCCCAATGAACTGTCACCATCATCATCATCATCTGATGATGAAGCTGGTAGTCGAATTGAAGTCGGTTTTCCAGTTTTTTAACTTATAAATTATATTTTCATCATAAACGCAAAATACACGCGAGAGCAATGATTCCGGGTCACTTAAAGAATGTTAAAAATCTCGGAAACTAAAAATGATAGGTTAATGCAATAAATTGTATTTAATAGACAATGTAATACTCCTTAAATGAAGGTATTAAAACTTCTTAGTTATTGTAAAGTTATATCTTAAAAAAATCAAATTTGAAAAAGGGCCACTTTCGAAGATGGAACTACGAAATTACAGCATTTGGTTTTGCTTTTGTTTGTAATCTGTCATTTATGTGGGTATATAAACCATGTTGATAGTGCTCTATATTCATTATTCAAGCTGAAATTATGTCGCTTACGCCTGAAGAATGCACCAGAATACTTACAATGCTGGAAACCGGCCGGAGTCAGCGCGATACAGCCAGGACTGTCGGTGTGTCGCTGTCAACAGTACAAAGAGTTCTCCGACGTTACGAAGAAACTGGTTCTAACCTACGCAGACCAGGAACGGGCAGAACCAGGTGTACCACAGCACGAGAAGACCGATACTTGGTGAACACCATGCTTCGAAATCGCTTTCTCACAGGAACTGAACTCACAAATCAGTTTCGACGCCTCGGAGGAAGTAACCCAAGTGCATGGACAGTAAGACGTCGGCTTGCTGAATCTAACTTAAAACCCCTTAGACCTGCAAACGGCCCTAAACTGGAGCGTGGGCATCGTATTTCAAGACTAAGATATGCCCAGAGCCACGTAAATTGGAGTATTGAAGATTGGTCAAAAGTTATGTTCTCCGACGAATCAAAATTTATGCTCTACAAGCACGATGGAAGACACAGAGTGTATCGAAGACCAGGGGAAAGATTCAAGCAAGCATGCATCGAAGAAAAAGTAGCCTACGGTGGTGGGTCTGTACTTGTGTGGGCCGGAATTTCTTCTGAAAGTCGCACAGAGCTGGTGATCATAGAAAACGGCTCTTTAACTAGCGTAAGATATGTGGAAGAAATCCTCAATGATCATGTTGGTCCATTTATGGTCAATTTAGGTGAGGATGCTATATTTATGCATGACAATGCCCGACCTCATACAGGTAGGATTGTGAATGACTACCTTCAAGAGATGAACATTACTCGTATGGAGTGGCCAGCGCGCAGCCCGGATATCAACCCGATCGAGCATGCTTGGGACGAGCTAGGCAGATGCGTAAAACAACGAAACCCTCCCCCAATCACGCTTCGTGAGCTCAAAATTGCTCTCACAGAGGAATGGGAGAATATTCCCCAAAATCGTATAAGGAACTTGGTGTACAGCATGCCAAACCGCGTAAACGCAGTAATGGAAGCACGAGGAGGCAATACGAAGTATTAAAATTCAAGTCAAATCGTAATAAAGTTCAAAAATTTCATGTTTCCTATTTTTGTTTTAAGGAGAGATCAGCAGTTTTTTTCTTTATGTAATTTTGTGTTAATAAAATGTATGGTGACTCATATTTTTTTACTTTCATTTAAGGAGTATTACATTGTCTATTAAATACAATTTATTGCATTAACCTATCATTTTTAGTTTCCGAGATTTTTAACATTCTTTAAGTGACCCGGAATCATTGCTCTCGAGTGTAGTTCTTTGTTTCGGAAATCATCGAAAATAGCTTGCTTTTTACATTTTAAACATACAGTATTTGTAGTTTACATATTACTTACTAGCTGACCCTGTCCACGCTGATTTACGCGATTGAAATCCACATTTTTTTAATGGGAATCACCCTCTGATATTGAAATATAATGAAACGGGATGTGTCATATTAATCGATGCAAATCTATTGTAATCTGATAAACTGGACGAGAGCTGCTACCGATAGCGATTCCATTCTTTTGTATCGCTTTTTGAATCAATGAATCAACCGTGTGGTATCGACACACATTATTATTCCAATTTTAGACTGACATTTTAAACTATCATTATATTATTATTAGTTATTTTCTCATATTTTGACTGTCTTTGTCCAGCAGTTGCCGTCCCACTACTGGGCAAAAGCTAATAATTATAAAAAGAGAAATACACACTGAGACAGCATACTAAAATATTAAACTTAGTAGCGATGATACCACTAAATTAAAACTAAGTCCGCCGAATCGAAAATGTATTTCTATTAGTTAGCTAGGTATTTATAAAAAAACTAAATAATTTAATAAGGACTATTCTAAAATATTGAACAGAATAATATTATCTTTGGGTTTTCATAAGAATGTATATCATACTTTCCTGTGATGAATATTATATTTGAACTTTTCTTCAAATCTATCTTTTAAATATATCTTGATTTTATAACAATAAAAAATTGATAAGGATTTTCAGCCTAAAAGGTTCACTCAAATAGCTCTGCTTAGATACATATTAGCTTACTCTACTGGCTGTACATTGGCTAAGGCCTGTGAGCTGAGATCAAGGATATCTACTAATTCTCTTAGCTTTCAACCAAAGCTAATGTCGGATCTTGTGAACCCTGCTTTTACTCTTCGTCACAGGCAACTGCCGACCTTTGTGCAGACTAGTGCCTCTGAAGGTCAAGTGCAAAATACAGGGCATAACAAAACCCCTTGTGCTGATGTTTTGGAAGTTTTAAGGTTTCTGTTGGAGCTAGGACACATAAAGTGAGCTTGAAAGTGACAGTCGCTGTTTGCTGGATTACGGAAACGTTATGGCCTTCGTTTACAAGCGGAGGTTTCGTGTTTGTCAGTCTTAGAAGAAGACGCATAGGGTCATAGAGATGGTTTTATGTTATTTTCAGCTGCAAATAAGTATTACAAGATCTTTTTCTTAAACATTATAATATCAAAATCTAAGACAAACTAGCTAAAGACTTTTCACAACCAACTTATAAGTCTATTTTGTAGATAGATAGATAGAAAATACTTTATTGCACACCTTAACCTAGGGACTACTATAACATACAAAACAAAACTTAACTAATTGTACAATGGGCGGTCTTATCGCTAATGAGCGATCTATTCCAGACAACCATGGACGGAAAGGACTACGAGGTAATAAACTAGGGGTGCTATCTAAAGATAATAAATATTTGTACCGTGTAGTTGGGTGAAAATAATATGATGAAATCTAAATCGAGGCTACAGAGACAGCCAGCATTTTGCAAATGCTGCAGCTGAGATTTTTCGAATATTATGTAAAAATTTACTTCCTACTTATACCGTAGCGAGATGAATAAAAGAATATTGAACTTCTCGATATGCAAAATACCTTTTCCCTCAAGAGCCCGACTCAAATTGAGTTATCCAAATTATTTCATAGATATAATCTAGTATGATCGAGGGTAGCTACATTCAATTTTTTAATAGTTTCAGACTTTGGATGTATCTACCACCCCCGTATTCCAATCTTTTGCTGTCATGTTATATTTCACTGCCCAGTGTAATTTCTTCAGGTCTTTCTTTTTAGACACTTGACAGCAAAATATGCGCGAAATCAAATTAAATGACATCATAATGTCACTATTTAGTCACAGAATAACTATGAGTTAGTATGAACTGACCATGATTTAAAACTTTGCAGTTCAACTGAGATTGGAATACCCAGCCAGGTTTTTTTAAACTGCTTACATAATACGCAAGCCGGGACATTCTGGAAGCTGAGTTCTCTTCATAGTCATAGTCATAATTATTTTATTCAATAAAATCACAAGGATCATTTAGAATTATATATATAATCGTCTTATATAACTAGGTGATTCTTCACACTGCCCTTGAGCACGAAAGCACTCAACACAAAGATTCATTATTAAATACTAGGTACCATCAGCAAAAGTTCTACCTTACCACCTTAAGGGTGCATTTCCTGTAAACCGAATAGCCGTTAATTTTTTAATACCAATAGAAACAAATTATTTCGGGTGTAAAAGTTATGAAAACAATGGGCCGTCGTAAAAATAAATAGATGTTTAGGTCTCTGGTTGGTCAAAATAAGAAGACAAAAGAAAAAGGCGAGGTCAGGTAGCTAACTGCTTGCAAGCGAAACAGTTTCAAAAGTGGTAAGGCGGAAATTTTGCCGATAGTACATGAACGTCAAAACTATTCACTAGCTAGCAGCACTGCAGCAGCTAAGTACTAACGTTAGAAAACATTATTCAGATCTTTGTCCAGAAATCGTAAGATTTTTGATGAATAAACTGTCATAATTTTAGTTCTTAACCCTTCTACTTATGAAGCAGTAAGCTGGAATGTAAAATGAATATTTTTTTATATAATATAGAATATCTTTTGGCCACAACCTCACCTGATGGTAAGTGACGATGAGGCCGACGATGGAGCAGGACAGTTTAGAAGACACCTATTCACTCTTGCCTTGAAAAGACCCAGATAATATTTTTTGTTTGAGGATTTAGATATTATTTTTTAAAACGAATCTAAAATATAAAGTTGAATTGATGTTTGTGTTACATATAAGTGTCAGCTATCACATTATGATCAACTTTGAATGACCCTCAGCAGTTCTGTGCTCAAAGCATGTTTTATTTTATTTATTTTTATTTTTATTCATAGGACATCCAACAAAGGTGACACGATAACAACAGATTGTGTTCCTTCAATTAGAGGATGCCACAGCATGCATTATATAAGACTTATCATTACATGTTGGTAATTGGTTGCGACTGTACCTGTGTAAAGCAATACCTCAATTAATTGTTAGTCTCACCACAAGCACAGCATCGCGAGTAGGGTTACCATCCGTCCGGATAAGTCCGGACATGTCCGGACTTTTGGACTCTTGTCCGGTCTTTGTCCAGCCTTTTAATTTGTCCGGATTTTTAAATTTAAATTAGATGGAATATGAGTAATATAACTACTTACATAATAAGTAATTTAATATCAAATCAGTCTTTAATTAATTCTTAATTCTTTATTGCACACAACACAGGACATAAACAAAAGACAGAAATAGATAATCAAAGTCTTCTTTAACTTACAATAATTATTTTATTGCGTTTACAAACAATCAATCCTCCCTCGCAATGTCGCAATGCGTTATGTGAGCGTCTGCTACCATGCCTACCATACCACTGTAACTAAGAGGGTATGTTTCCATTTTGTGAGTAAAAAGTCCGGACTTTTATCGAAATGTCCGGCTTTTTGCCAGGACTTCTCAAATTCCTAAATGGTAACCCTAATCGCGAGATCTCAGTTCGAAGCGAGCTGATACTTCTCAGCAAATTGTTTGATCTGGTCGAGCCATTGTTTACAACCGTTGCTCTGAATTCGTTGAAAGCGCGTTGTTTTGATCGAATTAATAATAAAAACTGGTTTTGCGATGCTTTTTGAGTTTTTAATTATAAATCAGTTATTGTGTATTTTTAATTCAACTCTAGTTTTTACGCAACAGTATAATGTACACATTGACACAGTCAGACAGTATGCTTACACTATATAAATTATTACTAGCAGTTGCCCGCGACTTCGTACGCGTCTACAGTTTTCGTGTACATTATATTATCTGTGCGTGTACTAAGCGGATACTTCTTTGAGAAACTTGACATTACACCTCATTACACCGAACTCGTACCTACTGGTATGTCAAACGCTAGTCGTTAGACCAAAGAGGTAGTACTATGCCCTGTCAAACTGACGTGACATGACATGTCAATGAAATCCTCTTGCCAATTGGCGCTGCTAATCCTTTTCGTTCATTTTATCCTGTAGATCTTGTTAATTATTCGGGATAAAAAGTAGCCTATATGTCAATCCAGGTTACGAACTATATATATGCCAAGTTTCATCCAAGTTGGTTCAGTAGTTTTGACGTGATTGAAACACAAACATCCAAACATCCAAACTTTCGCATTTATAATATTAGTAGGATAGGATAGGATAGGATTTTGATTAAACTGCGTTTATTAATTAATGGGTTTATGTCGTAAACGTGTTGACATGGCGGCTATACGAGTGAGCCTTGGCATTTATGCGCCTTTTACGAGCCTCTTGTTATGTTTCAATAACGCTCAATATCTCTCACGCAGACTACACCAGAGACGTGTAAAGGGCGTAAGGTATATTACACAGGCTTTTAAAGGCCATGAATCAAAAGTAGCGCTTTTAACATTTGGTAAAACCTCCTCATCATTCATCATCATTCGTCTGTGCGCATGCAGATCAGTTGCACCTTCTCATGCATTGTTATCTATCCGCCTCGTGACAAACAGTGTCGTTGCATAAACGGCCAGTTACCTAATAAACTCCAACGAATTTTTAAGCTACCTATATACCTAGCAACTATTATAATCATTAACGTAGTAAGCTAAGAGCTCAGTAGTGAAAATAATAAGCTCATTTGGCATAGATAGATAGATAGATAGAAAACTCTTTATTGATTACTTACATACTAAACACAGGATAGCTGGCTGCCGGACGAGAATAACATCATAATACCTTAATACCGAGACCGGACACCCGTGTCAGTCGAATGGCCTGAAAGCACTATTGTGTGTCTAGCTCGGCCTGTTAAACAAGCAGTGTCTTGTACTCCGCCGTCACCAGTAATTATTTTCTAAAGACTCTTTTGTCCGAAGCTTTTATCTCAGATGCCATTCAAAACTGAGCGTAGGTGGTTTAGTTAACACGCCCATTGTGTCGCGCGACTGTTCAATAATGCATGATGCTATGGAACAAAGCCGGGTGCAAACTCAAAGAAAAGTTTTCAGCGTAGAATTTTCATAGACTGGAAAATAGTGCCTAGTTCGAGAATTGTTCTGCATTGTAATGTGATTAAAAACGCTTTAGTTCAAGCAGCAGGTACAAGCGGCCGCACACAAATGAAAAACAGAATTGTTTAGAACTTCGCAGCAACTCGTCGCACTATAAGCTGATAGGATAGGATAGATAGGATAGATAAGCACGATATAAGCTGTAGTATAGCCGCGTACCCACCTATTAATACTTCACACAATACCAACAAAACCTCAAACTTTTGATTTGTTCGAAAATTTTACGAGCAAGGTAATATCTGATCCTCCCCCCCCAGCCCCACCTCCCTCCTCACCGCGGAACAAGGGAGTTCCATTACCAGCGGAGGAGTTGAGCCGCTACTAATAATGATGGATACTTTTGCAGATGGAAAAGGCGCGGCGCGCGGGCTCGCAAATTATTCGTTTTGTTATTGATATTCCGTGGCAGCGGGACGTTGGAAACATGATGCATTGCTTTACTTGCTTCACGCTTACGTATCTTCATTGAATCGTTACAAGTTGGAATGGCACCACACTGGAATTACAGCATTTAAGTATACAACGTACGTTTTTTAAATATCTCATCGGATATCATGGCATAAAAATATATTTTTATAAAATTTATATAAAATTTATATAAAACTAGTAGTTACCCGCGACTTGGTACGCGTCTACAGTTTCCGTGTTCATTATTATCTGTGCGTGTACCGAGCGGATACTTTGAGAAACTTGACATTACACCTCATTACACCGAACTCGTACCTACTGGAATGTCAAACGCTAGTCGTTAGACCAAAGAGGTAGTACTACGCCCTGTCAAACTGACGTGACATGACATGACAATGAAATCCTCTTGCCAATTGGCGCTGCTAATCCTTTTCGTTCATATACCCTGTAGAGCCTGAAACTCGATGTACCTAAAGTTTGGAATAGCGCCGTGTTTTGTCTTTTGCATTGACAAGCAGGTTTAAGGGAGAACGCAAACCAAAGACAAAACGTCTTGTCGAACAGTTAGTGATGTGAAACTTCTCAGTAAAACTTTTTTAGTTACGATATGCTTCTTTTTATTTGCTGTTTTCGTTACTTGCTTATTTAATGAGAATCATCCTAAGTACTTAATAATATTATTAAGTACACTACATAATTACTCTATATTCTTATTTATTAAAAAACACAGTTCATTCTCTAGGTATGTGCGTTTAAAGCAATGTTTAATAGGTAGGTACTAAACAATGCTAAAATAGATAGGTAAACATAATTTTATGCATGCGTCGTGTCAATTGATGTGAATTTCGTTACAACGAAAACAGCATATGACGAGGAAGTATTCATCATATGCTGTTTTCGTTATTACAGAAAATTTATTTTCACGTCACTAAGTACGCGACAAAACAGTTTTGTCGATAGATGTGCGTTGGCCCTAAATTCGATCGGAAGAGATAAAACACGGTGTAGCTATTCCAAGTTTAAGTACAAGGTTGTGACCATGTTTTGATATTCGAATATGACGTGACGTTTGAGGCCACGGTGGCTAACCGACATTTTGACGGAACAGCGAAGAAATCATTTCTAGCCATGGATTTAGTTTAGTGTTCTGTCAAATCAAGCAAGAAAGCTTAAAGCGAAGACTTACGTACAGTTCTTAGAGCCAAATAAGCCATACATTTAAAAAGTCCAGGTGTAAATAAATACTCGTGATATAAATGCAAATGTACTACGGAGCAGCAAATCCCAGAGTGCGCGACCTTCCACGAAAACCCAAGAAGCCCATGCAAATGGCTACATTTAAAACGGCTTAAAAGCGATTGCGTACGCATTTCTCGCCAAGTTCTAGCCAAACAAAGAAAAAGAATATTCACTTTACTTTATAATCCGATTATTCATTACATTACTCGGATTAATGTGATGATGATTGTGTAACGGATACGTAAATAGACATTGAGCAGCGAGCACTGGTGGCTTAACAGGAGTGAGCGCGACTTTATAATAATTGCTAATAATAATAATAATGCTTTGCTAATAATATTGCCTGTTAGCTAGTAGAACCTTTATTTTACTATGGATTTTTATTTTATATTAGCAGTTACCTGCGACTTCGTACGAGTCTACAGTTTCCGTGTATATTATATTATCTGTGCGTTTACCGAGCGGATACTTATTTGAAAAACTTGATATTACACCTCATTACACCGAACTCGTACCTACTGGAATGTCAAACGCTAGTTGTTAGACCAAAGAGGTAGTACTACGCCCTGTCAAACTGACGTGACATGACATGACAATGAAATCCTCTTGCCAAATGGCGCTGCTAATCCTTTTCGTTCATTTTATCCTGTAGATCCTGTTAATTATTCGGGATAAAAAGTAGCCTATATGTCAATCCAGGTTACGAACTATATATATGCCAAGTTTCATCCAAGTTGGTTCAGTGGTTTTGACGTGATTGAAACACAAACATCCAAACATCTAAACATCCAAACATCTAAACATCCAAACATCTAAACTTTCGCATTTATAATATTAGTAGGAAGGATAGGATAGGATAGGATAGGATTGTTATTTTTTCCTCTAGAGTTATACCAGCAAGTATCTTCAGTTGTATAAAGCTGTAAAGTTAATATCAAATATCGTGAAATATCAAAGCTCGAGAGATAATATAGCGTGTTTGGGTCGTATATGTACACATTGGATTATTTTATTTACTTTTGGAATCTACCACGGATGCGTATAGTTTACACTTAAAATGTTTACCATAATCTGTTGGTTTCATTAAATGAATATTTACGCAATTTTTGCATAAAAATAAATCGTTTACAAAAAAGAATTTTGATAAAAAACCCAATTAAATATTCATGGACATTTCACACAACGCCCTTAGTCCCAAACTAAACTAAAGCGTTTACTATGGGAACTAGATTTCTGTTAAAATACTTATGTATATAAGTATTCGTATAATAAGTAACACCCAGACATAGAACGTAAAAGCGAGCACTGTCTAGAAGAAGGATCAAAAACTTACGGACTGATTACTTATCAATAAACTCGATCCCAATACTGTAAAAAATGCCGTCTGTGCATAGAGCAATTTGTTTTGCCGGACTAACAACAGCGTGTCACAGGTCTCGGCCTTGTCATCGCGACTGCATTCATTTATCTGTTCTCTGTGACAGCTGTCAATGCGATCAACACCCCCGACTCCCACTTGCCACTACCTTTTTGTATTCAATTTCGACAAATCGACTTGTGGATAAAGTTTTGTTTGTTTTCTTAATTTGAAAAGTTGAACAACTATTAGCAAGTCCTACATTGCCTTCAAAGAGACTCTCGGAGATCAAGCAGAAAAAGGGGACTTTAGAGACGAATCTTACAAGTTTATTAGTTTTTATTCCGAGTGGCTGTACCTATAAACTATCGGCAAAATTTCCGCCTTACCACTTTTGAAACTGTTTCGCTTGCACGCAGTTAGCTACCTGACCCCGCCTTTTTCTTTTGTCTTCTTATTTTGACCAACCAGAGATCTAAACATCTATTTATTTTTATGACTGCCCATTGTTTTCATAACTTTTATACCCGAAATAATTTGCTTCTATTGGTATTCAAAACTTAACGGCTAGTCGGTTTACAGGAAATGCACCCTTAAGGTGGTAAGGTAGAACTTTTGCTGATGGTACGTTATTCTTAGTGTCAACGTTTACGAGATAGCGTAAGCACATTTGTTTTGGCAATAAGTATTCAGTTTGGAAGAATGATGAACGCTGTCAGTATTTTATAGAAAACCAAGTATCTCATAAAGACGGAGAATGGCAGAAAAATACAATAACAGCTCACTTGAGTCTCCTTCAATAAAATTGTCTCTCGCGATTGCTGAGAAAATATACGCTATTATATTCATTCTAAGTAAGTATTCACTAGTAGAACATTTGGGTGTGTCTGTTTGTTATTTTTTTATTAAAAAACCATTGAACTGATATCGAGACCGAACTCCCGCGAGAATGTAACTACCTTTGCTTACTTTTAAAGGGTATTTGACTTGGCTCAGCATTTTGTATCATGTACCTATGTATATGACCGCCAAGTAAATGATGTGACAAATTAAAATTTCAGTATTATGCTTGTTACCGCCTGTTACCGCATTAAGTATTACATTAAATTACCGCCTAACTAAACCGCGTGAAGAAATGTTACACTACATAGAGTAACATGAATAAACGATAAAAGCTATACTGCCATTATGCCATGTTGAAATGACCGGGCGGCATGCACCAGAATCACTAAACGTGTTTAACAGCTAAATAGATTTAAATCTGACGTATTTACGTATTATGACTTGACAACTCGCTAAATACTATTTAATAGTTGAACGCGTTTAGCGATTCTGGTGCAAGCCGCCCTACATCTTAGTATAATTAAACCAAATTAAACAACGAATAGCAGCCGTCAACGTCACCAATTTGTCAATTTGAATGGCGGTAAGTTGCAGCGGCAAATAAACAACCACAGAAGCACCGCTCGTTTCTGTCGCTGGAATGAAAAGAAAACCTTCCCTTGTGTTTTCTTTTAATCTCGGGTTTGACGAAGGTGAAGGAATATCCATTTAAATCGACAATGAACCACTATTATTTGAAAATAATCGGTTTTCCGCCCGACGCACAAAGAGATCTTTATGAAACGATGTAATTTCTTGACCATTTCACAGTTGGTACCTACGCTTTGAGTATTATTTTTATGAGGAATTATTTTCTGATTGTTTCCGTGACCCGCGACGCCGCGGTGCTAAATCAAGGTTACTTGTGGATTCAAGAGATATTACGTTTTATGACTGCACCGATCACTAAGCTGCTAATAAAACCCCTGCTGGATGATATTATATGACAGCTAGCTATTACCCGCGACTTCTTACGCATGTACCGTTTCCTGGGCGGATTCTTTGACATTACAGCGTGACATTACACCGAGCCCGTACTCGCGTGACAGACTATAGACACCAAAACTCGTAGTAAGCCCTCTAAAGCAACTGAATCGTCCTCTATTTATTTTATTTTATCCTGTAGATTCTGTTAATTATTCGGGATAAAAAGTAGCCTATGTGTCAATCCCGGTTACGAACTATATAAATCCCAAGTTTTGTCATAAATGTTTGTTCTCGGTCGGGTTCGAACCCATAACCTGACCTGACACAGCGCGGAAGGCAGAGCTATACCAAATGAGCTGTGACACTTGGCATTTCGCTACAATATGCACAAAATTTATTATATTTAATATTTTGCGTTACTCACTTCATTTGCATTACTAACGAACATCACTAAAGATTAAATGTATACTTTGCTCAACAAAAGTCACTTAGTAGCTACTTACTTCAAAGCTTCCAACAACCGGATCTCTGCAGTGAAATGGGTGATGAAACTCTGTAATTTTTCTAAAAGACCTAAGTAACAGAAAAGAAGGCTTGGGGCTTTCTTCGGCTTCCGGACTTTTGGAACCCTAGAAAAGGCACTCTTCTTTCACTGTAGTAACTAATGAATTTATTCTTTGTTTCAGATTGTTCTCTTCCTGGCCTGGTATCGACAAAGTGCTCAGACAATACAATAACTTCGCGTGGACATTAAACCTAGTGTCTTGGTGCGTACTAGTAGGTATCTGAATGAACAGTGACTAAAGACGAAGTCTTGCATACAGTGAAGAACCGAGGGCCGTGTCGTGTGTGCCAGAAAAGTGGTCAGTGTTGTTTAGAAAGAAAAGAGTACAATGTCGAACCTTATGAAGAGATCTCTGAGTTCGGAGGGGGGCGCTACTTCAAAGAGAGACTGGAAGATGCGGCTCAGCCTCCGCAGCCGAAGCCAAGGACCGACCGGGGTATGTCTTTTCTAAACTACCAACTTGCAAACAGAAACATTGTAAAAAATATAAAAAAAAATCTGTAAAACTGTAAGAAATTCATAAAATAAAATAAATAAAATAAAATGATAAATGTTTATTCTCATAATAGACTGCTTTTATACAAATTGATGATGCTCCTACGTTGGTCTTTACGCACAAAAAAAATTAAATCCAGTGTGAAAAGGGCTACGTTGTTTTTAATCAAAAGTAACTCGCCCTAATTCCCGTTAATTTATTTCTCTCAGAGTATCGCCGGGGAATAAATTATTTATTATTTTTTAAATCTTTTTAGCGAGCTTTTTAGGTGGATACTTCAGGCTGAGTTTTTATGATAGAAATACTGTCAAAAGGCTCGCTTCTATTTTCCTGCGTAAAAATGTAATAAATATTAAAAAATATAGAATATTGGTAGGCACAAGTTAATTAATGTAATTAACTTTCTACGACCAGCCCCCGTATTCTAATCTTTTGCTGTCAAGTTATATTTCACTGCCCAGTGTAATTTCTTCAGGTCACGTGGTACCATTTTGTACCACGTGATCATTCATTTTAGACACTTGACAGCAAAATATGCGCGAAAACAAATTAAATGACACCATAATGTTACTATTTAGTCAAAGAATAACTATGAGTTAGTATGAACTGACCATGATTTAAAACTTTGCAGTTCAACTGAGATTGGAATACCTCTGCTAGACCAATAGCTCAACCTGCCGACGAAGCTCGGAGGTGTTCAGATAATGATGCCTTTAGCAGTCCCCATCCTTTTACTTATTTTTTTACAAGAAGGGCAAACGCACAAGTACTGAAAATGAGCCTGTAAACTCCGTCAATAGAGATGCGAATATTCAGTAGGTACCTCTACTGATATGGTGATATCAAATACCACTGTAACACTGTAACTGTAAGGCCGGCGCCGGAGCACGGAGGCGCATTTCTTTCATCTAGCGTCCAGCGCGCTCATAACCACAGCTGATTTACGAGCCAATAGCCGTTTGTGTTCGCCACCCGTCGATCACACCTAATTATACACTTTACTGCCCACAAAACAAGACCTAAATTCCTTAGAACTGTTGTGTAAACAGTCGACTAATCTGAGAATACGTTTGATCCGTGGAAATGTTTGTACTATGTCTTGTTGTTCGATGTGCCATACCAGCAGTTTTCTGTTACACGATCAGCATCGCGAGAAGTTACATTTGACAGGTCTCGAACTACTGCGCCAATTGAATTATCATTGTAGGCCTACTTACCTCGGTAGAGTAATACTTAAGTAGGTGTAGACATTACTGATTCTGAGGGTATATCTAGAGCTTGTCAAAGAGACTCATTGATGACCGCTCAATTCGGTCGGATTACTAAACTTTTGAGTTACATTTCGACTGATTCTGTCAGAGAGCATCGTGTACTCGTACCCAACTCATTAGCATTAGAACAGATACACACCTTGAGGTTATTTAACGCCAAACCGCATGCAAGTATTATTGAACATCACTATTGAGATGTCTTAGGACCATTTCGAGTTCCTAAGTAGTAGTCATACGGGCCTAAAAGTGAACGGGGTTCTTTAATTTTTATAACTTGTGCCAATTATCTTGAGTAGGTACCAATCGTTTTCTTCTGCTATATAATCAGAAAAAACATTAGGTATAAAGTAAATTGGGTGTTGTAAGCAACTTTCTGGCAACCCTGAGCAGTGACAAGCCAATGACAACGCCAAAACGTGGTATTGCCAGCCTTTCCAGGTAGGAAATATGTAAAATTCCGCGTTTCACCACCTTCTAACCGGTACTTGTGAAAAATGTCTGTACCGGTATTCACGAAGCTAGTCTCGGTTCTTTCGATACTCAACTTTTCTCTTATATACTTACTCAAAAACACATAAAGGGTTTAAAATTATCAAGTAGCTCCGCTGCTAAAATACGAGAGTTGGTTAACCCGTTAAGTAACAGTAGGCTAGGCCCTTGTCGACCGTGCTCAATTCTGACATTATAACACAATAGACACCACCATTTGGTAATTCTCAGGGCGGGACTTCCAGCGGATGACGTCATCACTCGCTGAGATGAGGAAGACTTGGACCAAAGGATAGATAATTATTTTACTAGCTGTATTAACATAGTGCCAACTCAAGTTTATATCCATTTATTTTGCACTAGAGAGCTTGTACTAGCTGTGCTTTTTTATAGCACAATAGACACGTTCCATAGCCCAGTATACCTACTCATCTAGAATTATGGCTATGACCTGAAATAATTTGGCAGAATAAATTATTTTCGAGCAGGCTTTTTGGTCGGGTGGGTGAAACCGCAGACTCACCGAGTGCTTTATATTCACGGGTTTATTGCATCACCACGTTATTATTGGTTAGCTGATCGGTGAGTCGCACTAATGGACTCACCACGGCTTTCACAATTTCATTACAAAGTGTATTATTAGTTAAACAAGTTTTAATAACGCTTTAAATTCCAATTTTGTAATCAGCTATTGTTTAAAATTGGAAATACAATAACATGACAACCTCATAGTGGGATTCGAGTCGGTAATGTCTGCCTTGCTTGTGGTGGTTTGTAAAGCAAGGTAGGTAGGCTACATCTATCTAAAACTGCTTATACCTATAATAGCATAAATTATCAAGCTAGAAGTGTACAAGTTTCAATAGTCGTAAAACTGAGTGCAGCAATATAATGACCTAAAAGCCACATTGCCTGGCATTTTGTGACTTTTATGACATCCTAACAAAATAGCAATGGATAATATTTTATTCATCATGCCACAGAGCCGAAGGATCGCTGATAATTTAAAGAGCACTCTCTTATTGAAATTCAGCCACGTTTTCAGCAATTGAACTATTACGACAAGTTCCTAAAAGTCGTCCCCATTCAATAATTCAGATAAGCTTTCAATTGGAGAATGGCTTCAGCTGGGACACACAAACTGGACCGAAATCACTGTCATTCTACAACCTACTGCTGTTATAAATGCTAGTTTAGATATTTGAATGAGTGTTACTAAATCACGTCGCAACGGCTGGACCGATAGTAGATGAAACTTGAAATATACGGTATAGGTTTATTTTTATCCCAAAAAGTACAAAATCTACAACATTAGTGGATCCAGGGGGTGCTGGGGGGATTATTAGCCTTCCCCTGGCTAAATCGAATTTCAGGTGCTTGAACTTTCCAAAAGGCCTGCCTATGTAGACTTTTGAACAAAATAGGGGTATAAGGGGCAAAACAAGTTTTAGCGATTACTCGCGTTCCCTTGGTCCTAGGAGGTCGAATTTGGTGTCTACGGATTTGTCTCGTAAAGGTGGAGAGGACTGCGTAGTTTTATTGATATAGGCAGGCGTAAAATTTCGGGAAATAATTAAAAAATAATTTCCCCCATTTTCCCCCTTTTACTCCCCTCTTTTGAAAATATTTTTAGACCATCTGGTGTAGAATGAAGTCTTTAGTGTGCTTCTCAAATTTGATTGAAATCCGTCGATAAATAACGCTACAGCAAACTTTCCCTCTATTCTCCCCTATTTTCCCCCCAATCATAAATCGCGGTCGACAAAAATTTTTAAATGAATCAATGAACTTGTGTGCTTCGTCCAAATCGGACAAAAGCATTTTTGGCCAATCTCGAAACAGAGACGCTTTGCTCGCTCGGTCAATAAGCGTTTCATATGTAACCAATATGATTTGTTTACGAATGATTAATGCACACGTCGATGTGTTTACATGACATCGGATGGATAACAGTAGTTTAGCGAGATTACAACATCACTCAAAGTGATGATGAAAGAGCCGAAACAACATCATAATCTCTACGAAACCCAGGTCTATTTATAACAATCTAAAATACATATTTTGTTCTAAAGAATTAATGTAACCTGTAAAAAAAGATAAAATGCCTCTATTTTCTACCTAAGCAAATGAACAATGACGTCACATCACGGCATGACGCCTACTCGGGCTATTCATCTACGCATCATTTAAGAACCCATTTGTCAAAATTTAGGAGCTACAAGGGAATCCAAGAGAATCCCACTTACACACTAGTTATTAAACTTCTAACTTTCGTTTTGCTCCGCGTTGTCGGTAAAATCTAGCTATACGCCTACGCTCTGTGCTCTACGCGAAGAAATCGCGCTGGAGAACCGTTCAGTTTTTAAAGTAGATATTAGCTACTCTCCTCATCTCGGTCTGAAGTTTAGTATTATATTATTTTCTAAACAAAATGGTCATTTAATTTGAGCTGAGGCTTCAATGAGGATGATAATGTTTGCTTCAATTAATTAATATTGTAGCGCCTACCGCTATTAGGCCGCTCCACGTGGCTGCTAATATTAGCTATTAGAGTGTTATTACTGCTTATTACACAACCGCAACTGATTATACCACAAAGAGGACAAAGCGCTTTAAATATTAAATGAAGGGGTCATATTAAGAACTTATTTTACTAATAAAAAAGACATTTATTTTAGGCTACACAGTAATAATTACACGACTCATTATAGATAGCTGCCATAAACTAAAATACAATCTTAGTATATTATGTACTGCATTGTAATAATTATTAGGTTTTTGCATATTAATCAAGATGATTTGGTTTGTTAGATGTGTGCCTCGAACGCATTTTTCATCGGTAGGTTTTTTTCCCTAATCGCATTTGGCCTCGATAGTGTTTTGATGATTTATGCAGCGTCAGCTACGTATTGACTATGTATTTCATGTGGAAAAGGCTGACTAGGCTAAGAGGACTGTCTAGATGGTAGACAGACCTACTCCTTCTAAATCATGTCCCAGGCATTGCAGCGTCCTGCAGGGGTATGCCAATCAAAGTTGAACTGCAAAGTTGAACTGAAAGTTTTAAATCATGGTCAGTTCATACTAACTCATAATTATTCTGTGACTAAATAGTGACATTATGATGTCATTTGATGTGTTTTCGCGCATATTTTGCTGTCAAGTGTCTAAAAAGAATGACCTGGAGAAATTACACTGGGCAGTGAAATATAACTTGACAGCAAAAGATTGGCATACGGAAACTGTTCGTAGGGCTAAATACTAAAATGTATACCAACTCATAGGTTGTTGAAGTAAAGATGCTCATTTGTTTGTGTTGTCACTCAGGAGCCGATGCGGAGCCGGCGCTGCGCATCCCTGCGCTCGGCAGCCAACGCGCCGCGCGGTGACTCCGGCCGCAGCACACCAGCGACCACGCAAGCCTCGCCCTCGCCCGCACACACTCCAGTGCCGAAGAAGTCCAACTGGGAGGTCATCGAGCACTTCTCCTCAAGCAGGAGCCGGACCAGAAGTCCTACCGCTGTAAGTATAACACTTGGAAAAATACAAGAGAGTAAAGCAGGCAGGCAGAATACTTGTTCATTATACTCACTTACCTCTATCTAGACTCCGTATCGAGGCAATGGTTTAGATTATGAATGACCTGCCCTTTGAGATTTAAACTGTTCTAAAAAGACTGATCTGAAACATTTATGGAGACCTACAGGGGTATGCCAATCAAAGTTGAACTGCAAAGTTGAACTGCAAAGTTTTAAATAATGGTCAGTTCATACTAACTCATAGTTATTCTGTGACTAAATAGTGACATTATGACGACATTTGATGTGTTTTCGTGCATATTTTGCTGTCAAATGTCTAAAAAGAATGATCACGTGGTACAATTAATTATACCACGTGACCTGGAGAAATTACACTGGGCAGTGAAATATAACTTGACAGCAAAAGATTGGCATACGGGGTTGGCAAAACAACCACAATGCAAAAAAGCATCTAGATAGATAGATATATATAATTATTTATTTAACCACCACAAAATTAACAGAAAAGAAAAAAACAGATAAAAAAAGTACTTAAAACTAACATTAAAACAGACTAAAACTAAATTAAACTCCCCTGAGTGGTGGTGAAAACGGCCTCAGCTCAGCTTAATGCTGCATCTAGGTAAAACAAAAGATCCAATTATTATTTTAATCTTTTCAATCACATAGAGCCTTCTACAGTGTGAAGTAAACAGCTGGTTAGTTAGTCTACGTATTATTTCCAATAAACATCGCTGACAGAAGGGTGTGCAACTTTTTGATGAGTGTGCGAGTATCAAAACTTACCTAGCAAAGTGTCTCGTATACTACCATTGAAAGCATTAGTGAGTGCTAGTGGGGTGTGCTCCAGCGGGGCCCTGTCAGCTGTGACGCTGAGTTGGATGTCAGCAGCTCATCCCGATGTCATTTACAACGTACATTTTTCCCACCATCTGGCTAATGGCGTTTCCGACTCCACCAATTTAATCTACTGTTTGGCTAAAAAGCGGAAAATGGTCGCCATTTTAATAAATGCATCATATTCGTTATACTTTTGTTTTAAAGGATAATTGTTTACACGTGTTTTATAATTAAATACGTTTTGTACTTTCGATGATAAAAGATGATTTATACCAATGTTGAAAATTATGAAAAATAAACCAAGTACCTACCTATCCTCACTCAATTCACACTGAAACCGGTAATGGTTCAGTGTGGGTGGTTCAATGCAGTTTCTGATCGTGGTAAGTAGTTTGTGAGCGCAACATTTTTCATTACGGTTAGAGAATACAAGTGCAGATAATTATCTGGGGCGGTTCTGCCAATAAGTCTTTTCCTTTCGCATAAAAATGTTTATTTACGTACTGAATTACCAATCTATTAAGTTACCTCACTTATGACTCTGTTTTTTTAATTCAATGTAGGAAGTTTGCTATATTTTAGTAACTAATTATTTAATCTACAGTATGATATCATACCCAAGTTGTAGGAGCAGGTAACGCGATTTGATGACTTGATAAAGGAAGTTTGTAAGTTCGGATCGCGAGTATCTAAGTACTCGTCGTGCCGCCTCAGCCGAGCCTGAGGCAGGTTTCTAAACTTAGTTAGCTACTTTATCTAGTAACAGAGGATGTAAAATACCATTTTAGGTTATAAAAGGTAATTATCATTATAGTAACGAAAAAAAACTCGCGTACAGCAAATAAATTATTTATAAGTATAACAAACCTCATCATAATTATCAGCCTGTAGATGTTCATGGGACATTATAGGTCTCGTCCGTAGCCTTCCAGGAAAAACTACTTTAGACCCTCATCGATATTCATCGACCTCTCGCGATTCTAGATTTGTCGTCGGTGCATCTGCCTCCGTATGCCAATATTTTGCTGTCAAGTTATATTTCACTGCCCAGTGTAATTTCTTCAGGTCACGTGGTACAATTTTGTACCACGTGATCATTCTTTTTAGACACTTGACAGCAAAATATGCGCGAAAACACATCAAATGACGTCATAATGTCACTATTTAGTCACAGAATAACTATGAGTTAGTATGAACTGACCATGATTTAAAACTTTGCAGTTCAACTTTGATTGGCATACCCCTGCAGGTGCAGAGAGTTAGGCACGTCCTACTCTCGCCTTCCGGTTTGCAGTCTTAGTTTGGAAGTTGTTGTTTCCAAGTAGTTGCTTCGACCACCAGCACCAGCACCAGCACCACTTAGACTTGAGTGAGTGGAGCTAATTTTACGAACTTCCTCGTTCCGCTAAGTATAACCCGAAACAGGTTTCTTAGGAAAATCACTCCGACCTCTAAATAGTCAGTGCACATTTTATCACGTAGCGTTTTAATATGAAAAGTCAAATTGTAGTGTCATGGCCACGCAGGCGATGGACGTGGTCACGAGTTTCACAAATCGTGAGAATCTCCACAGAATACATAGTAGTGGCGTAGTGCAAAATAAAATGTTAGGTTTACATGTTCTAAAGAAAGTAAAGTACCGAGTTCACCTATATGTCTTGACCAAGTAAGAAGGAAATGAGTCAAGTGATTTCCGAACACATCGACCTGTGAGAATGCAACCCTACTTCAGTTGGATTCTCACAGGTAGATGTGTTTACATATGGTACTCAGTCGACCGATATTAGTACCTCTGCACGAACATTTTACTTTGAGTAAATTAGTAATAACAAGACTCAGTCTGCCGACTTTCCTGTAGCAACACTCCTAAACAGGGTTAGGGTTCAGGGTTCCTCCCTAAACTTGTAACAACTAAATTACCATTTGAAAGCAATAAATGTATTCAGTAGTTTAGCCTCAGATAACTAGACAGTATTATAATATAAGCTAATTCATTTGTTAGATAAAGAAACGCCTCGTGGATGGGCCACATGACATTTCTTAGGATTTTTTTTAAATTGATTCGCTAAACTCATGCTAGTATTTACGCCGTATAGTTTTTACAGGTGATTTTTTTTTTCCAAATTTTTCGGCTTATTCTGATAGATAACCAAGACTAGATAACTGGTTATCTCAAAGAATTTTTTTCCTCTCAGATAACCAGTTATCTCAGAGGATTTTTTTTCTCGTAGATAACCGCGGATATCTGTCAGGAAAAAAAAAATCCTCTGAGATAACTGGTTATCTGAGAGGGTTTTTTTTTTACATATCTTCGGCATTCAACTTATGTGCAACTACATATTATATTATAAGTATTTGTAAACAACACATGTCATGATGCAAGCTGTGTGAACGGGATCTGACATAAACCGCACACGTCGTGCGCTTCCTACAAGCTACGAACATGAGACGTCCACAGTGCTAAACAGAAAAGCAGTACAATAACGGGAAAGCCGACACAGCATCCATTGTTTCACAACAAAGCGCGTTTTGATCTCATGACGAGGGAACATTGCAATGTATTTCATTCCTCGTATTCAAATCAGAGTATTCTTGCAGCTGGTTCTAAATTACTATTCGAATCGATCTTTCTCAATTTACATCAGCATGAATCAGAATAGCGGAATCAAAGGTACCGTACACCCTCCCCCCGTATCTCGTCACGTCTCGGCTCGACAGCCGCCTCGTTGCCGCACAACTAATAAGCATACATTACGAATTGAAATGAAAATTTAAATAAAAGAATGTATGTAATGAAAGAAAGCGTTGGCGGGGCAATCTGGACGCCTTCGAAGAGTGATGGAGGCTCGGGATAAGGAGTATTACAAGTCTCTGCAAGGGTATGCCAATCAAAGTTGAACTTCAAAGTTGAACTGCAAAGTTTTAAATCATGGTCAGTTCATACTAACTCATAGTTATTCTGTGACTAAATAGTGACATTATGATGTCATTTGATGTGTTTTCGCGCATATTTAGCTGTCAAGTGTCTAAAAAGAATGGTCACGTGGTACAAAATTGAATCACGTGACCTGAAGAAATTACACTGGGCAGTGAAATATAACTTGACAGCAAAAGATTGGCATACGGGGGCTGGGGAGACCTTTGCCCAGCAGTGGGACGAGTTAAGTAAATTAGAAAAAAAATGTAATAAAAAGCAAGTTATATCCGCGCCCTGTGTCTACAATACTGTGAGCTATTTAATTTGCAATATAAGTATTCCGGACGTTGTAGACGAGAAGTAATTCAATATTCCTTTTGTCGAACTTTGGAAACGAAGCTCGGGATTTTAATTTTGTTAAAAATTACTTCAGGTGGATTACTTATTGTCCATTAAATTAACTTATAGAAGGTTCTTGTGATGTTGTTGGTCTGAGGTGAGAGCCGCCTTGTAATAGGATATTTCTCAAATTTGCAATCAATTTGTTTATAAAATTCTGTTCGCTATGTTCTAAATAAAAGTTTTAAGCCAGTAACAACTACGTAGACCTAATAAAATAACTGTACTTTAACAAGATAAAGCAATTTTTCCATGTATTAAATGTTAGCCTTTTATAAGTTAGCAGGGAGACATATAAATGCTATGAGCATTATATGTCCCATTAAGCTTTTCATTTAAAAGCAAAAAACCCATGAGCGTTTCAACGGAGGGACCATAGTGGAATTTTAGGTTTCTGAGCACCTCAATATTTAGTAGAAGTTCTCAAACAATTGTACTTCAAAGCTACGCAGATTATACATATTACACAACTACCTGCAGGGGTATGCCAATCAAAGTTGAACTGCAAAGTTGAACTGCAAAGTCGTTTTGGGTGCCATTGACGCCATTACATGGTCAGTTCATACCTACTAACTCATAGTTATTCTGTGACTAAACAGTGACATTATGACGTCATTTGATGTGTTTTCGCGCATATTTTGCTGTCAAGTGTCTAAAAAGAATGATCACGTGGTACAAAATTGTACCACGTGACCTGAAGAAATTATACTGGGCAGTGAAATATAACTTGACAGCAAAAGATTGGCATACGAGGGCTGATGTTTCTCTTCACCCGTTCTATTTATATAATTGTTTACGTGTTTGGCGCTAGCCATTCATCAATTCACAATTGATTTGAGTCTATTGTTCGGCACATTACACTAACTTGTGCATGTCACTGATATCAGCGGTTACATTGTTCGAAGTTGAAATCATAACTAGAGCTGTCTTGTTTTCAGCAACTTTTGTTGTCAAGGTTAGATTGAGCGTGTTGAAGTCATATCTGAGTCTTGATAAACTATCAACATAAACACTATTTATTATTTCGTATATACACGTATACACTACTATTCGTATTCGTAGAGGATCTACGCATTTCGTAGAGGATCTACGCATTTCGTAAAGGCTCTACGAAAGACCATGTGGAACGTAGGTTTTTGTATGTTTTTTGTAGATTTATAAAAGGCTATAAAATTCATCTCGCCTTCTGAAAGCTATGAAGTCACTAATTGTACATTCCAAAAAAAGCAACGTAACCTACCTAGTGAACTCCCAAACCATTCTACTTCTCACACAGAGCGTGCGGACTGCGTTGACTCATTCTCACTCACTCACTCCTTGATGAAAGCCATATTTTATGAATCACTAAACACGTGTTCATCAATGGATCAAAAATTTAAAATTAATTATTTTTCCACAAATAAATTCGCAAAACTATTAATATTGCTAAAAAGGGCAGTTTATTGTACATTCACAGTATCATTATGTTGATAACAGCCTTATAAATGTAGATTTCTTGAGACTACATCATCGTGTAACGTTGGTTCCACGCTGTTCCACACAATCATTCACTTTCTCCTTCTCAAGGCTTTTCTACCTTATTTATGTGCCATTACTGATTAATTTTTCAATGTAATTTTTGTGATTTTATTGCACAAACTTTACTTATTTTTATTATTTTATTGAAAAGACAAGCGAGACACTATAATTACAAAACGGGCAATTGTGTTAGTTTTTGCAGCCTAATTATATGTACCTAAACTAAGCATGTTGGTTAGCGCTGGTTTTAACTTATCAAGTTAAAACATTGTTAGTTAATACACTAATATTGTACAAGTAGCAATAAAAGTTTATTGATTTTATTACTTCTACAGTTCGCGGTCAGCTGGCAACTCTCTGGGGTGCGGGAACTTATAACAGCATTCATTTTTCACGCCGATATTGTACTGCAAACTGAGATTGCGTCCATTTTTCGTCTAAAAGTTTATCTTCCACGCGTCCGTTACATTGTAAGTGTCTATTACAAGTCCTTTACAAACAGATCTACATAATATAATTAGTTTCTCGCGCGCCACAATAAACAAACATTACCTATAGCTACATAAATGTATACATAACTAGCTTCTGCCCGCGATTTCGACCGCATCCCGTTTTATCCTGTTGATTTCCGGGATAAAAAGTAGCCTTATCTAATTAATTCAGGCTACGAACTATATGTATTCCAAGTTTCATCCAAATCGAACAGGTAGTTACAGCGTGATTGAAACACAAACATCCAAAATCCAAACATGCAAACTGTGACATTTATATTTAGTATGATATCCTTACCTACTACTTACCATATCCATCCACCAGCACTCCCATGCTTATGATAAGTCTTATATGAACATTCTGTTTGACAGGGAATACAGTTCAATCGGTATACCTACTTCTGCCTTCTGTGCTGTGAGTAGTGGGTTCGATTCCCACTGAAAACAAATATTTGTGTTCTGTGTTTAAATGTTACTTTGTATTATACGTATCTATTTACAAGAAAATGTATAAAAGTATTCTATCAGTAGTATTACATAAATTAAGTATTTTTTGTTGTCGCGACACTGGCTAGTCCTAGTGCGGGGACCATGGCTAATTTTAATGCAATTATATTAACTTCTTCTCTGGTTAAATAAGTGAATTTGTATTTATCAGCTATCTAGTTGCCATAGTACAAGCTTTGCTTAGTTTGGTACTAGAGGGAAGAAATGAATATTTATTATTTATTAGTTATGTTGGTGTAAGGTACCGTCTGCTTGCTCAAAAGAACACCCCGTATCCCAGTAGCCTGTTCAATTTGTATTGTGTGTGTAACCCTCCCCTTTTCTCCCCTTCCTGTGACAATGCTCAATGTGACATCTATTCAGTTACCTTTTCCATTTCCGCTTACTTTGTATGGCCCATTTGAAATCCACGGGGGCCTGTCGAGTAATTAAACCAATACTTTGCAAGGACCCTTGCAAAATATAATACCTTGCTTTTTTTTGAGTAGTTTGGTAGTAAGTACTCGTATCATGAATTTATTAATTACATAAATCATTTTATTGGCTGTGAATCCGGGTGGTACTGTATAATAGGGTGGTTGGTAAGTTAGTTCGATTTCCAGAACCCAAGCATACAAACTTCGAAGTAAACTATAGTAAGACATGTCAATTAGAATAAAAAAAGTTCATCTCCGACAAACGTGACGTTTACGTTTTAGATCTTTGGCGTGTTACGTGCAGGTAGATAAAATAATTGAAAGTATTTTGTATGGCTGCAAAATGAAATGATGGTAATGGAACCGTATTTATCCATCAGTATCCATTCGACATGATAAATCAAACGAGGAATGTAATAATGCCAAGCTTTCAGCAACATACAGATGTTTCTCCGACGTGACCGGGGCGTTAGTGACTGCAATTCCGGACCCGAAGCCTGCTCCGAGCCGGCCTCGTTTGATCCGTTCCGGTCGGCTGGTCCGGACCCGGCTCGCACGCCCCCGATCCCCAATCCCCGGATCGTCATGAAATCACGTTAGGTTTAAAAAGGTTTTTTTAAAGCCTGTTTTAGTTGGGACTCGTGTTCGCGATTTATTTAATGGATTCCCAGCACTACAGTAGTGCACGGCTGCTGAGCACAGCTCGTCAAAATTAGATGCACTAGTGGAGGTGTTGATGGATGTAGATTTTTCTAGACTATCTTTCCAGCAGGGTTCATCTGATATTTGAAAAATGTTTTCGAACTGATATTAGAAACTTTCGAAGGAAAATCCAAACAGAGAATTTGATATCGCCTGAGACGGATACGTGTGCTTTGAGATGACAAGCTCGAAGACCTGCCAGCCTGCCAGATGTTTGGTATTATAACAGTAGTCATCCTGTGGTTGGGGTAATCATATCTGACGTTCATTAGACTACATTAAAACGATAGATCACCGATCAGCATATACTCTGTCTGGACATGCTCAGTGAGGCAATGCATTGTTATATGCAGAGGTAACCGCTTAACATCAGGTGGGCCATCGGCTTGTTCCATCATTTAATTGTATAAATAAAATAATACAGCTATGAATAGAATCTATAAGATGTAGATTAAGTTTACTTTTTTGCTCAAAATTTTTGCTGCCATTTTTACATAAAATAAAAAGGAAGCTACTGGAATACATTGCGAAGCACGAACCTCTCGTAAACTCGGCACCATGTCTGCATACTGCTTTATGCACACTCTCGCTCGGTACGTACATACTCTATGCGCAGCTTTCAACGTAATACGTGTCTCAGATGCATCCCGATTACAATGAGCCAAGTAGGATCTACCTAAAACGCCTTAGCTACACTAAAAGTAGCTATTATACGATCATGATTGATGACCATTTCACACAGTGCCAAAATCTCTAGATAAAATCACAATTAGCTATTAGTCATCTAAGCTACGAGTATTATGCGCACTAAGCCAAGGCATTACGGCGCCTAGACCAATGGCTTTCCTAGCCAATTAGACATTCTACAATTACTAAGAATCTAGTCTATAGCAATTTTGGAACAATAATCTATTTAGAGAAGAGCAGTTTTTCTTGAAGAAGCCGGAAACGCTGAAAATAAAAATTCAAAAGGTTCATGTCTATTTTCGTCAAAATAATTGTGCTGGAGATGTACGATTAGGCCTACACTACACTGTGATCAGCGCGCCGCGGCGCGACACGCGTCAACACGAATATTCTCTTTCAGCTTCAAAACTGTTGTTTACATTCATTGTCCACTGTAAATACGAACGTGATAATTAAATTGGGTTACAATGATTTTATTTCCATTTACACAAAAATTTATTTTATTACCTTCTTTTTTAATTAAACAGCGTTTCAGCAATTTCTAGAGTGTTTCGAAAAAATTTTTAAAGGAAATCCTCCCATTGTCCCCTTGATGAAGCATAACAAAAATTATTTTGCTAACTCAGGTTCTGAGCTACAATGAGGTTTTCTTACTAAAAATGTGTCATCTGTCGTAAATGAAAGTAGACCACAAAACAGAAAAAAAATGTAGACCATCCACGACTGATTTTTATTGACTACCCACACATAGATAATCGTAATAGTAAGCATTGACAACACAGATATAGACCTACCTGTATAGAACTATACGACATCCACGTTGTTATCATGTGCAATCTTGTATCTTGCGCTAGGATCTCATATGGCATATCTCGACTGCAGGCATGATATATATGTCACCCCCAAACGGGTTTGATCCAACCCCCGGCTAATTTCCGCTCTACGTGTTTAAAATGTCGAAACTAATCAAACTGAGATTACTAATCAACTGAAGTGGACCCTAATTAGTGCTATTGTGATGCTAGAGCTGGAGCCGGAGCGTAGGGCGTCCTGATTATGTATGCGACTCGCAATATGTGCCGAAATAGAGTCATTTGTGGCTTTAATTGTATACTGTTTTATACTATTCATATTATATTGTATAGCTCTGCTGTGGGGTTTGATCAACGGTACATCATACCTATAGCTAAGCTAGTATTAGAATAACCTAGAGCCATGCATGCCCCAAACCACAATGCCAAGTAGATGAATTAATTGACCGGTGGTCATGTTGGCTTGATCTTAAACAACATTGGGGGTATATGTACCCACTAAGTGACTACCTAATAAGATCTAGGTGCCCATATTGTATCGTATATTATGTAAGCAATAAATAAATCTAAATCTAAACAGGAGACAAATTTTTGTCTATTTCAGATTTTAGCTCTGAAATATTGGTTTAGAGATTATATGCTTGAAATCATTGATGATCTTTCTAAACCTTTTTTTGTGCAACAAATAAATAATTCGTAGATAATTGACCGAGCGAGCGAAGCGTCTCAGTTTCGACATTGGCCAAAAATGCTTTTGTGCGGCTGTCTGTCTGTCAGTAATCGCCTACAGGTCGCATTTATCAACCGATTTGGACGAAAATCGGCACACATGTTCCTAGCTTTATTAAAAATTTTTTGTCGACCGCGATTTTCGATTGGGGGAAAAATAGAGGAGAAAAGAGGGAAAGTTTGCTGTAGCGTTGATTATCGACGGATTTCAATCAAATTTGAGAAGCACACTAAAGACTTCATTCTACATAAGATGGTGTAAAAATATTTCCAAAAAGAGGGAGTAGAAAGGGGAAATTAATTTTAAATTTTTTTCCCGAAAATTTACTCCTACCAATATCAATGAGACTACACAGTCCAGACTACACAGAGACAAATCCGTAGACACCAGATTCGACCTCCTAGGAGCAAGGGAACGCGAGTAATCGCTAAAACTTATACCCCTATTTTGCTCAAAAGTCTACATAGGTAGGGCCTATTGGAACATTCAAGCTCCTGAAATTTTATTTAGCCAGGGGAAAGAGGAAAGTGTTGGTTATTGCATGGTTATTGTTCTGTGGTTATAAAGGCTCGCGAGGTCTATGTTCTCATAAGACAATTAGTGGTAAGTAAGAGTTATTTCACAATCAAATAACACAAACTTCGATTTCAAAATCTACGTCTCGACGTTGTCGTGCAAGTTATTTAATTTATTCACACGTAACTATGACGTGGTAATTAATTTCTCTGTCTTTGTTGGCGATATGAAACAATTTCTCGCATGTGCCATACCAAATACGAACAATCTAAGAATTGTTGACTGTTGAAGATTGTCTCTTATGATTACTTTGTATATTAAATAACTTGAATATAACTTGAACGCGTATCTTCGACAACGCTTAAATTGTAGGTAATATAACTTACGTAAAACTTTCTGCTGGATAAAGCCGATCAAACTTTTTAATCGTCGAACCTTTTTTGTAAATCCTATCATTTATGAAAAGGAAACTTGGCATGTTTCTGTCACAGACGTCAACACCGAGCTTTTTCTTTGAGTATTTTCCAAATATTGAAAAGTAAAATGCTAAGGTCAATATTAAAAGTAGCAGTGCATTGTTTGGTGTGTGGCTTGTACTGTTTGCTGACTCTGAACGTAGTGTACAACGTGTCGTGTGCCTGTGTGTGCGTGCGCGTCGTCCGCAGCGCGAGGCACAATGGCACGCGGTGAGCGAATACGATGGTACGAATGTGAGTGGACCTTTGAAAGTTCTGTCAACATTTGCCTAGTCCAAGGCAAATAGGCCTTGAATAGACATTCATTGTACATGAACTACACAGCAGGGTCAGCTCATAGCTGTAGGACACAATGAGGTCTGGAACGCGTCTTAATAAAACAGTTAAGCAGTATGAAACCTACATAGATATGTGAAGTACGCGGAAGTCTTTTCAGTCAATACTCTGCTTGCAATTTACGTACTGTCAGACTAAACACCCGCAGTATTTAGTCTGCCAATGCAAAATGATTGATTATGATTATAAGTTAGTGTTTTTTATACGAAGAGTAAGCTAAAGCAATGTACGATTATCCGTCAGGTCAGCACAAGTCAGGGCTCAGTGTTGAAGGTAGCTGATGCATTGTGTGGTTGCAGGTGGAAGCCGACGGCGGCGAGAGCAAGTCGCTGCCGCTGTGCCCGGCGGGCCGGCCGGCAGACCAAGAACCTTTGATCAGCGAGGGTAAGTCCTTCACCATTTTTACTTAAGTACATGAAAAATATAGGTACTTTTATCTAGAACCTACATTGTAACCTAGTATTGAAAAAAAAGTACTACTCAGCATTTGGTACGGCAAGTGAGTAGTTTTCACCGGGATTTTGGCTCACTTATCTGCAAAAAATCTTATAAGTAGATAGAATTTTATAGCCAAAAATCTGGTACCGCTAAATTTTATAGCCAAAAATCTGGTACCGCTAAATATGAATGCTATGGTTAGGTAGATATTAAGTAGTAATGGCGTGTTGTAATCAAAACGATCGTTGAAAGTTTTCGAGAATAAGCCTTCTAGGCATCAATCGTCTTGCATTATACATTAGCTGTGTGCGGCTCAGCGAGCTCACAAACTGCTTATGGAGCTGGGTAAGTACTTTGATTATGTCGGGCACTCGCTATCTAAAACTGATTTACAGACACAGTTTCAAGTCGCAATCTGAGATAGAGTGACTATTTTCAGTTCTTAGTAGGCGCCTTCAATAGAATTTCAACCACCCAACACCAGAATCCAAATGTTCACTGTCATTAATTAAATATGGTTCGACATTAACTGAAAGGTACCTGAAACCAACGTTAAAAGCGGCACCTACTCAGAAATTGTTTATAACTTTGAATGATTCAGTTCAGCAAATATCGCGTACTTCGTATTGAATCCATTTCATAAAAGTTGGCCTCTGTGTGCCGACTAGAGCTGGGTGTTCACTATGTGCTTTATACTGTATCTGAAAGTAGCTGTTGCAGCTGCTAGTTGAGAGCCAAAATGCTGGACTTACATCGTAACAAAAGGCCCCTAAGGTGCCTTTTATAAAAACTGAATGATGTTAGTAATGAATGAATATTCCGTCGACAATCGCTCATAACATTTTCATTTCATTTCGTTCGAGTTCTGCTGCAATATTCCGGAAATGTAATCAAATGTGAGTTTTCGGTCCTGGGCTGGGAGGATTATTGTAAGCCTTTGCCCGTCTGCTAAATTAGGTCGATTTGATTGTAATGTGCAGTATTATGATCTCGTTTTCATAAATCGCTGCGGGCGATGTATAAGGTAAAAATATGAAAATGTTCAAAGGTATTCCTTTGAGAGATTTAGATATTATAATCATGATAAAATTCCTTTACATAAATCTATCTTTAAATTAAATCTTTCTATCCACTTTATCCTGCGGCCTGAACTCTTTCGCGTAAGGAAAATCAAAGGTATTTGTATATCTTGCTCAGATCTCCTGTATTAATATAGGAAGTTGTCTATCATATGTTAAAAGTAATTGATCAGAGCCTTGACTATACTAAAAGTATCAAATGCGACGACCGGAGAATGAATATATGAAATATCTTAGTCTGTTACGAAAAATACTGAAAATACAATTTAAAAAAAGCAACTCAAATAAATTGAATCACAGAATACTGACATTACTTGTTGTTCATCATATACATATAACGTTTTGCTCTCGAACTTTCAATTTAAAGAATTCAGTCAATTGAAGTGAGCACAAATGTATTTCAATAAAAAACTGTTTACTTCTAAATTTTTAGTTTAACTGAAAGCATTGAGTGGTGGACTCTACACTACAACCAGTGACTCAAGTCTAGTGCTGTAACTGATAGTTGTATGAGCCACGTGATTGCGACGCGGGGCCGGTTCCACCATCCCTGAGTAACGCTCTCCCTCAGATCAAAATATATCCATCTTTGAATTCAACTAGTCTATGGTAAAAACAGATATTTATTTATAACTGAGTCGGTGAATGACCGTCTGTGGCATTTACAAGAGTAGCGTGCGTCCAGAGGCACTTTGTGGTATGTCTCTGCTAGACTAAGCATGAGAGCCTTCCGATCCGAGACCTCAGTCATCCGAGTAGGCCTTCTCTCGCATTCACTTACATTTTAAAGTTGTGATGTTTGTTGAAAGAAAGTTGTGATAAACCAGTGTGATTCATGTGATCGTTTGATAAACAAATCACTGACTAACTATATATTGGAATTTAAGTCAGTTAGGGTTTTTTTTACAATCACTGAGTAATCCATCAAATAAAATTATACCCATACTTGTCTTTTACAAGTCTAAAGCAGAGACGAAGATATTTATATTTGACGGACAGCCTAATCACGATATGGTAAAATAAGGGTTCATAAAAAAAATATTCTCGTAAAGTTATTTTTCACAAGCTAAAATACAGAAAAAAATACGAATTATTTGTAAAAAATAATACAAACTGTATTTTCTTGTCTTCGACAAAGCGAGATCTCCTTTGTATATATACAAAAGACATCCGATATATTTATCATGTATAACAAAACTGTATGTTACATAAATAGTACAATAGGTAATAGAGAATGCATTCTCTAAATATCTTTCCGTTTCTCAGAACTTTATAGAGTACTTACTTAGTGTTGGTAGAGCTCTGGCTTGTACGTGTGGGTGTGTGTGTGTGTGTGTGGGTGAAACGAAGGCACCTTGTGACGACATGCCTCGATCTAAGATTGCATTCACCAGGTAGGATTTCATCTAAGTGCAGACCCGGTGTTTGTATTACATTTGTTTTACGTTTGTTTTCTTTTTCTCCGAAGACTGCGAACGGATTTATTTATTAGTTCTAGGAATTTAATATCCAGAATAAAAAAACAAGTTTACAATGTATTGGCTGATAAGCTCGTACTTTCTACGAAAAGATAAAAAGGCTCTTTTCTTGAGAACATGGTTTTATCTGGAAAATTAAGTAATATTTTTCAAATAAGAGATATTACTGATATAGAGATGTTTCTAATTTCATGTTGAGACTAAGCACGAATAAATCTGCCAATCACAATCGTGACGGAGCGGTACCGTATCCGAAGTACACTGCGCGCTGAAGCGTACCGGTACCGTATCCGAAGTACACTGCGCGGTGAAGCTGCGACTCTCAGCAGTCATACTGTCGTTGCCGTGCAATGTGATTTCAATTTCAATAGGTACCTACTGATACTGACTAGTAATAACTTTTACAAAGGTAAATAGGATCTAAACGAACAGCAGTGCGTCCGCCAAGTTCCGCAAACACGCACCTCCGTGTGTATATTTGCATGAACTATTTTTAGCTACATTTAATACCACCATATCTTAAAAGTACAAGGCTTACAAACTTGTAGTTTGGCGTGTCTAATGAGATCCGTGTGAACGTCTAGAATCAAAGCGGTTCTTCAATATCAATAAACATACTTTATATTTTCTTTTTTAATATAATGAACCATGTTGTACATTCTTTTAGCTAAGATTTAAGGAATTGTTTTTGAACTTGGCAACCGTTCTTATTTCTTTAGTTTTATTGGTGAGCCCGAAGTCGTGTAGGTTGCGAACTTAGTTTTTTTAATATTATAATATGTTTTAGGTGAGTTTATTTTGGTGGTTCTCGACCAACGTCCCGGCTACCAAGTTGACTTATAGTAATCTCATAATACGTAGCTCATAATTACTTGAGCTCATAACAATAGTACGACGACTTAGCTTAGATGTCGGCGCGGACAGATTGCTGCTAGAATTGCTACAGCTCTATTGTTTTTAGTAGAATGAGCCGTAATTTAATCAGCTATCTACATATTACACTGGTCCAAAATTATCTTTAATAATTCGCTACCACTGAATATTATTTTGAAACTAGCATGATTGTGTCCGTAATTTCCAGTTCAATGGGCTGATTCCTCTTTGTGTGTTCAATTACTGCTCTGAATTTTAGCACTGTTGCAACTGATTATAAATGTTACACTGGTGCAAAATTATCTTTTAATAATTCGCTACCACTGAATATTATTTTGAAACTAGCATGATTGTGTACGTAATTTCCAGTTCAATGGGCTGATTCTTCTTTGTGTGTTCAATTACTGCTCTGTATTTTAGCACTGTTGCAACTGAATATAAAACAAACGATTCTAGTGATTCTTGTGATTTTAAGGAATAAATAATTTTTAGCGTATGGTATATTATTACATAATATATCAGCCCGTCTTTTACTACATTTCAGAGCTTATAGTACGCTCCGCGTACATGTTTTGTCTAACCTGCAAGTTGGACAAAGAAGTTGTAAAAATATATATATGCTATTTTAAGACGGTTTTGACTCAATCACGCTGTAAATATAACGAATTAAAAGGATAAATAATTGGGTCTGCTACGAGCAGGCTCTACGCCGTAGAGGTTTTTAATACATCAGTCAGTTTCTTGTTCTCCATTTCCAACGCCTTTTGTGTTTTCACAGAAAAAAGTAAACAAAAATACATGCGAATAATAACATTTCTTTTTAAAGAAATTCTAAACATCAAATAACAAATACCATGTGGAATGTGTTCACGTGCGTGTGCTTCTGATAACCTTTGCTTTTTATACAAGCTTTACATCAAAGCGTACATTACAAAATACCGTTTAGAAATATTAAAGAGCTTCATCAGCCATGATATCTGGTGGTTTGACCATTTAAAACTATTCAAACACTTTTATATTTTTAAAACAATGCTTTAAATAATTCAAATTTGTTCTAAAATAAACGTGTAATAGGCAATACCTTGGTCGTATGATTGACCGCGGGCCGCACTCCGCCGCACCTCGAGAAAGTGCTTCAGGCTTCACACTTATACGCATATAACCGCACTTTGCTGTTCTACTTATAATTGACCGAGCGAGCGAAGCGTCTCAGTTTCGACATTGGCCAAAAATGCTTTTGTCCGGCTGTCTGTCTGTCTGTCAGTAATCGCCTACAGGTATCATATATCAACCGATTTGAACGAAAATAGGCACACATGTTCCATGATTTATTAAAAAAATTTTAACGACCGCGATTATTGATTGGGCCTAAAATAGAGGAGAAAAAGAGGAAAGTTTGCTGTAGCGTTGTTTATCGATGGATTTCAATCAAATTTGTGAAGTACACTAAAAACTTCATTCTAAACAAGATGGTGTAAAAATATTTCCAAAAAAGGCAGTAATAGGGGAAAAAGAGGGGAAATCAGTTTTTAATTTTTTTCCCGAAAATTTACTCCTTCTAATATCAATAAGACTACACAGTCCTCTCCGCCTTTACGAGACAAATCCGTAGACACCAGATTCAATCTCCTAGGACCAAGGGAACGCGAGTAATTGCTAAAACTTATACTCCTCTTTTGCTCAAAAGTCTTCATAGGTAGGGCCTATTGGAACATTCAAGCTCCTGAAATTTGATTTAGCCAGGGGAAAGAGGAAAGTGTCGGTTATTGCATGGTTATTGTTCTGTGGTTATAAAGGCTCGCGAGGTCTATGTTCTCATAGGACAACTAGTTATAATTTGTTTATACTCGGTGCATACTACCGCGCTGCCTGCTTCCTGTTACCGCATTAATCAACACTTAATATTGCCGTTTAAATTTAAACTACCGAGTGAAATGTTCTGATGAGGTTACACTGGAATTTACCTAGTTAAAACCAAAAAATAACATTGTCAATTATATGGCCACAAATTGTACCTAACTAAACCTAGGTGTTGTCATAAGATGGCCATAATTATTGCCATGTCACGGTAAGTCAACACAAAAATAAACTTTTAATGCGATGCTAGTCAATAATAAATGCTCATTTATTATGTAAAAGGATTCTTCTGTGGTTTTTTTTACAAATACTTTAGAAAACTGTATTTTTAACAAAAAAAAATTATTGAAATGAACTCTGAATTCTGTGGTATTATGAATCGTTGGACTTCAACTCGTTTTTTTGTGGTTTAAGATAAAAGCGATACGATTGTATGCGGGCGTGTGGAATTGTGTCTGTAATTAATTTAATGAAGATTGCTGGTTGAGCTGACAAAGTGACCTCTGTCGGCAAACAATTAATCTAACCCTCGACATTCATCTGGATTTGAATCTAAATACTCTTAGAACCATATCGTTATTTAGCTGTTTTATAATTTATCATTTATAATTTTTTCAATTTATTTAATAACCATTAATTAATCCTATTTGAAATCCACCCGTCAGCTCCACCCATCGACAGCTAACTACTCGACTTGTAATGCAATGTTAGTGCTATTCTCGTGTTCTATGTATATTTCTCTGTAAAAGGGATCATACAAAAAAACGCTAGGAACCAGGCCGTAGTTTCTTGCCCGTTCTTCTAGGCTCTGGTCGAGTGGAACTGGCACCTAGAATCACCTAGTTATATAACACGATTCTAAATGATCCTTGTGATTTTATTGAATAAAGAAATTTTGACTTTGACTTAGAAATAACATATACACATAAAAACAACATCAAGTAAATAAAATGTTGAATTTGTGGCCAATCCAATAAAGATTTGTATTGTTGACGCTGTTTCGGCAGCTAAATTACAGTCGCGTATTGTGTCAGGTGTCGCGGAGAAATAGGTACTATCAAAATTTTCTTTAAGATTACGACTATGCATCAGCATTGTCAAGATCTCTGAACTTTTGGCACCTAGGACCTGCCTTGGTACTAAGATCCCTCGTGGATAGTTTAGCGGGTAATCAGAGGAAAGTCCAAAATTAAAAAGTTTATAACATTCATACCAATAAGAACAAAGCATAGTAATGCAAAATAGCGTAATAACACTCCTATTGCGGCCTCAATAAAACGGAACGAGAGCCGACTGAAAGAACCCAATGAATCAAAGAATTACAACTGTCTCCATTTACGACTCGTTACGCTAAAGCAAACCTTTTACCAACGGCGGTAGAGCTTACAATTGTTTGATTCAATATAAGCGATGAATATTCCTCAACCGCAAAGGAGCTAGGTGCGGGTTTGCTTTGCACGCACCATCACGGAAACTCAACGTACTTATTTTCAATATGTCAACGTATCGTATTGCGATTAAAAATGTGTGATCACCAGAAGCATTATTCTACTTCCATTTGTAACTTTATTTAATGAAAAGTTTAAAATAATTAGATGATAATACCCAAAACTCAGTATACCAGCTTTTATCCAAATGTCCAAATTTCAGTCTTTGAAACAGAAAAGTAACAATTATTATTTAGGTGAAAAAAATGTGAATGAATGAAGCAGCTGACGTGTGAACCGCCCCTACCCTCATAATATAATAGCACTCTATCAATGCTGAAGGATCTTGGATACTCAAGCTTGCCCGTATCGTATCGTATCGTATCGTGGTCAGCATCTGTCCCTTCGTTTGTTTGATCAACATTCCAATGGTTAAATCGTGTGAATCTGCGGTTCTCCGAAACGTTTTGATGTAGGACTTAATTGTGGATGGAACAGATAAATGTATTCGCTGTTCTTTTTTAAAATTTCTTGCATTTCTTACACAGTAATGTACCTATTTTATACTGTATTGGAGCCAATCCCACTACTATTATAAATGTCAAAGTTTAGATGTTTGGTCCAATTTGGATGAAACTTAGAATATATTATAGTTTGGATTGACACATAAGCTAGTTTTTCAAGCTTCTTTCTTCAGGTTTTATTTTTTTTCGTTTATTTTTTTCGTGGACGAAGTCGCTGGCAACTGCTAGTGTTGTTTCTTCCTTTTCTTCCTTTATGTTCCAATCCTTTGTATATTCTGTAATGCTTTCGTTTTAGAAAAGTTTGAAAAAATACGGGTCTACTAACAAAGGACTTCGATTGCCATCGCAAGATGTTTTTCGGAGCACACAATATAATATTATGTTTGTATACATATAAAACAACGAAACAAAATACATAAAACATTGTGTTCGGGTCGCGGGCTGTTGATTTAGTGTCACGTCGCTGCGTCGGAACCGTGAGGTTTGTCTAAACATTAACAACCACCAGTGCCTTGATCACGAATAAATGTGACAATCGTGAACGTATCGTAACGCTAGCGCATCCGAGATACACTGCGTGGTGACGCTACAACGTTCGGCAGTCGGGCTGACGTTGACGCGCAATATCACTTGAATACGTTAGGTTTACGTAACGCGGTGACTGTCAGATTTGTTCATGATTACCCCTCTGTTTGTGTATCTTTTCCATTCGAGAGCTGTAAGCACCTCCTCATTCCTGCTAGTGACCTTTGCTCTTAGAGATGCAAAAAAAGATTTGTTGCAAAAAGTTATGTTGAAGGTAGTTGGAAGGTTGTTATGACTAACAGCTGGACAAAGTGGACAAGCCAGAACCGACATTGATCAAAACTCGAATTACTATCGGGAAATTCTACATCATCAACGTATGTTGGTCCACTAGGTCTTTCCGAAGACTCAGCATTGAGCTCGGTCTTCAACGAATCAAATGTTTGTCATCTGTCTTTTATCAGATCGTTGCCCCACCTAGTAGAGGGCGTCTTAATTTAGCGTATTTGCGAAAGATTTTACAGAATAATGGCCCGACATAATTCGATGTGAAACGTTAACTAATCTAGTTGATTCGTTACGGACGAGCAGTCAAGCTACACGCTGAGTGGGAGGTAGTGATGTTAGTGTAAACACATCCCGCGAGGCCTGTTGGTGCGAGCGCTCCGCCGCTCCGCTAATTGAGGAGCAATTATCTGGAGCACTGAGCGCTTTGCGCGAAATAACAAAACAATCATAACGTTATTGGCATTTCATCGGAAGGGCTTTAGCCGTATTATGCTCGATTGGCAACACTGGGGCTTCAGTACAGGGAGATCAAGCGATACGTTTTTATGTCGGTTCTTTTAGCTGAGACGCTTAGAACTAGCACAGGCACAAATACACCTAGTTTGTGTTTGTATTCGTATTTATTTATTCAGCCATAAAATTAACATTACACAATTAGTATCTACAGGCAGTAGGTACATCTAAACCGTCAGTATAGGTACACATATTTACAAAAAAAGATAAAAAATGAATATACAATAACACGACTAAGTACAGAGAGAATAAACAATTAAGGCTGGGGATCTGCCAAATTGCCAAAACTAGCGAAGTTCAAAGTGTGTTTAAAAGAAAAGTAAGATAGTAACTTCATTTATTTTGGTTGCAAATCAATATTCAGGATATGTGTAACAATTACATATTTAATTTAGCTTCATTTAGCTGGTTTATAATAGATAAATCTGGGATCAAACACAGCTCTCTCGCGCCCAAACCGTTTCGAGTCAAGTTTGTGCACTCGGATTAAGGAAATGAAAACAAAATCGCAAAAAGTACTCAGCGCGTCTTGATGTACATATCCTTGTCTCCAAAACGCCCTGAATACATTTTGCGATTTTGTTTTCATTTCCTTAATCCAGGTGGCAGAAGATCTTCGAAATTTTGGATTTTAAATGGTCTATTCCACAATATTCCCTTGTTTTATCTACAAAACAACTAAACTTACGTATAGGCCAAATATTTAAGTATATAAAAAGTGTAAAATCTTTACTTAAATAGTCTTATTTTTTTTAATATTTAATAATTGCTGAGACTAGTTTTTAACCAAATATCGCAAGAAAATTCTTCAGTGGCCTCTAGGCGGCCGAAACGTTCGGACGTCAGGCCCACGCCAAATTTCTCAGGATTTTTAAATGAAGAACACGCAAACGTCTACTCGACAAAAGTCTACAAATCATGGTTCTATTGTATCATTTGAGTACACTACGTAGCAACATGGCAGTTTTTCTCGCGGCTGCGCGTAACGCGTAAGCAGACCGCGTAATAAGCTCATTTGACATTTACGAACAGTCACAATAAAATTTTATCGAGTAGAACTCCTGGTTTGCCAATTAATACGCATTGAAAGCGGCTTTACTTTTTTCTCTTGTATACATGACAATATCCAACAATAACCATACCAATGTAAACTTAGTTTTTATTTCTTTTAAGTCAACTCCGCCAATCAGTCAGTAGCTGTTATTTGTTTACACGGAAAATAGATTTTTCTATCCTAATTCCAATTAAATTAGGATAAGTAAGTACCTAATTATTATCTTGCTACTGCTCATACTTGTATTGCATTTAATTCAACCTATTTTATTGCTTTTGTAAAAACCTTTTTGTGAACAACCTTATTTATTCTAAAGAAGGATCTAACATGGACCGGAGAGGAACATTTGATGAAAGTAGAATACATAGAGAGAGACATTGCCTTCTGGCAAGACAAAATCTACCATTTTATCTTGCCAGAACGCAAAGAACCACATCCTATCCTATCCTACTAATATTATAAATGCGAAAGTTTAGATGTTTAGGTGTTTCAATCACGTCTAAACTACTGAACCAACTTGGATGAAATTTGGCATATATGCCAAGTTTCCTAAAACTCAATCCAATCCAGTAGGCACATAGGCTACTTTTTATCCCGAATAATTATCAGGATCTACAGGATAAAATGAACGAACAAGATTAGCAGCGCCAATTGGCAAGAGGATTTCATTGTCATGTCATGTCACGTCAGTTTGACCGGGCGTAATACTACCTCTTTGGTCTAACGACTAGCGTTTGACATTCAAGTACGGGTTCGGTGTAATGTCAAGTTTCACAAAGTATCCGCGCGGTACACGCACATATAATAATACAACACAGATAATACAATGTACGTGGAAACTGTACTCGCGTACGGAGTCGCGGGTAACTGCTAGTTAACAATATTTATGCAAAAAAACTAAAATAAATACTGCTGGTTTTTATTGCACGTATATTTTGGAATACTTATTTCTTCTGAAATTACCTACTTACATCCAATTCTGTATCAATGATCTGTATCTGTCTCTCACAATTTGTGTTAAACTCTCCGCAATATGTTAATGTTAAAGATGAGTTTGGAGCAGTACCCTCCCTATCCTTTTTCATATTATTTAGAGAGTTATTTTTCAGTAGTACCTAAGGTTTTAGTTTTTAAGCTTATCTACTATTTATCGATTTGAGAGTTTCCGTAGAATTTACTATGACCTAAATATTAACAAACATACCCACTTAATGTACTTATGTCTACGCCCAGCTACTTTGGATTCACAAGACGGGATATAATTTGAAGATACAATTTGATAAATAAATTTAAATTTGATACAATTTGGAGATAAATGGAGTGTCAGAAAACGAGACCGAAAATCTACTGAACACAATTAAACAACTAGACACAGCCATATAACTCCCTATTGATAATGCGGACATACTTTCATGCTCCAGAGTCAGAAAGATGGATGAGTCTAACAACCATCATCACTATCATCATCAACCTATACTCGTCCACTGCTGGACGTAGGTCTCTCCCAAGACGCGCCATTGAGCTCGGTCTTCGGCTCTTCTCATCCAGTGTCTGCCAGCTACATTTCGCAGATCGTCGCCCCATCTCGCCGGAGGGCGTCCTACACTACGCTTGCCTAAACGTGGTCTCCACTCGAGTATTAGTTTGCTCCAACGATTGTCGGTTCTACGGCAAACATGGCCGGCCCACTGCCACTTCAGCCTGCTAATCCTCTGAGCTATGTCGAAAATTATGATCAATGATCGTATAACCCCAGAGCCAATCACTGTCGCCGGAATGCCTCTCGAAGTTGTGCAGGAGTATGTCTACCTCGGGCAGACCCTGCGTTTGGGTAGACACAACTTTGAGAAAGAGCTAAACCGGAGAATCCAGCTGGGCTGGGCTGCGTTTGGGAAACTCCGTCAAGTCTTCTCGTCGCAAAAATATGTGTGGACTAGGAATGGTCGCATATTCATCCGCAGAGATGACCAATCTCCTGCAAAGCAAGTCAAAAACTATGAGGCACTGGCTGATATGAACTCCATACTGATATGAAACCAGGCTCTGCGAAGTAAAAATGAAGAAGTATAGATCTCACTAAAACTCAATAATACTCTGCCAAGAATATTTAGATATGTGCAGTATATAAACAAACCCCAGTGACTATACAGACTTTGTTTCTCGTCATGGATAATATCAGTAGATAAAGTGACACAGTCAAGTGATATAAGTACCTAGAGACTATAATTTGTTGCAGATTTTAATTTTGACCGGTCTACCTCTAGTGAAGGACACAAAAATTCAAACCCTAATAATAGTAAATATTATGTAGTTTATAAAATACTGTTCAAAGAACTGTAGATTTAGTGATAAGCAATTTTAGTGGTGTAACGGAGTGTGAAAATAAACTACCCCTCAGTAAGTTAGATCCTCATCACCCTGCATTAGATATTATAATTAATGTATGATATAAATGTAATGATACAAAAAATGTTAAAAGGGTAAAAATATGCCGCACATAATTTCAAAAAAGTTGATTATTCAAAAGTAACAAAAAACCAATAAATACTTTCATTCCTGTATGATTTAAAACCAATCTTGGCAGATTTTATCCAATTAACTGACTATTTGACACAAACAATAGCGTTCCTTTAATTTTGTTATCATGAATGTTATCATGAGCACTTATTACTCGTATATTGGAATCCAATCACACACTTAGTTATAAGTTGTTGCTTTTTTTTTCCTTAAAAAATAAGTACTAAATTTTTTAAGACATATTTTACCTACATCAAATCTGTTTATGCCTGTAATGGTATATCACACTGTAGAATGTTATAAGTAATATTTTTCTCCTAAATAACAATTGTGAATATGCCATTGGTGTAACTAACTAAATAAATAAATATAAAGATCGCAGTAAAGCATTTTTCAGTTTAGTTTAGTATTCGATAAAATTTACGAATTGCTTTCCGCGCATGTCATGACAACTCCATTCTTCTGTTTTGCACAGATAGACTATCCCCTTAAAAATTAAAAACAAAATATTTAATTTAAAATAAAAAATATTAACAATTTTATACATAATCTTATAATAAATTGCACATTGTTTTGTAATGTATGTACACTTGTATCTATTTATTTATACTCTAGTGGCTCACAGTATTGTAAGCAGAGTCTTTCAATAACTGGCCACTTGTCAGCAAAAACGTCAAGATGCGTTTGCGACGATGCGGCGAGAACGTTGAGATGTCGTTGAGCCCTGCACATTGGGGATTGTTGACGAGCAACGGTGTTACAGGGCATCACTGCAAACAGTTGTTGCGTTATTACCAACTTTTACAGCAACGAGGTCCTTATCATAACTCTTCGTGCATTTTAAAGCTCGTTTTAAAACTACCAAAGTGTGAAGCAGTTTTAAAGAAATAACAAGTTTACTCGTTTGCAATATCACTCTTCGAATATACTTATTCCCGTTGGAAATAAACTTATCCTTCGTGCTTTACGTGTGCGAGCGACTTCGAAGTTTTCTCAAGCGCCTCGGTATTTCAAAGCACAACTTCGTATCCGACAAAGAGAGCAAAATTTCCAATCTAACTCTCGAACGACAAGAGTACACACTCAACAAAAAAGTAGCAACTGTTGGGAGAGCGCGGTCGCTTCTCTTTGAGTTAGAGTAAGTTACAGTTTCCTTCAAGTATTTTGTGGTACGCGTTCGTTCATCTGCAAGATATTCGAGGAGTCGTAACAAACATAACGAGAGACATACATACATACATACAGATACTTCTCACTGACAATATTTATGTAAACATCTCTATTGGTAAATAAATGTATTTGTATGTTATGTCAACAAAAAGATTTACCCCACGAGAGAGAATCGAGAGCTGTTTTAAGTGTAAAGTTGAGTTTTGACTCTGTGTGTGTATTACTTATATATGCATCAAGCGCTTTGCAAGTTGTTTGAAGCGCTGATTGATATTCCCTTTCAATTAGTTTCCGCTGCAAGATAGGTAGGTATTTGCTGAGCGAATGTAGTTGGAACGTGGATTACGCGCGCTCTGTTTGTACGGATGGATATAACGTATTTTGTGTCATTCGATATTATCACTTGTTCAGTTGTTAATCAATGTACAATCTGTAGATAGATGATAGCATTATTGATATCTGATATGTAAAACAATAACTATTGTAATAGGAATCGTTGTCCTGACTGACTGACAGACAACGCACAGCCTAAACCACTGGTCGCAGAAACTTGATGAGGGTAGGTACATCTTGGTAGGTACGTAAAGAATTGGATGTTCGAACATCAGGCTAATATTCAGAATAAATAGATTTCTTGGAAAAATGGGGAAGAAGTGAAAAGATTCACGTGTTATTCTCTGCTACTTGATAAGTACCTACTTGCTAATGTTATGGTAATCTGACGTCATCGCAGAGTACTATATACTAAATTAACTACATGCCCACTTTATTCTGTAGAGGCTCTACGGCGTAGCGCTGGCGTAGTACCTCTTCTGCGCCGGCTCGTAGCAAACCTTGCATTTTATAATTGTATGATCCCCTCAAGCCTCTTGTCTCGTAGCCTCGGAGCAGAAAAAAACCACTCGCTTTTTATACAAGTATGAAAATATTGATAATATTATATAATAAAATAACATTACAAAGCGAGCGTTCCAATTTGCTATTCTATTTATGACTAGGTAAAAAGTAGAACAAAGTATTTACAAATTAAAATTAAAAATAAAGAAATAATAATGAGATCAGAGGTACAAATTAAAACTAAGATAATAGACTAAACAATAAAAATTATATGTAAAGGAAGTAACAAAAACTCAAAAGTAACAGATTAGTAAAACTTTGAAAACAGTATTATAGAAGTTATAGCTACATTATAGTTTCAGTACCTATAGTGTTTTGACATTTTATATGTTAAAATAAATAGACAGGACATTTCATGTTTCGTGAAGCCATCACCGCGCCTCGATTACTATGTACAAGCGGCTTTACTGAACTCTAAAGGAAAACGAGTCAAGAGCGAGTGGGGCTCTGCGCCGAGGGTCCGGTGTGCCCCGCTGGCTGTGGCGACTCGCACGATACACCCCGACACAGCGATGTATGGTCGGTTCACCTTGAAACATGAGAGATGTTTCAAATCGACGAAGATTCCGACGACGACGAAGAACCCCGAGGCACTTTGGGTGTGAGCAGTGCTCAATGAGAGTACCTTGCCACCGTACATTAAGTGTACGATTAGCTTGGCCGATGCGCTACATTGGCGCAAAGATACGAAAAATTGCAATCTAGGGAAAAAGCAGACATGTGCCAAAGTTAAATAATGTACAATTAGGGAAAGAAATCTTGTTTACATTCAGAGTTCAAACTTCCCCGCTAGTAAACAAAATTAAAAATGATGTTTACAACGAGGTGCGAGAAGTAAAATAGCAGGCATTTGTGAATGCATTCTAATAGTATTTTCCATTGCGCGAGCAAATGGAATGCAAATAAGACACTACAGCCTACAGCCTACAGACTACAGCCTGCTATAGCAGAATTGGATCAAAAGCGGGCAGCGCGCGCGTTGCATCTGCCTCAAAGCCTTATTACACTATTCAATCTCAAGTCAGTCTCACTGACAGTGATGTGACGTGACGAGTTAAATTATTTCGAGTTATTATAACTTCAGTTAGAAATAACTCAACTCGTCAAGTTACATCACTATCAGTAAGTCTGACTTGAGATTGGATAGTGGGCTTTCAGCGCCAACCAGTACTCACCAACCAGCGAGAAATAATAATCCGCTATTCAATTACATTGTGTGAAACGAAATATTTACATTTATTTTTAAATATATTTCTGAAATCACTATTAGTGCGACTTGGTTTGATACACGGGTAAAGAGTAGCACTTTATGATATTAATTCAACACTAAAATGCATCGGTGAATGTATGTAATAGTTTTTGTTATGTAAGTTGTAATCAGTCAAAAGGGTACCTCACTAATTTTGTATCTAGTTTCGAAGCAACTTTATTAAAGATTTACTTTAATTTGAAACTGATTAGTTATCTGAAAGCTTATCAGAAAACATTTTTATCCCACGAGAGGTAGTAGCTAAACATAATAGCTGCCCTTATACCTACAATCTGTTCACCTCCACTTGCTCGCATGGAGTCGCCATGTATGTACACCCACTACTATAAACGATACTTGCATATTTTGCATATTTAATCAACATACGTCAGAGTTAGTCAAATTAACTCAAACAGTCTGCGCCTATACGAAGCAGCTATTAATGTATTTTACCTGCATTGAGTACCTATTACAAAACACGAATGTATACTTTACAGCAAGGTCTGACCATAATGGAGCCCTGTGTAGCCCCGACCGGTAGCTGATTGGAAAGAAAATTAATTAGATTTTCGTAAAAAAACGCTGTTAGCCGAACTCGTTAGCAATCATCACAGTGCACAGAGTTAGCGGGCGCGGGCCTACCTACTTGCGTAACCGTTGCAAGCACAAGCGCTGACGGCGATAGTTTTGCGTCATACCACTGAGAACTGATGCAAGAACTTAGCTAGCTACTTGAGATTGAGATTGAGCTATTTGAAGGTTTACAAAAGTATACAATCATTGTTAGATTGTGCAGAGCTTCAACAAGATTTAGATGCCATTCAGCGCTGGAGTGAACGAAACCAACTTTACTTAAATATTCAAAAGTGTCAGGTGATGAGCTTCACGCGTTCAATGAATGGTATCATTACGCAATATACAATTGACTGCCAGAATATTACCAGATGCCTGATAGTAAAGGATCTAGGCATTCTGTTCGACCCGGCACTACAGTTTCATGATCATATGAAAAAATTAACAGCAGAATGCTTCAAGCGTCTGGGGTTTGTCACTAGAAACTGTCGAGAGTTTACAAACCTAAAGGCCATTCAACTTCTTTATGCATCTCTAATCAGATCTAAAATTGAGAACTGCTCCAGCGTATGGAATCCTCATGAGACAACGTATACCCTCATGCTGGAGAAAGTGCAAAAGCGATTTTTAAGGTTTCTATACAAAAAAAAGCTAGGGTACTACCCTTATATGTTTCCTACTAAATATCTGTTAGGTGCTCTAGGTTACAATTCCCTTGAAACGCGTAGGCTGTGCGAGCAATTAATGTGTGTGTGCCGTATCCTGCATGGGGTGTTAGACTGCCCAGAATTAGTTCTGGAAGCAAGTAGGCTCAGCGTACCCGAGCAGCGTGCCAAATTCCGTCCAGGACGTGTCCATCTGTTCGCGCCAAGCCCTGCGCGCACTACTGCACGCCAGCAATCACCGCTATACAGAGCGCAGTTTCATCTCAATGCTATTCTCAAGCTTAATCCCGAGACAGACGTGTTTGACGACCGTATAAAGAAAATTTTTAAAACCATTTTGAAGTATTGTGAAGGTGACATTAAAGCCCATTTATAACGTCGTTTTTCTCATCACGTTTGTGTATTTACCTAAGTTGATATTTTTTTTTAGATCTTTTTTAGTTGTATTGTCAAATATATAATAGGTAGGTATAATACCGATGTACAGTTTTCTAGATTTAAATATGTAATAGCGTTATCGCCTTGGATCTCTGTAATGGTAATGTCTATGTTAAATAAACAATTTGAATTTGAATTTGAATTTGAGATGTGACAACCTAGGAAATGGCTTTATATATTGGCGAGTCATTCGTACATCAGTTTAGGCCTTGTTTTATTATTGACTTGACGTGAACGACCTCCTTATACAATCAAATGAATCTATTATTGCCTGCAATAAATATTTGGAGTTGTTTTACTTCCTACTTACTCCAACAATGTAAACATTCGTAATACATTGCTTAGCATACCTAATATTTTCTTATCAATCATATCCACACACAACAGTCAACCACATATTGGTAGATGACGTATTAAAACAGATCACTTCCTCTGAAGCTACAAGAAATGGGAGAAAGGGGATGAAGCGACCTTGACTTTGATTTAATGCCAAATTCAGATTCACATAGCAGAGGGGTGGGGAGGGGTAGAAGGTCTATGAGGGGTGGTTCCTCGCGATGAGGCCGACTGCTGTTTTAGTCTTGTTTGATTAAAGTTTGTTAGTTTGGAAGGCTACGATAAAACAGATTGTTGGAAGAAACTTACTTGTAAGTACTTAGGCGGTAGTCACCAACTCTGCCGAAGGAGTTTTTATATTAGCCGACGACCTTCGTTCTGATTGGAAGTGCAAATTCTGCCAAGTTTGATTTTGTAGGGTAAGTAGAAGCGTTTCAAAAGCATGCTAGAAAATCTAGGCACCAGTAACGTTTGTCTTGATTCGCAGTCCAGTAACTAAACTATTGACAATATTAATTCTGGTAATTCAAAAAAATATTTATTGTCCGAAATACCATGTCAAAATACCATGACAAAATGCTTACAAGGTTATGTAAGAATTTATCAAATATTTGTAGCGATTTGCGACTAACTGAATATCAACACGTCCTAAAACTTAAGCATCATAATATTCACAGTTTATTTGGTGAAATGAATTTGTGAATGTACTCTGATTTCTGAGTGAAATCTCGCTAGTACTAAGTTGGTAGGTAAGTAGCGCCATCACTGGCGCGATTCGGCGCTGTTCGGCACAGCTCATCGTGAGCTCGCAAGTGGAGCTGACAGAGAGTTGCTCGAGTTTGGAATTGTTGGAGTGTAAAGTGATGCGGGAGACACGTGAACGTGTATTTACACATCACTTTGTACAAGTTTTTGAGTTGTACAACTATCGTTACAAAACCGTTCGGGCTCCCCGAACGCCACTGTTGCGTTCGTTTGCTTTCATTTTAGTAAAGCTTTGCTTTTCCTACTTTAAAGATAAAGATAGAGATATTTAATGTCTATGGAAGCTAGGTTACAAGGATGTTAGTAAGATTTACACGTTCCTCTAGTCCAGCCGATCAGGCATATAAACATTATGTAGGTACATAATTATGATGAAAGTTGAAAATTTAGAATAAAGAATAAAAGAATAAAAGCATTTATTACGGCACGATTAAAAACTAAACAAAAAAACTTATACTAAATAAAGTTACATGGGTGCCGTAACACGTACCCTGGCTCAGCATAGGCTGGTTGACTGGCAACCAACGCTGGTCTTCCGCCAGGGCCGTTCGGTGATTTCCCGGAAAATCTAACTAACTATATACCTACATGGAAATACGGGAAAAAGGCAAGAAAACTAACAGAAAAAGTGTACCCAAAAACAACAACAATAAATAAACAACAGGCAGTGTGCACTACAACGCAAGATCCGTAAGTACTTATAATTTATTAGCTTAATTTAGGAACTAATAAACAAAACAAATTAAAATTAAACAAAAAAATATTCTCAAGTTATGGGTTCAGGCGCCATAAGAATAGACGACTGGTTACAGCAGTCCATTAGATGACGCTTGTGTCGTGTTTATGATTTTCCTGCTTCTTCTGACAATCAAAAAGGAATGTTTTAAGTTTACTTCTAAAACTATGCAAATTTTGCAGGCTCCGTATCGGTGGAGGAATATTATTCCAGCACTTCGATGCAGCGTAACGAAAGCTACCCCTGAAAGAGGCTGAACTGTGTCGCTGCATCGAGAGCTGGATCGAGCACTGGCGTGAACCACAGGGTCTGGAGCTTGAGACCCACGTAAGCTTCTCATAGAGATATGAGGGCGCTTCGTGCCTCAGCACACCAAACAAAAGACAAGCGAGATGAAGCTTACGCCGGTGCTTCATTTTCAGCAGGATGTTCTTGTTTAAAAACGGTGTAACGTGACCTCTTGGCGGAATATTAAAGCAAAAACGGGCACAGGCATTCTGGACTCGCTGAACCAGTCTTTGTGTTCTGGCTAGCAATCGAGGGCCAAACACGACATCGGAGTAATTTAGTTTGGAGAGTACAAGCGATTCAACGAGCCGGATGCGCAAATCTTCTCCTATGTGAGGCCTCATTCTGTACAATACCTTTAGTCTATAGAAACAGTTCCTAACAGACTCAGCAACATGTTTCTCAAACCGTAGTTCACAGTCCATGTTTAAGCCAAGATTTCGCGCCTCATACACACGCTCCACGGGCTCATTCATGAGCATGACATCTAACGCAGGACTGAGGCCAGCCAATTGATGCCTGCTTCCAAATATTAAATATTTGGTTTTAGTTGGATTAAGTAACAGGCTATTATTCTTGGACCACACTGCTATATTACAGAGATCACTGTTAAGCTTAACTATGGCCTTATCGATTTCAGAGGGCTTACAAGATATGTACACCTGTATGTCATCCGCGTATATATGAAACTGACTGTACTTAATGCTCATCTGCACGTCAGCAGAGTATAAAATGAAAAAAAGCGGTCCCAAAATGGATCCCTGAGGAACCCCTTGACTTACGGACAATATTTCTGAAAACAGAACCGAGCCATCGTCACGAGAAAGCTTGGTACATTGGTGCCGCCCGCTGAGATAGCTGTGAAACCACAGTAGGGTATCATGATCAAATCCATAATAATTTAATTTAGATAAAAGCAGGTTGATATTTATAGAATCGAAAGCTCTAGAGAAATCTAGCAGGACAACTAGTGTACACATACCCTTATCTTGTGCAGAAAGGATGTTATCGGTAACATCGAGCAAGGCAGTCGCTGTACTCCGGCCCTTTCTGAAACCTGACTGTGCTTTAGGCAGAATGCTATTCTCTTCAAGGAAATCAGTGAGCTGATGACTTACAACCTTTTCGAGCACCTTAGAGAGACATGGTAATATGCTTATGGGTCTCAGGTCTTTTAACTCAGCCGGGTTGGAGATCTTAGGTAAAGGGAGCACTATAGCTAGTTTCCAAGCATTTGGAAAAGTAGATGTGGTAATGGACTTGTTCACCAAAACAGTTAATGTTTCTAGGGTCTCTGGCAGTGTCATCAAAAGCATATCTAGACTGATGAGATCCGAACCCACTGCTTTCGACTTTAGGCTGCCTATTATTTTAGCTATTTTATCCAAGCCCACGGGCTCCAAGTGAAAGACCACATCGCTAAATTTATTAAATTCAAAACAGGTCAAATGCGAGATACTTACATTCGGTACACCTGGAATATTTAAAAAGTGATTATTTATACTATCTGCGTCTTGAAAGTGAGCGGGCAATTCGGTATTCTTTTTAGGTAGTATAGTATTTTTCAGATTCTTCCAGAGCTGCTTAGGCTCATGAAGTTTATTATTAATGTTATGATCAAAATAGGCTTTTTTTTCGTAAAAAAGAGCTTGGTTTACTGTAGACTTAAGATTCTTATAGTAAACCTTCTTGGCTTGCAGTTTAGTTTTATGATACTCAGCTGATGCATCATCGCGCAACCTCATCATCAGCTTGATGGTATCGGTGATCCAAGGGTAAGAGCGCATTTTGATAACTGCCGAAGTCTCAGGCGCGTGCAGGTCAAACAAGGCTAAGACACTCTGGTTAAAACCGTTAACCATATCGTTAACGTTACCAAGTGTCGACAACATGTCCCATCTTATAGATTGTAAGTCAGAGTTGAAATGATCAAGGGATATATTTTTTATAGGTCGATATGTAACTTTGTAAGGTTTGGGTTTCTTTTTTTTAATGTTAAACTCGCAGCTGACAAGACTATGACCACAGAGGGATCCCAGTGGTTCCACGATAATCTTCCTACTAGGTAAATCAGTGCAAACTACGTCTATTAATGTCTGGGAGGTCTCAGTAAAATGAGTTGGTGATGAAACCAGTTGACGAAGGTTCAGGCATGATAGAAAAGTAATAAGCTTTGTTGATTTGATCTCAGTGACATTTAACAAGTTAATATTAAAATCACCTAATAACATTATATTGTCGCAGTTAGGAATTGAATTGATCGAGTCAGAGATAGCGTCCAAGAATAAGTCAACATCCATCCAAGGTGGTCTGTAGGCCGTCCCGATTGCGAGCTTCTTTCCGCTGAGAGTCATAGTGAGCCACATTTGTTCTACTGCTTTATGCAACGGATCCACCGGGTGAGGCCAGGTGCGCACGGTAATGCCGCGTTTGACATAGAAGCCAACACCGCCGCCGCGTGAGCGCACCTCACGCGGCCGCGGTATGTGCCTCAGGCGGTAGCCCGCCACTGTGGGGGCACGTCCTTCTTCACCTGCTCTGAGCCACGTCTCGTTCAATGCCAAAATATCTAAGTCGTTCCTTAAAATCGAAGCAACAAGATTATCGTGGTTCGTACCGAGGGAACCTGCATTAATCAAACCAACTTTTAACTGACTAAAAACTACAGATTGCGAAAATCATAAAAACGACACAAGTACAGTGAGTGTAAAAGGTTGATTGACTAAAATCGTATGATAAACGTAACGAACAAAAATTAAAGTGAACAAAAAAATTTGGACCATCAGATAGAACGTACTTAATTAAAAATATCGTAGCAATATGTTTATCTGATGGAATGTTAACAAGCGAATTGTAAATAAAATACTTAGTGCGTTTCAATTGATATTTTATCCCTTTCTGCGCAGAGAAAGAGATCGTACACTGTAGAGCACACTTATTTGGACACAATATACATCTAAGGCGAGAGTAAATTAGACTTAAGTACCTAGGCAGAATCTTATGGTACAAATGGAAATAGCTGCACATAGAACACGGAAAAGCTTGTTTATATAGTGATATTTTGAAAAATCCGCGCGACATCCGCTTCCGTGCGGATGGGGTACGCCTGCTTCCCGTCCCCCTGACGGGCATAGATGCGGCCTCTCTTCGTCCAGGAGTACCGCCAGTTCTGCTTGCGGCATTCTTCGCGGACCCGGTGGAAGAGTTGTCGGTTGTAGTGGGTAAGCCGCTCGTTAAGGTAGATGCGCTGCTGCGGCGCGCCCATGCCGAGCTCAGCAGAGGTGATCGTCCGGCGCACGCGAGCTGCGCTCAACAACTCGTCCCGCAGGTGACGGCGCGCCAGTCGCACTATGATGCGGCGCGAGCGTCCCTCTGCCCCCTCCGGTCTACTGCGATCGACGGCACCCACTCGCTCAGCAAACACGATGTCCCGGTCTTCGAGAGTCACCCCAAGCTTTGCTGCTAAAACAGTAAAAGAATGTACAACATTTTCCCCTTTGGATTCCGGGAGTTGACCTATGTCGATATCCGAAGATAACGCTTCCTGATCCCTGTCGTTCAATTCGCTCTTCAGTTGGAAGACCGTCCTCTCCAATTCTGTCACATCCCTTGCACCAGCCGCCACCTCTCTTTGTTCCACTGCTTCGAGACGTTGTTCAAAGTTATCCATGCGCTTGTTGATCGCCGCCATTGTAGCGCGGAACTCCACCATCTCCTTGCGATAGAGTCGCAGCTCAACCATGTATTCAGCAAGCTCACGGCGCATACCGTCGCACAGAGCCGTGTCCGTAGCAGTCAAGGAAGAAACCGCAGTGTGCAGTGTAAGAGGAGCCTGTGGTCCTGGTGCCACCTCGGGGAGCGGGGAACCGGCGACAGATCCGACAGTGCTGGAGCCATCCGCCGCTAGCGCAGGATTATTTGTACCAGTGACACTCTTCACCGGGGTACTACTGTTGTCACCCTTTCTTTGATTTTTCTTGCAAGACGGGCAGATCCATTCTTTGGACACTGATGCCGATTCAGGCAGTGCCAGACATCCCTTGTGAAAAATACTTGGGCAAACACTACATGCAGCGGCACCTACCGGCGAAAGGAATTTCCTGCAAGCGCCACAGTTTTTACCCATCTTGACAACCTTGTAACTTTATGGCCCCTACTAGTAGACTTAGTTCTCTTGTTTTAAGGTAGATGGCTGGTACTTCAGCTATTAGTCACTAGATGGCGCCACAAATATCAATAGTTCGGTGGTAAATACGCTCAACTTGACACAGGTGGCAGCACTGGTAGGTTGTTCGTTCAGCTACTCGTCAAGAGATGGCGCCGCAGGATAAAAATGGTCACAGCCTGCTGTCGTGTCGCTTGAAGATATAAACCTACCCTCTCAGTTGATGAAGTAACTGTGATATAGTAATAATTAATTACGCAAATTAATCTCTATCACAGGCCCACACGAGCTTGCAAACACTCACTCAGCTGGGTTGGGCAAATGTTCACACCTTGGCAACACTTTTACGGGGATGTTCGTGCGCTAACTATTTTATTGATCACGGATTCGAGCGAAGGTATAGTGGTGTTAGATCGTCCGTGACGTCACTCCATTTAAATTACATGCATTTCATTTAAAACTAAGTAGGTCCATTAAATTTCAAGAATAAAATTATTTCATGACCTAAATTAATTTATTTAAATACTAAAGCAATTTCATTGAATTATCATATTATTTTCAAAAATATAGGACGGTCAATAAATATGAAGTCAGAAATTAAAGTTTTTATCGCAGACTGGCACTGCTCTAGTGGTTTGTAATCCCCTGGCTCCCGATTGTAACGTCCGTGTCGCCAGTGGAGGCTACTGCAGCTGCCTACCTACTACCTAGATACCTATCTATTATACATTTTTCATTTGTAAGGATGCGTTCACACAGAGCTCCATATTAAAAGGACCGTTTTTATCAATATTTTTTCATGTACTTTTATATACTGTATCCGGAATAATGTAATGCGTGTAAACTCGCTTATACAACCACATGCGCTAGCACAGCATTAAAACGTATACTAGTAAAAGGGGCCTACAAAACGGGTTGGTGTGTGAACGTAACTTATAAGATACGTACCCACATGCAATAGGTAGATTCCGGCTCAGAGCCACGCTGCCACGCTGCCGCGCTGGCGCATGGCGCTGGGATATCAATTAGTATACAGACACGCGTTAGTAACGAAAGCACTGTGTTAGTAACGAAAGCACCGCGTTAGTAACGAAAGCACTGCGTTAGTAACGAAAGCACCGCGTTAGTAACGGATTCAATTCACTGCACATTTTAGATTTTGATTAGAGGCAAAATAAAAATCTTTTGTTCGATTAAAATCACAAAGATCATATAAAATCGTTTTATATAACTCGGTGATTCTATTACCCACTGACTATGAAACATTTACACAGAGGATTCACCAGCTAGAGGTTTGACGTTGGATATCAGATGTGAATTTTTATTTTAATATCAATGTAAAATAGGGATGAAAGTACAGGAGAATTTGGCGAAATGAATGGTTTAGCAATAAGAAGTTGCGAAGTGTATTTTCACAACTGAAATGTTAGTGCGTTTACTACCATTTTAGCAGTAACGAGAGTGTGTAAAGTGAGAGTGAGAGAGGTTTAAATGAAACACGGCTGTGTGTGACGGACGCAGCGCAATGTTAAAGAGTGAACTGACTTCACATTCGGATAACACTTCATTGGGTTCTGTTAGGGTCGGTCCACAGTGCGGTAATCGAGCGGACGTAAAAAATATATAATAAAAACACGATATTACGAATCTGGATGCGACCAAACATCAGGAGTGATATTTATTTTATTGTATTGTAGACAACATGGTCACGAACTTTCAAGGAAACTATCAATTATGAAGACCTATGAAAGTCAGAAAATGTTACATAATTCAGAGTCGTAAATTTCTGTTCTGATCTTCGTTAAAAGTTACAACTAATAATGAATTTGTCGAAGTCAAGGTATGGTTGTAAGTTCGAGGGCGCAGTCGCTGCGGCTTGCGGTCTGCGGCGTGCCGCGGAACTCGAGATCATAACTTTGTTCAGACGAATACGTACCCGAAACCAGAGAGCAAACATACTACAGATACTTAGTTTATTCTTATGAAGCTAACGCGGAATATTCGCGTTCCGATCTGATGTGTTCTGCACTGCTGTTAGATGTACGAGTTAAATAAAGAAGGCGGACCCTCCGCCCTTGCCTTGCTCGGTAATGCTGAGCTCAACCTCCTCCCTTCAAGGGAGCGTTTAAAGTCTTTATTTCTTCTAGCTTGCTTCATAATCCTATCCTACTAATATTATAAATGCGAAAGTTTAGATGTTTGGATGTTTAGATGTTTGGATGTTTGGATGTTTGTATGTTTGGATGTTTGGATGTTTGTGTTTCAATCACGTCAAAACTACTGAACCAACTTGGATGAAACTTGGCATATATGTAGTTCGTAACCTGGATTGACATATAGGCTACTTTTTATCTCGAATAATTAACAGGATCTACAGGATAAAATGAACGAAAAGGATTAGCAGCGCCAATTGGCAAGAGGATTTCATTGTCATGTCATGTCACGTCAGTTTGACAGGGCGTAGTACTACCTCTTTGGTCTAACAACTAGCGTTTGACATTCCAGTAGGTACGAGTTCGGTGTAATGAGGTGTAATGTCAAGTTTCTCAAAGAAGTATCCGCTCGGTACACGCACAGATAATATAATGTACACGGAAACTAGACGCGTACGAAGTCGCGGGTAACTGCTAGTTTTAAATAAAACAAGTGCGGTGTCGCTTCCGCGCGCTCACCGTGTCCGTCCCCGGCGCGCTCCGCCGCGCGTCATTCGATTGCTGTCGCCGACTGTTTGTCGCTGTCAGACATGTCCCCTCCCGTTTGCACCTCTTTGTTTGTCTGTTATTCAGATAAAACTGCTTGGAAGTATTTTGGTAAACAGCTTTGCGTTCCACCGTGCTAATAACCGATTAAGCGGGTAGGTACTTTACCTTAAAAGCCTCGAAATCATTAGATTTTTAGACTTTAATAAAATTTTATTACGTTCTGATTTATTTTAAATATCATTAGGAAAAGACACAAAACCGTGGGTTTTTTTACAAGTCATTGGGCTTAGCTTAGACACCTCAGCATACCGTCTAACAATGTCTATAGCGTGTAATGTTTTGGAGATCGCCCACGTCACGTCACGCCGCGCCACGTCACGCCACGCCACGCCTTGCCTCGCAACGTGCCCGCGCATAATACTTGACACGTTATAGCCGTTTTTTGTGCTGTGAATCTTAACTGGGCTTATTTGTAATGTTATCTTGTTAGTACGCTTTCAAATTGTCACGTTCCTTGGAATAGGCCGTGAATATAAAAGAAATAAAAACCCTCTAAAGCCCCCAAATGCTTATAGTAACATTATTATAATAAAAATATTACATCATAGTAATATTGAACTACTTTACGGTTTCATATTTAACGTTCCGAATCAGCCGACATACTTTATTTACTCTTAGTAAAGCCTTACTGTGAGTTGAGCTTTGAATAAGTTATTAGAAGCGATCTGTTCCAATAAGACCTCTTTTTGCTCACAAATTTCCTCGGGCGGGAACTAAAGTAACAGGAAAGGCACTCGTTTGATCGAAGGGAGCTTTTCGCTTGGCGAGCTTTTGCCGCTGGCAAGTGCCTTGCGGTCGTACAAGATAACATCCAGTATGGAAATTATAGCTGTCATAAGACTTGTGTTTGGTGACTGCAAGCCATAAAAGGTGCAGGTACTAAAAAAACTCTGTATGTATCTGTTCTTGTCAGTCTACAAAACATCCTATGATAAAAGCTATGCCTAGTTGTCTATCAAATAATCTAGTTATGTTTATCTTCTTTCCCTGTGCTTTTACTGCAGTTGAAAGCACTTGGGAGTACTCTCTAGATGGCAGCACTAAGTGCACTCAGCGTTCAAATACAGTTCAATTTCATGAGTAGCCGGGCCTTCCCCCGAGCAAACGGGATGATTTAAAAGTTTCACCGGCGGCGAGGTAGCTCTCAGGAAGTCGGAGACGTATGTCGATTGCATTATCGAACAGCTACTGCGGCTTCTGCTATTTTATAACAAACAAACTTGTGTACGTTTCTGTCTTCTACAAAGATGTTATGCTTGGAGCATTATTATAATCTGTTTGTATGTCTAGTGGTAGCGATATCCCTTCCAGCCGTTTCCGCAACGATCATGTACGAGGTAGCGTGGGTTTTTTGTGCGATGAAGTAGATACCAATGATATAAAACGTATGCATAACTGACGACTTTTACAACCGATTGATTGTTTAACAAAAAACCGCGGTGTTATGACTTACTTTTTAAATTAACGTCATAGGTAACTGTAATTACAACAAATTAGTTTGAGGGCGGCTTGCACCAGAATCGCTAAACGCGTTTAACTACTAAATAGTATTTAGCGAGTTGTCAAGTCATATAAATACGTCAGATTTAAATCTATTTAGCTGTTAAACACGTTTAGTGATTCTGGTGCAAGCCGCCCTTACTGTTGATTTTTTTGCTGGTTTTAAGTTGGCAATCACTGAATCGATGTACTTTATGTAGGCTTACTTTGTTAGTGTTCCGATCCAGTTTTGGAAAACGGAACACTTATGGCCTCACTCCGGTGTCCGTCTGTCCGTCTGTCTGTCACTCTACCAGAGCTGAACCATAGAAGCTAGAGAGTTGAAATTTGGAATAGTAAATAGTTTATCACAACCCAATATGAGAGTTTGTATGCGGATAAAATATTCTGAAAATTAGGGACTACGGGATATGAAAGCAAAAATATTTTTTTACCCCATTGAGTGGGGTATCTAATGAAAGCTTAGAACTTAAATCTATTTATCTATTTTCTCTCTATCTATCTAAGTATTTTCCTTTTGCTATTTCTTTGTTTGTGTGTTTTTTTATGTACATACCCATCGTTTTCGTTACAAATAAATGTATTTTATTCTTTATTCTTTAAATAAAAGAACCTCATATTTAGATTTTTTGTTAAAAAACTTTGTTCAAGAAAATAAATTATTTAGTACGATATATCCAGACGGGTTTTTCGTAAAGTACCCGGCAAAAATGGGTGATTTTTTCAGAAAACCTGTAACATTATGGTCTCATGAAAGGAAAACTATAGGCAAATTCAAAAAGTTAACTGAATTTGAAAAATTTAAAAATAACCAGAATTATTAGCTGTCCAGCTTAACCACTTTCCTTACATTAAATAGGTACCTATTGTTATTACTTATGTAACTACCTGTACTTATACTTATTTGTACTGTACACACCTGTCGGGAACAGATAAGGAGCTATCTATCTATCTTATGTAAAATACTTGGATACAAGTTATTGACGGAGCCGTATTAGCGCTCGGCTCGTGACTCGTGAGCACCCCGCCGCGACTGGTCGCTGGTCGCTGGTCGCTGGTCGCTGGTCGCTGGTCGCCGCGCCGGAGGAGGTCAGAGCGGTGCGATGCCGCCTCCTTGTCACGCGGGACACTAAACTTTTAACGGCTCAGTTTATTGTTCAGCTTCTCGACACCCGAGTAACAGGTTGGGGGGCTCGTTTACCTAATTTTATTTTAGGGTTCCGCACTAAAACGCTCGGTAACTTGATTGCGATGAATGTTATGGGACGCACTGACGCAGGGTTCGATATCTTATAGATAAAAGAATGAAATGGTGTAATTTATATTTTTATGGAGTTGTTAAAGCGTATCAAAGAAAAGGTTATTCTTAAATGATGGGGCGCGTCACCGCGTCACCGCGTCACCGCGTCCCCACGTCACCACGTCACCACGTCACTGCGTCACCGCGTCCCCACGTCACCGCGTCACCGCGTCACCACGTCACCGCGTCACCACGTCACCACGTCACCGCGTCACGCCGGAGATACTTCTCAAAGGGTTCTTTTATTGGTGCGATTAAGGTGGAGAAGGCTTATCGGCGATGAAACTTATTTTTAAAGACGTGACGATTTTTTTCTTTCCATACATCAGTACTATCTAAAGGTTTTTTAGCTGAACGCAATAAAATATTTAACAGAAATGGACTTAGAATAGGTTCTTGTATACAAATATATAATTGGTGTACTACAAAAATGTATTACAGCTTCTGAAGCTTTGTTGCTTTGTTAAAATCTCCAAGCATCGCGTACATATCACAATACAATATCTCTTGTATTGAACTAGACAATGACAATTACAATGACACGGGGTACAAGTACAAAAAGCTTTGAATAAAATACTTTGAAAAATTGGCTCAATATAGCAGTTGGAGTGTGTAACATGGTCTCGGCAATCCCCGGCATAACATCAAAGGAAATGCTATCCGCCGAACAAAGCGTTGATGTCTGTTGGAATTGTTACTCGCGATAAAGTGGTTGTGCGACAGCGTCGCGCGACTCGTCGCGGCGACTCGTCGCCTGCGGTTGTTACGGACTGAGAGTGAGCTCATCTTGTCCTCGTGGCGGCTGACAATAAGCCCCTCTAATAAGATTTTCGCAGCTACTTGTTTTACAAAGCTTTCAATTTGATAGCTTTATCATTTTTATTTATGTTCGCGTATTGAGCTTTGGTTTGCTTTGTGCAAGTACTCGCTTGTTCATAGTTGACAAAGTCAAAGTCAAAATTTCTTTGTTCAATAAAATCACAAGGATCATTTAGAATCGTCTTATATAACTAAGTGATTCTTAAACAGTTTCTTAAACGTAGTTTTTAGTGTTTGAAATTGACATGTATTTTATCGAGACATGATTTTGCGATGTAAACTATTCAATCATCGTAAAACATATATTTGCCAATATTGTCGTACAATAAATAATGTCGACGCAGAAGTGTGGCAGGGCCGGGGCCGGGGCTGGGGGGCTGGGGGGTCCGGGGGGTCTCCTCGATCACTGATAAAGTCATAATCCACGGCGAAGGGCCCGCGCGAATGGCCTACAAAAATGTACCCAATATTTGGTCCAGAAAATAAATTGGTAAATAAAACCCGTCACATTTTCTACCCTCAACCTTAAAAGGGAAACGAACGTCTTTATATAATAAAGTGCGGCGGCCATTAATAACAGCACTTCCTTACATAAAGCATGCTCTTGCCTCAAAGTATTAACAACAAAATGATTTCATTATTTTCTAAATCCTCCGTCTTTAGTAGAGCCAATTCTAGAGCAACTTTTCACAACGATGTAGCTTAATAGAAAAGATATCATTGCAAAAATCTACTTCCTTTTGCAAAAACTTTCGATGTAGAGTAGCTGAGAAACGGCAGACCATCTCAGCATGAAACTACTCGTCTTATAGAGGAGAGCGGTCATCGTGGGAACTCTTGCCTGAAAGGTTTTTGTATCACAAAACTGAGCGGGTCGGAGCCGCAAATAACGGTCGCATACTAATCATCCCTTTTAATTCTCTCTCTGTGTCTCCAGCCCCCTTAATATTCAACTCCACGCGGCTTCAACTGTTTATGCACACCCGCTCGGCCGCTTAACATCGGCTAACTTCATTTATTAAAGTCTGATTACAAAATTATAAAGACATTTGTTTCAATGATTCGAATCGTGTATTACATGAATGTATAAACTGTACCAATAACAACAAAGTTAGACAACTTTTATTCAATAAAATCACGCGGATAATTTTTTTAGTATCGTTTTATATACCTACTAGGTGATTCTAGGCGCCGGTTCTCGCAACCAGAGACAACAAGAACGGGTAAAAACCTGTGTTAGACAATACATTGTCATGAAATATCAGAAATACATGATCCAGCTCTTCTAATACATTTATTGCTTTCACGTGGTTCAAATTCAGATGTTACAGATCTATAAGTATCACACATATATCCCGTTCAAGGGTAGGTATTACAATAGAAAAGTGACAAACGTTATATCCTGAGTTCTAGCCATTAATGAATAAATAAATAATAAATATTCATGGACTTTACACACAACGCCATCTAGTCCCAAACTAAGCAAAGCTTGTGATATGGGAACTAGATGGCTGATAGAATACTAGGATCGTTTAGTTTTTGCAAGCTAAAACGTTTTAAACAATAATACTAATACTACCTTTTTGTAAATACATACTTATAATACATAGTAACACCACATAGTAATCAATATCGTATATTTACAAGTACCTACGCTATCAGTGGATGGTGAACTTCTGATGGTGAAAGCTTATGAACGTCCACTGTGAGAGTTTACAATACAATAAATAGTATTATCAGTAAAATGTATATTAGACCTGTATTAAAATGTTAGCATTTGTAGAAGTAACTCGTAGTTAATATACAAAGCACGAATGAAGCGATGGAGATAGTTAGATACCTGCAAAGCAATTAGATGCCTGGAATGGCTAGATCTACACCAATAAAGCCTGAGAAGGTGATTAAGCTCGGAGAGATTGCGGGGATCCAATCAAGGAAGCTCCGCCGCCAGGTCCAATATACACTAGACTCATTGCAATGAGTCTAGTGTTTTTGAATTTGAATTTAAATGAAATTTATTTCTGGGTTCATGAACCGTGTTTTTCACTGTATTCTATAAATGCTGAGTGGTATACATCTGTCTGTTCAAACTCATAGTCAAAGGCTATCAAGTTACGAAATAAAAACTTGGAAAAAAAGCGCTCGGTGTTTACTATCAGCTATCATTTTTAGAGCAATCATTTGTGGTGTACTACTTAATAAAATATTTTTTATTCTGCTTTTTGTTATGTAACTTTGGTCTGTTTTTTTGTCTAAATACGATCACGTTAGTTAGATAGGTAAGAATTAAAAAGTGACATATGTTAGGATTTTTTCGCACTTATGCGCGTGCGCAGTATTAAAAAAGTTACAACCTACAAGTGCATAATTAATCTTACAAGCAGTACCTCTCGTAGCTGCGGTCTACGAGAAAAGTTTTCGTAGCACGGCGTAGCAACTAGCGTAGATTTTTCGTAGGCGGCTGCCAAGCAAGCGAGCTCGGCGCAGACTGACGTTACTTTACTTTACGTTACTTCACTATTGCACCCGCTACTGAAGTTAGAGCGAGAACGATTCTGTTCGTCAGCACTGCTTTAATCAAAATCATTATTTTATTGTCACTTATGTAAGTTTGTCTACAACAATAACATTCGATTGACTTTATCCGATCTTCAACAGTATGTAGTGGCAATGTGTATAATGCCGGTAACATGTTATACAAAGGTAATTATATTATCGCCGGAGTTTTAACTGGATGAAGTGGTTTTTGAGACGAAAAAGATGAAGGAAAGAACGCCTGCGGTAGAAATCAAACCCGCATCTTCTGATTTCTTAATTCCAAACGGCTAATAGGTTTACAAATACATTTTAACATTGACCGTGCTGGCAACATAGTAAAATCATTCGAAGTATAAGTACTTACAGGGAATTCTGAAAACTTTGGAGGGTTTAAAGTGCCGTATCCATATGGGCTTGCTACTGTTGCGATTATTACTGTTTCACCACTAAAAAGTTTTTTATGAAAATACCCATTAAATAAGAAACCTTTTATATGTAGATGAACTGAAATCGTCACACACTCGATTGAGCACGCAATTTCCCACGATGTGAATGTGTGGCTGACGCCGGAAGCTGGCTCTCTCTGACACACTGACAGGCGCTATGACTCTGGTGAAGCTTTATTGCTAACTAAGATAATGTTGGAAATCCTTTAGCAAATGCTGAGTGGTAGCTTTTTACGTCACATATTTTCTACATGATTTTCACACAAACAGTTTTATTGCAAAACAATAATAATTTTTCCTTAGTTTGTTTAATTACTATCGAAGATTGTGTCGCCGATAGCGTCGTATATTTCGGATGGGCGCAAGCCAGGCCTGAGGGAAGAGCGTTATGTGAGACTGGTGGGTGTTGCATGTGTTTATATGTTATTGTGTTGTTCAGAAGCGGGTGCGGAGAATGGCGGCTCGGCGGCGGAGGGCGAGCAGCAGGCGCGGGAGGGCGAAGCGGGCTGTCTGCAGCTCTGCGAGCGCGTCTGTCCCGAGCCGGTGGCGCACTTGTTCCAATCTAACCGCTTCCGAAACCTGCATGTAAGTACCTGCATGCGAGCAACACTCGCTATTTACTTCTGAGTCCAGATTTCGAGTTTGACAAGAGTTTTTCTTCGTTAGCTCTCTACAAGTGACTAATTATTCATAACTGATATATAAATATGGATAGTCCTAATATAAATACATTAAATTATCCTTGTAATGAAATTTAAATATTTATAACATCTACATCTTAATTGTACAAAACATTAGGTAGATTCGTAAAGTAGGTACCTAAATCAATGTTTTCTTCAACTAGCTAAACTCTCTCTATGCGGTACATTTTATAGCAGGTATTCTAGCGACTAGATTGAAGATGGGCCATCTCATTCAGCCGCCACATGATCGGTACCCGATGCATTCAAATCGCCAACGTGAATACCCAACACCAATAATATGTTTTAGTGAAAGTGAAGTGAGCTGTAAGCTCGTCCCCTGCGTCCCTTCATTATACACAGCATCTGCAATTAGGTTGCTAATGGAACAACACGGGCGCTCTGTGACCCTACCCTCATCGGATGGTGAAGGCATTATTTGCTTTAATAGTTTTGTTAGGTTGTCACTGTGTTCTGTGAGTGCTCTCTTAGACAACAGCTTTTAGAATCAATATACGAAGCAAAGCATAGTGTAGAGTAAGGACGCGGATGCGACGCCTGATCCCGAATCCCGATCCCGATCCTGATCCTGATCCTGATCCCGACTTTCAGTTCTGCTGACGTAAATCACGCTCGATAACAAAATGTTGTTATGTTTACAGAAAGGTCTGTAAGCCCTTCGAGAGACTTGTCTATGCAAGCACATAAGAAAATCTCTTCTATCAATAAGGGGAAATGTGAATTAAATCTAAACTGTGAAATAATTTTCACATTTAATTTGCACTCATCCGAGGGAAGTTATATTCATATATATAAAAGACCAGGGGTGGGTACTATTTGCATTAACAAAGATAATTCTACATCATGTGCATTTAACACTTGACCAATTCCTGGGAGATATGTGGAAATGAGACTCCTCAATACTTCATCTGTGTGCATGCAATCAGTGCTGAAGAATAGTAAGAAGCTGGCAGAGATCTTTGACATGCTTGAGGGAGCTTCATTCCCATTCCTTGACAATAACGATTATAAGGATAAAGTCAAGCCACTCGATGCTTTAACAATATCATGATAAGTTATATCTGTTGCAATCCTTTTGTTGTTGGCACTGCAAGCATAGATGCAACCATTCTTAGTGCGAAGAGATTAGGTACACCGTCTTCAGCCATGATTGGCAATTGATCTGTCGTTTCTTACTTACCATCACTAGGTACGTAGGTAGGTACGCTATCTCTATTTGAGTAGATTTGCGTGCCTGATCCTCCATTACTCTGCAGCCTCCACGCGCTAGCAAAATTTGCATCAAAAACAACGAAACATCACGTCCCAGTGCCGACTGGAATCCGTTTTCATTGGATAATGTTTGCAACAAAATGTATTTCAGTCCATATAATGATGAGTCAGCGTGATCTGAAAAAACTTTTCTCTTGTTGGAAAAGCATTTTGCTGCAAAGTTGGAGGAAGATAATATTGAGATCGTTGTTCTGAGACCGTGCTGCATGCTACTCACCTGCTGTTCAGACGTCGGTAGCTGTACCAAAAGGTATCTGTTAGCAAGTCCACTACCTAATACACTCCTGCGTGCCAAACTAAGTGCCCGAAGACGGAGTCGTATCAGCACGTACTCTAGACCCTGGTTGCGATAAACTGACGCCTAGAGTCGCCTAGTATATGTATGAGAAGATTCTAAATAATCCTTGTGTTTTAATGAATAAATTACTTTTTAGTTCAGATTCTTTTTAGCAGGAAATTACGCCTCTAAAGAACCTTTACATCGAGGATTAGTGTAATCACCGCCGCCGCGCCGTAAGCTACGTTCAATACTTTACTTCGGCAATGAAAACTCATAATCACAAGACTCATTATTACACTGAATACTTACTGAATTACAAACGATCTCAAGCACCTACACACTGCGGCATAGATAGTACCTACCTACTCGGTTCATGTTCAATAAATAAATATTAATATTAACTGAGTTATTTTCTGGAAACACTAGGTCTTTGTTTATTCTTTTCTTGTTTTTACAAACATTGCTCTCTGGAAAAGAAAAACTAATAAAATATATTTTTAATCATTATGGTATGCTCTTAAAACATCTGATAGATAAGATATTTATTGTTTATGGCGTTGTTTTTGCTTATTTTAATAAGACTAAACTCAAAAGCAAAGCAACTACCTCATCATCATCAGCCCAAAGAAGCACTGAACAGTAAACACTACACGCCGCTCCCATACATTTCCAGGGTGAAAGTTTTTGAGCCTCTCCGTCCACCGACTTCCCGCCATCTTTAGAATGTCGTCGGTAAATGTTTACTTACAGCAGGTAAATATCATCAATAGGAAACCTCAGTTTCGAGAAACATAACAAATATTGAGTGGTTTGGTCCCTCGAGAAATATTGGTTAATCAATTTATTGGTTGACGCCAGCGTCTCTCTCTGCGGCCGGCTCCAATCTAAAGTTCCATCGATGCTGGCACCTTCGTTATCGCCTTCTAATGCCTTTAATTGACTTACCTCGAAGTTCATGAGGCCGAAGCCAGTGTGGGTGTGTCGGTGTATTTGTGTGTGTGTGTGTAGGTACTACCGAGAGGTCTATAGAAAAATACTTATGGTTCTGCTCAGATGTAAGCTTGCTGCAAAGCTAAGCCCCTCGGCATGGTAGCTTCACGTGGTAATTCAAATTCAAATTGTTTATTTAACATAGACATTACCATTACAGATGATGATGATGGTGGGGTGCGGATACGGAGTTTTCTTAATTATTTATTGCACACAACACAGGACATAAACAAAAGACAGAAATAGATGACATGTACAAAGGCGAGCTTAACCCTAACAAGAGTTTTCTTCCAGCAAACCTTTGAGGCTAGAGAGAGGTGACCTTTTTTGATAATATGTAATTAACTTTCACATTGTGTAATGTACACCCCGTGTTTATGGCCGAAAAAGAAGTCGGCAGCTGACACATTAATTTAGGTAAATTAAACGTTTCTTGAGGTTCAGAATTTATATTATATTACCGTAAGCCAAATTACGCATTTTCAACTTATTAATATTTTATTAAAAAAATATGTATCTACCTCCTGACTTACGATTAGTTATTTTAAAAAATTAAAAGCCTACATGTTATTGGGTACTCTCTTTAGCATTATTTTAATTATAATAAGAATATTGAGTCTATTTTGTGCACGCTGTGGCGTCCTGTAATTAGGGAAACACAAAGCATTTCCTTTAGATTTAAGAATGTACTTGATAATTGTGATTTCCTTGTTGGATGCTCTAAATAAAATAAATAAATAAATAAAAACAGCCGGCACCAGACGTTCTCAGGGCATGTAAACGAGGATTGAGTGAGCTTCCGAAAAACATTTTGAGCCAACTTTTTAGTATGTATATGAAGCACGTCAACTACTTAGTAGAAAGTACAATAGTCAATCACAAATACTAGCTGTGCAAAGTGTTTTTATCTAAAGTAACCTTTTTAATAGTCCACATGATTCAAACGATGTAAATAAATAAATAAATATTCATGGACATTTCACACGACGCTCTCTAGTCCCAAACTAAGCAAAGCTTGTAATATGGGAACTAGATGCTGATAGAATACTTATATACTTTTTTTTTGTAAATACATACTTATAATACATAGTAACACCCAGACATAGAACAAACATCTATGTTTGCCACACACAAATGTTTGTTCTTGGTGGGGATCGAACCCACGACCCACAGCACGGAAGGCAGAGCTATACCGACTGAGCTGTGACGCCTGTCGCTCAACAGACTGTGTCACTGAATATTCTACGCGTAATCAATCTAGCTCCACACTAATTAATAAGTTTTTGTTAAAGATTTATTGTTATTTTTTAAAACAAGCTTTATTTTTGCATCATCTAAGACCGAAGTCCTAGACAAATTGCGTCGTTTCATCACAAAGTTCCTAGGCCCACCTTCCGGCTTCATCATCACATGAACTCGCTGTTACCATATTATTGCATTGTCATCGAAGACTAACAGGTATGCCATATTTCAGCTAAATCGGACATCGGGAAGTGGCTCAGCTTGCAAGATCTGACCTAAACAAACACACAAACCCACAAACATACATCGCAAGTTATAAAATCTAGTAAAAATCAAAGTAAGCTATCCGCGAATTTTGATAATAATTTTAAAACGGTAATGAAACGCGTCCCGCCCGCCCAGGGCATTGTTTGTACACTCGATCGCACTCACGTCGAGTGGAACTGACACCGTTTACGTTTACGCTAATGTTGTACTGTGCCCGATTGTGCCAAATAAACGGAAAAATTGAATATTCATTGGATTACACGGGCTGTAACAAAGTTATTGTAATTTAGCATTGGTTTTTATAAAAAATTGTGCCTAGCCAATTATTAGGGGGTCGACTGCATTCCTCTGTTTTTATTTTATTTTATCTCGCAGTCGAAGTACTTTTATATACAAACCAAATGTCAGTGGTGCGTCGCCATCGACGCTCTTTGAGGGCTCAGATTTCCTCAACATTATAGTACTGAGCATAGGCTGTTTCCTATGCAACCAACAATTGACTTGCGTTTGCGCTACAGTAGGTATGGAGGGTTATATATAAAGTACCTACTAAACGGAGACGCTGTTAGCCCTCTAAATCCCCCTCAAACCTCTAACAAGGCATTAGTTGTCTTATTCATAGTCTTTAACGGTGTTTATCCTTTACAATATGTGAACTTAAACAGACGTGCTGTGCATAACTCGTAAGCTCTCAGGCGTCGGTGTTGTCAACAGGTAGGTACCTGAACTCAATTGTCGGAGGGACGGGGGTGCAGTGCAGTGTTTGGGCTGGTAGCTCCGGCTCCGAGGCTGGGGCTGGGGCTGGGGCAGGCAGTCTCGTGCGTCAGTCGTCAGTCGTCAGTCGCAGTCGCGCTCGAGCCTTCTCCGGTACAGTTAATGGACCATCAGGACTCGCCTCTCACTCGCTAAAAACTTTTAAACCAAATAATTGCTAATACTATATTTTATATCAACTCAGTTTTAAAAATTCCTTCGTAAGTGTGGTACTTCACGCACCCACTTCCTTTATCGATTTTAATTTACCAAAGCTTTCGTATAATAAGCCCAGTAGTTGATTAATGGTGCATAATAATTATACAATCAGACAAGTTGTTGCCGAGCCTCCGCTACGGAGTGAATTTCTTCGATTCACTCTAATAAAACATTTTTGACAAATCGAGTTGTAACAAATAATCAAATAAATCATGGAGAGCCTCAAATCAAAAGTGAATCGCGTGATCCGCGTCGATATGCCGAAGGAGGTAAGATTGCCATCATTTTTTGTTAATAATGAAAAGTAAGTTATAAATATTAAAAAGACTACGGCAAAGTAAAATTTATAAGTTAAAAAAAACTAGAAAAACCGACTTCAATTTACTACCGGCTTCATCATCAGATGATAATGGCAGTTTATTGGGAATGTGTTTTTATAATGTGCAATAAAGAATTTTCTAATCTAATCTAATGTTCTAGTCACAGGAAATCAAAATACGCAATTTCGTGGTATATTTTTTTCAGTTTTTTCTATTTATAACCCAAACTACTAAACCGATTTTGATGAAAATTGAATGGGATCAACCTGAAAGTCTTTTCAGATAAAAAATAGGAACATCCTTTCAGATAAAAAAATAATTTTTCAAATCGGTTCATAAATGACGGAGTTCTGAGGTAACACACATTAACAACTGATTAACTTCCTGTTAGTCGAATGCATTTAAGGTACAATAAAAAAATCAGCTCTGTTGATATTTTCCACAGCAGCAAGGAAGTTTTCAGACGTGAATGTCAAAAAGTAATCGATGAAGCCTGAGTTAGCCTTATTTATATAATTATAGTTTTTTTCTGTACAAGTTACATTCTTCACACAAACAGACACACCCGCGCATATATACACACACACACACTGGCTGGGTACTCCTGAGATCTCCACACTCTCATGAGACTGGCACTATCAGGATATTCATACACATACACACACGCAATAGAACAACACACCACTAATATACACTCAGTATTAGTTACGAAAATTAAATTTTTTATTCTAAATCATCTTTGGAATCCCGTGACTATCGTCGACTTTTGTTATTGTTATTGTACTTAGAATGTAAATCCGTTTTTGGCTATCTGTTTTAAATATAAGTTATTCGCCATTATTTTTAAGAGCTGTGGATTTTGTTACTCAATAGAATAAAAATAAAATAAAAATACATACAACCGAATTGAGAACCTCCTATTTTTTTTGAAGTCGGTTAAATTATTATTCTGACCGCGATGTATGTGGTTAGTATGGGTTAGAAGCTCTGAGACTACAATGATCTTGATTTTATGAATGTTCATCTTTTCCTGTGTTCTAAGCTTATCCCATAATCTCACCAGTAAAACTTAAGAGTACCTACCTACTATCTGCAGACCTACCAAATTCTATGCAGATCGGAGAAACAGTTTGAAAATAATGCTCTGACAAACATACAACGCCGATTAACCGAAGTTGGCGCTCGCTTTGCTCGCTCAATCAATAAAACTCATTTCAAGAATAACAAACGATTAGTCATTGACCCCGGCCTCAGTCACCCCCCACATTCTCATGCTTTGAAACGATGAGGCAGGATGTCAGTTTCAATAACTGCGTTGATTGGCCATCATCACCATCATCAATCGGAAACGCCTCCTGGCATGAGGTGGATGATGGATGGCAGTGCCGTAAGACCTGTGCTAACGGACATCATTACTGTCATACGCTGGATCTATAACTTGTTAATTAGACAACACTCTACGCGGTCACCATTTTTAGAATCAGAAAATCATTTATTCATTAAAATCACAAGGATCATTTAGTATCGTCTTAGATACTAGTGGTTCTAGAGGCCGCGGTCGAAGGCTAAAAGACCTTTGCGGCCTGGATTCGACCGTTTCTTGTATGATCCTTCTTACAAATAAATATAATTAAATGTTAAAGTTCCAATGTTTTCAACTTAGCCTGATTTTCAATTTACTCGAGAGAATTAATTCTGCGGCTGGTATTATATTGATGTGCTTCGAATGCTCTTGCTCCTGGCTCTACATCAGTCGTGAAGTATAACACGCACTCCGCCACAAAGTAACCGAGCCGTTCCTCACGTCGCGTCGCGTCTCGGAGCCACCACGCACTGCTTTCTACTCGTTCAGTGGAATGATGGAACTGCAGATTTCTTCCTAATATTACGTAATAGAACAGACCACCCAGCTAACCTCTAGCTCCTTCGCCAAGAAAATGAAAATTCACGGAAATAAAATCATAAAATTGAAATGAGAAAATCTCGGGAATGATTATTTAGTAGTCCACGGACCGCGACTTCCTCCAAATGAATGTAATATCGCGCTGCTGGTTACATTAGGGCAAGCTGCCGGCAATCTACCGGCAATCTACCGGCAATCTACCGGCAATCTGCTCTCACTTAACTGTTTAGGTACTAAATAGTTCTAGTGAATCGCAAAGTGCAAACATTTATACTTCCGCTAAGAGACAAAACAAAAACAATTTCTGTAGACAAAACAATTAACCGTTGATAAAATCTCATACCGTATATTATGTACGTCTTGATAAGTAAGCTGGCCCAAGACGCAAGTTTTATTGGCGTGTTCCGAGTAAAGATTAGTGCTATAACCAGTTCTAAATAAAGTACTTTTAAATAAAACCAATGTACCTAACAAAAGCTCCTATTTGTAGGATTTTTAATGACTATATGGTTCAGGTTAGGCTGGACGAGTAATAATTGTATACATGACATGTGAAAGCAATATATGTATTGACTATTGAGTATTGACTATTAGGAGAAACTCGTCTGGAATGAAATATTTCGCACTAAATAATTTAATAAAAAAAATCTAAATATGAGTTGAGGTGTAATAATAGATGAGAATGGAGGTGTCTGATCTTCAGGTTTATTTCTTCAGAATGCGATAAGAAAGCTCAGGGTTTCACATAAGTAAGTACTTTTTATTTCACTAACGACGCTACATGTTCACATTGTTAGAGCGACTGGCGACGGCTCGCAAAACCATCGCGCCGCCGCCATCCCGATTTACCTACTTGTGGCTACACGCCACACTACACACCCTCTTACAAACTTTTTAAAAATAATCATAGAAACATTCAAAAACAAAACATAAACTAAACATTCCAATAAAACAGATTACATCATAGGTCGCGTCGTTCAAACAAAACACAATCGCAAATTCGCTTACGCTGATGTAGCACGCTCGCTACTTTACAATGCAATGTGGAGTCTCAAGTTACGGAGTTATCGCTCCGCTCCCTACCTACTACAGAACAATAAATAACAAATTAATTGTTTTGAAACGGAAGTGTTCTATAAACTAACACTGATTCTAAAAATAGATTGATCACTGAATTTACTTTGCCAAAAACCCTTTGGAAAAACTTAGCACTTGTTGCTATACGCCTTGTCTAATGATGATACACACCTCATAATATTATTTTATAAAAATACTTATTGCAATAAAACAATTACATTGTAGATTGGCCTAGGAAGGTACAGTGGGAAGACCGACGACGGCTAATATCATCAAAAATTGCGATGAACATCGCCTCCTTCTGAGTTATGTATAGCCATGGTTTTATTTATGTAGTTCAGAAACATACAGACAGCCCAACCTTCACGTAGATTATCTCGATGTCCAAAATAGTATGCTGATGCACGGGTTCATAGTATGAGTGCGTGTGGTTGCAGGTGGAGATGTTGTACCAGCGCTACTTTCTCCGCATGAACCAGAACAACATCTCGCACTGCTTGGCGCTGCTGCTGGGCATGGCGGCCGCCCTGCTCGTGGTGCAGGGCTGCGGCGGCTACCTGTCGCACCAGCACCTCCTCGGCGCCACCACCACCATGCACCCCTACTAGTAACTATACCTACACTTTTACCTACCTTTAATGCAAAAACAAAAAGTGTTTATAGGTACCTGCTAGGTACTTCAACAACACTAGAGTTGTTTGTATAGCAAAGCTCATAAGAGCCTCCATATAGATTTATGATCGCACACCACGGCCCAGCTGTAATACTAGTCGTTTCTGCCTTGAAACTTTATGCGATACCTACCCAAAAAAAGCGAATAAGTTTTAAAGTGGTTAGGTTTAAAAACCATTTGTGGAGGTAGGTAAATAAACGTATCCTGTATCTTGAAATTCTATGAATGCAAGCCGAGGGAAGATTTTCTCGTCTGAAACAGTCGTCATCAAAACTAAAGCACAGCGATCAAACAACGAGAAACGTCGCGGCGCGGGGCGGGGCGGGGCGGGGCGGGTGTAAGGTGGCAAAAAGTAGAAGAGCAATAAAAGTAAAGAGAGCGGCGCGGGCGCGCTCGCTGCGCTCAGCCGCCCTTCAGCGGATTACATTCCTGTTTATTGAACCCGACTTTCAGAGAACTCACTCAATCGCCTTTTGAACGTTTAGTTCTGTTACTCGCGCGCACTACACACTTTTTATTTGTTCTTTTGTTTATCTGCAAATACCGATACGCGATGTGGAGCGCTCACTGCAGGAATTTTAACTAAAAAAGTAGGTAACTCGTTATTCGCTGTATCTCATAACGGTTATATATTTCTTACCTATTAGACTATTATCGCAGCATCTATTTTTGAAATTCGATAACCAAAAATACTGTATAATTTAGAGTTACCAATATACGGATTCGGCTGTTAAAAGAAGCCACTGGAAGGTTTCTGTGTTGCGAAGGTGTGACAGAGTGTGTGTTTGTGTGTGACAGCTCGGACCTAACAACCCTGACGGACATAAACTTGGAAGGCGAAGCCGGCGTGTTCGGAGACGGAGGCGCCGCCGCTGAGTTCGCGTATCAGAAGCGGCTAGCCCACATCATCAACTTCAGCGCGATAAGTGTAGCTGCACTCATCTACATGTGTAAGTTTTATAATTCTTTATGGCACATATATTGGGTAGCTTGCTTCAACCGGTAGGCGTCCGGCACGTCACAGTTCAGTCGGTCGGTATAGCTCTGCCATGCACGCTATACGTCGTCGGTTTGATCCCCGCTGACAACAAACATTTGTGTGTGGCAAACACATTATGAATGTACATATTTACAAAAAAATGTATCTATTTTATCAGCAATCTATCCTATAGTACAAGCTTTGGTATGTTTTTGACTAGAAGGCGTTGTGTGAAATGTTGATGAATATATTGAACGTTGTAATAATACCGTTGATCTGTTGACAGATCTGATCAGATACTGTAGGTAAACGCGTTGAGCAAGTACATGAGGCTAGAAACCTGGGTATACTATTTGATTGCACACTTCGCTTCGAAAGTCATATTTTAAATTTAGTAAAAAATTGTTTTTTTAGATTGAAACTTTTATATAAAATCAGAAACTATTTGAGAGAAGACGTACGTATTAAAGTTTGTGAAACATTAATTCTGTCTAGGTTAAACTACGGAGACCTGGTATATGGCCCACGTTTGACGTCCAAAACGTCTCGTCTGGTCCAAAGAGTACAAAATGCGTGCTGTCGGTTTTGCTACGATATACCTCCGCGAACTCACATCACGCCTTATCTAAATAACTCGTCTACTCTTAATATGGCCTCACGGAGGTATATGCACCTGGCAGCACTAGTTCATTCTATTATGACATTTGAATCACCGGAGTATTTATTCGAGAAACTTGATCACCCTAAGAAAATATACAGTCGTAGACCAACAAGGAACTTATTGCACTATAGCAAATTCAAAACAGTGGCATTTCGAGGGAGTTTTCGCTACCAGGCAACCAAGTGCTGGAATAATATTCCTCCGCCCCTTCGACTATTGAAATCCAAATTTACTTTCAAAAAACATTTTAAATCTTTTCTTCTGGATAAACAAATCACTGGGTTGTCTGGTGCAAACAGCTATAGTGCACCGTTCACTTGTTAGATTTTGGGGATAGTATTTTTTTATTGTAATTATACTACTTTATAGCTCGATTGCGACTCGGTATAATATTTCTTATTTATATGTTCCTAAACTGTTATTTTTTTAATTTATTTATTCGATATTTTGTTATTGTTTTACTTTATCTGCTTAGTTGACAAATATGTTTTTATTTTTGTCTTAGTTTTTTTTAACACAACACATATTCTCACAAGGTGTATTGGCCGCAGGTCTCGGCAGAATACCAGCGCCTAGCTACCTTCCAGTGGCTAGGCATCATGCTGAGTCGAGGCCGTTTTGCTGCTGTAGCACACAAAAACGGCACTCTACCACCTATGTACCTACCTATATTATTCTTCACTAAGTAGTGTCATTGTTTTGTACTTTTTTTTTTGTGTGCTATGTAGTAAATAAATAAATGTCTATGTCTATGTCTATGTCTATGACAGGTCTGCTGATCTGCCTGAGTCGTCCTGCGATGAACGAGATCTACTTGCTCACCATCTCGTACTTCGTCATGGCTACCTTCGTGCTTATTGACGTTTCACTATCGACCACGGCGGTTCTGCAGTAAGTACATTCAGCTGTTTTATGAACTATCATCAATAATGTTGTAGTTTTAAAAAATACGTTAGCATTACCAAGCCCACACACTCGTCAAAACAAGTCATATGAGCCTAAACTCGAGAGATTTATTAGCCACTGAAGAGTCCCACTGTCCAACTCCTGGCTCCATCATCAGACCAGCTTCAAGATGTCTAATTAGAGCATTGTCACCATAACTAAGTACACACACAGTTTCATTTAGATACGACGCACGTTTAGTTAAAACTAACTGTTAAAGTTTGTTAGTTAGAATTGAAGCTGATAAAATTGTAATAAAAAGATACATGTTTCAAAAAAATGATAGATTAAGGAAACATAGAATGGGAATAACATAGAAAATGTAAATTGTACATATTTGTTATGAAACAATACGGAAACATAAGACTGCCAACCTAGAACCAGGCCAGGGGATTGATGGACTGGGAATAATGTGAGTACTCCATCTCCTACAAACACGTACCTACAACATTTAATATTGTTCGCTTTTACTGTGGCCACTGGGGTATAATAATGAGTCTGTGTGTGTAAGGTGCGTCCGTTCATCTTTTATGAAACTGTAAGTTGTTAAACAGTACGTAAACTCGAAATAGTTACGAAGTTACTACCACCAACTGTTGAGCGCCCTAAAACGTTTTGTGTTGCTGTGGAAATAACTGGGCATTGTATCAAGCAATTATTTCATTACAAACAACCGCATTCACTGAACAAAGTCCTGGAAACCCTTTGAAAAGCCATTACGAGCGTAGCGGCCAAGTGACATCCAGCGGCGTCGACGGCGGCGGTGACGCGCCGGCTTATGTTCAATTAAAATTAAAACTTTTCGTCCGTTTTACCGAAACAAACAAACAAACAAACAAACAAACCACAGAGCAAGGGCTCGTTTGTTTAGTTTTGATTTTGAGAACAATTTCATCCACTCGGGACTGGATTTTATTCTCAAAAGACCTTTTCAAAACTGTTGTAATTAATACGAGTCCCGCGACTCGACACGAGCCCACATACTGCCTAGATGAGCACGCATAAAGACAATACATGCGCGTGCCTTCCAATCAAATATCCCGCACGGGAATATATCAAAACGTGAAGTGTTACAAAATACATTATATACCTACCTAACTGTAGACACATGCAGAATCGTATTTATATTTTTATATTTACCCAAGCTTTTCGGTAATACAGTACACGGGTAATATTTCACGGAATTGGCTAGTCATTAACGTTTTACGATTCGCTTTTTGCGATTCCGGTGATAAAAATACGTCGGATAAATAAGCGGTACGTTTTGAGTAATTCAATCATTTTGTTTCGCCAAATATCGACATTCTTTTTTGTGAAGGCTTTCGGATGTACTGCTACAGAGTAAGTACTTGCTAAAAGGTATCTGAGTGCATACATTGCGCGAGCGCCGACCTACGGACCTACGTATGCGGTTGTCTCTCCCTATTCCTGAAGGTACAACATATGTAACTTATCTTCCAACTGCTGCTATTTAGGTGCGATAAGGTCACGAGAAAAATGAGTAAAGATGTCAATTTAGTTAATATGATTGTTATCAGGGCATTCCGCATGTGCGGCGGCACCACGGCTCTGTTCACGTATCTGATGCATTCGGTGCTGCCGGTGCGGCTCCACGAGGCGGCGGCCGGAGGCGGCGTGCTGGCCGCCGTCAACATCGCGCTACACTGCCTGCTGCCCAACGCCACTGCTGCCCAGGTACGTACAGTACGCGTGACGGACCTTTGTCCCTCAGAGGTTAGGTGCAACAACGATTGCTCAAGTACTGTTGTGCGGAACTAATTAGCTTACCTCCAATTCGTCCCAGAAATCGGTTCTGCGCTGTTACTCCAGTGGGGCAAAGATCCGTGGTGACTACGAAGTATACCTTACATAATGATAGTTACGACCAACGACACGGTGCTATACTGTTTGTTAGTTCACATTGCCATCAGGTCTTGTTCATAATTGACGCTGAAGTCTTTTCTAAAAATACCAATAAAACTGTCACCATCTCTCACGTACTCGTAGGAACATCAATGGTTGCGAATCGAGTGGGATTCGAACTCGTCACTTTATGTTCACTTCCATTAGATAAGCCATCCGGTCGGTAGATAATTTTTCTTCTGAATATAATATGTAGTAAAGTAAATAAGGCTCTTTGTGAAAAAGCTTGTTCGAAGAATCTACCCACCGTACAATCGTGCGCCAAATAGTGATGCGCGTACTGCTGTGTTCCGTGCGTGGGACATATAGTCTCCGAGTGATAGACGCAGTGCATTGCACAAAGCACGTCCTTATTGGAGTTGCTCTGTGAAGCAATGCGTTGCTAGAGGGATCGGCTTGTTGCATATTTGTTTGAGTGTATCGCTGTGTGTTGTTATGTCTGTGTTAATAATGTACAGCTGGTGACGAGCGTCATCTGCCTGGTGGCGGTTAACGTCGCGGGGGCGCTGACGCACCAGCCTCGCGAGCTCGCGCAGCGCCGCGCCTTCCTCGAGACTCGCGACTGCATCGAAGCACGCCTGCTCACACAACGCGACAACCAGCAACAGGTCAGCAACTACGCAACACGCAACTCAATGCTCGTTTGTTCTGTCCGTTGGTGAACGTTCTATGAAATGTCTATGAATATTTATTTGTATATATTTTTAATTTATCAAGTACAAGTGAGTAGAACTCCCACGTCATTTGCACTGTCGACCTGCCGTCGGGGCTCGTATAGGGAAGTCCACTTCAGCAGCGGGAAACTGAACCCCATTTGATCAGTACTTATTCAGAATTTATATATTTGTCATGAAATCAAACCGAGTTATATTTATTAATATAAATATTTGATTTCACGTTTACTATGGCGGTAATAATATTATGTGTTACTGCATTTCTGTTTTACTTTATTACTCGTAAGAATAATAAAAATTATCTACAAAGTCAGTCTAAAATATTTTATTTAATAAAATAACAAGGTTCATTGAAGTTCGTCTTATATAACCTGGTGATTCTAGGAGCCAGTTACCGTTCCACGAGGTTTTTTGGTATGATCCGTCTTACAAAGAAAACTTTTAATTATGTTATTCGATTAGAGTTTAATCGATTTAATTCCCGAACTCTTTGCTTCAGATTGATAAATTAAATTAAAATGACCTAACAAATGGCTATTTCAAATTTCTCGTTTCACAGAAGTCAATTACATTGAAGCTCTGTGTAGTGATCACTAATTTAATTTGCAGCTTTATCTACGTGGAGGTTACGTAGGTACGTGTACGTGGAACAATCGAATTGATTGTATTAGTCTCCGTGCACGCTGGGATTAGTTCCTCTCGATGTGCTTTATGAAATACACTATGTACTGAAAATCGATAACAATGCAGGTATTAGTAGATGTATAACATAACACGTAAATGTTACAAAGACTACAAACTCATAAAGAATTAATCTTGATTCGAGTTATTTTAGCCTCTATCCTACTAATATTATAAATGTGAAAGTTTAGATGTTTGTATGTTTAGATGTTTGGATCTTTGTGTTTCAATCACGTCTAAACTACTGAACCAACTTGGATGAATCTTGGCATATATATAGTTCGTAACCTGGATTGACACATAGGCTACTTTTAATCCCGAATAATTAACAGGATCTACAGGATAAAATGAACGAAAAGGATTAGCAGCGCCAATTGGCAAGAGGATTTCATTGTCATGTCATGTCACGTCAGTTTGACAGCGCGTAGTAGGTACTACCTCTTTGGTCTAACGACTAGCGTTTGACATTCCAGTACGAGTTCGGTGTAATGAGGTGTAATGTCAAGTTTCTCAAAGAAGTATCCGCTCGGTACACGCACAGATAATGTAATGAACACGGAAACTGTAGACGCGTACGAAGTCGCGGGTAACTGCTAGTAATTTTATTAAAAGGCATAATTGTATTACCGGTTGCTCGTTAAATAAATATTTTCTTATTCTCAAAGTTCTTTTGTACATTGTATGAGGAGATAAACGCGGCTCAAGCCACAGAAAAGAATACTCGTGGTCAAAATGAAACTTGGGCCATTTAAGAGTGACGAGAAGTAACGGTGGCATAGCGACAATATGACCTCGTGTTGTCCAAATATTGTGTAAATTTTGTGTGTGTTTGTGTGTGTTCAGTATAACAAATAAATAAGTCTATCTATCTATCTATCTATCTATCAAATAAATACGTTGTATTATCGGGTGTTGTATTGTATCTGCCGATAGCAGCAGGCTTCATGTAGCTACTGCCTCAGGCACTAATACCGGATGACGTCATTGTATTTACGACTGATTTATTATCGGAGCTCGTTAGTGTTGTTTGTTATCCTCTAACAAATATGTAATACATTTTATACACAACTTTCTGAAAATAAAACATTATGCTCAACATAATCCGCAGAAATCGATCATTATTCGGTCGTGGGTTCGATCCCCACCAAGAACAAACATTTGTGTGTATCAAACATAGATGTTTGTGTGTTACTATATATTATAAGTATGTATATAGGTATGTATGTATTTACAAAAAAAAGTATATAAGTATTCTATCAGCATCTAGTTCCCATATTACAAGCTTTGCTTAGTTTGGGACTAGAGGGCGTCGTGTGAAATGTCCATGAATATTTATTTATTTTTATTTATTATTAACAAAAGGTAAGCTAAACACGCCCTTACATCTATTTTAGTAGGCTTATCTTATCCTACTAATATTATAAATGCGAAAGTTTACATGTTTGTGTTTCAATCACGTCGGAACTACTGAACCAATTTGGATCAAACTTGGCATATATATAGTTCGTAACCTGGATTGACACATAGGCTACTTTTTATCCCGAATAATTAACAGGATCTACAGGATAAAATGAACGAACGGGATAAGCAGCGCCAATTTAGCAAGAGGATGATGACATGTCATGTCACGTCAGTTTGACAGGACGTAGTACTACCTCTTTGTTTTAACGACTCACGTTTGACATTCAAGTACGGGTTCAGTGTAATGTCAAGTTTCTCAAAGAAGTATCCGCTCGGTACACGCACAGACAATATAATGTAACGGAAACGGAAACGTACGAAGTCGCTGGTAACTGCTAGTAATGTATAATGGCACCTTTTTGGCATGGACCCCTATTTTTGCGAGACACGGTAGTATCCGGGACGATTGTAAATGGAATAAATAGGCTGGTCCAGCTGTCACCTTCTAATTGGTCTCCAGTACTGGAAAGACATGCTCAATACCTGCGGAACGGATTACGTCGCGGATTTCCTTAACCGTTGAAGCGGAAAAGTATTATATACAGAATGTAAAAAGTATACAGAAAAAAAAAATTGTCAGACACATAATGTTTGTATTATTCTAGTACATTCGTAGAGCACACGCCTCGCGCGTAGCAGCGTAGCACGTAGCACGTAGCGCGTAGCAGCGTACTACGCTCGTAGCGGGTGTCTAATCATATCATTTCATTATTGTAGAGCACCGATGGCCTTTAGTTGCAGAAACCAATGGTATTCATAATGACGTAAGTGTGGTGTGATTGTTTCAGGAACGCCTACTTCTCTCGGTTCTTCCCCGCCACGTGGCAATGGAAATGAAGGCTGACTTCGCCTCGAAACCGAGAGAAGAACAGTTCCATAAGATATACATACAGCGGTACGAGAACGTGAGGTATGTACCTACCGGACATAATATCACTTCAATTTGCAAGACAAATTCATTATTTCAGAGAATATTATTTTTCATATATTTTTCCGTGCATCCTTGTGTACAGTGAACAGATTAGCTATTCATCATTTTTGTGAGTAAATAACCCGTCACTGTCAGCTAAATAACATTTCGACGAAATTCACTCGTCAAGTTAAAGCTGGTTGAAACGTATTCTTCCTTCGCGACCCTTTCAAGCAAATTACCCCTCGTTTAGGGATGAAAATACTTCACAATAGCGACAATTGTCAGCAAATTATTAGCAATTTTTAAAGTCTCGTTGGGAATGCCATAGCTTCTATTTGATGTAAATAGCTTTATCATTTTCGCGGAAATGTTTCAGCTTTACATTTTCCCGAAGCCGCATCTTGACAGGCGTCACAGCTCAGTCGGTAATAGCTCTGCCTTCCGTGCTGTGGGTCGTGGGTTCGATCCCTACTGGGAACAAACAGTTGTGTGTGGCAAACATAGATGCCTGTTCTATGTCTGGGTGTTACTATGTATTATAAGTATGCATTTACAAAAAAAAAGTATATGCTCAGCATCTAGTTCCCATATTAAAAGCTTTGCTTGGTTTGGGACTAGAGGGCGTCGTGTGAAATGTCCATGAATATTTATTTATTTATAAGACCTGTGATAAAATACTTGTAAGTATTATTATATTAAACATTGGCAGTGTTGTGGTAAACCACGGAAGGAATGAAGAAACTTTACATTATGTACTTAGGCGTATCAAAACTTGCCTTATTTTTGCAAGTATTATTTTTGCCGCTGTTAAGCTCGGTCGTGGTTGTGAAAGAGCCTGTAATGCAATGGATTCATAAGGACTCATTTATATTTTGTGAAAGTGAGTGCGAAATACTGCATGTGAAGCTCCCCTTATCGTGGGCGACTTTTGAACTTACAAATGTTTTTCACTTAAAAACATGCGTTCAGCTTATTCTCGAAGCAGTGTACTCAAAGTCCACCAAAGCTGTATGACGTGTTTAAAATATTGACACAGTTCATTTCATTTATTTAATAACACATACATATGTAGGTAGTGAAACCTATAGTAGGTACCTACACACTGCGGGAGACAATGACTTTTGCAACTGCCACCGTCCTAAGGCCCCTTAAGGAGATTGTGGTTTTCTTCTGCAAAAATACGCTCATAGGTAAATAAAAGAAGTAAAATAAGTATTGATTGATTAGAAAACTTTGCTCCGCTCATGTGAGTTTTAGTGAATGCCGAGATTTGTTCAACACGTATCGCTTCCCTCGCAGACGATGGATCAAATGGCGGGTCCCTGCGGAGAAGTTGTAAGCGACTTACGGTCGCGGGAGCCGGCATTCACTCGTCGACGGATTACGCTCGGCATCGTAAGCGAAAGCCGCTCAAAGCCTTTTCAGTTGACTCTTTTTATACTCCTTAATTCACCGATAAACGTTGTGGTGAGCAATTTAGAAGCCTTTCTTGCAGTTTAGCTACAACTTCAACAATCAGGACACGGTAAATATGTCGAAGCTCACGTAACGCTGTTTCCGACAATATGTGCACAGTGCACGCTTTAAACTGTACCTACGTACTTGTACCATAATTACTAGTACCTAGTTAATTATACATACGGAACAGAGAATTGATAGGTCAAATCAGGATTTTGTTGATATTTACACCTATTTATTTACAAAATTATATATTAGTAAGTAATAGTAGCTAAACTATAGATGCTAGGTGATGTAATAGCGCGCTGTCAGTTAGCATCAATGCAGACTGACTCCATTTCCGGCCCAGTGCGCGCTCGATTATACATCCTAATGATTCAATCAATTTTACATCATGTCAGCATACATCGGTGCATATAAGTCAACAGTATTGCTGATACGACAATACGCCTGTCTCGAACAGCATTAGGTACCCCATTTGGGCTCGCAATAGGTTTTACGAGATTTACGATTTGTATAAAATCCCATAATCTGTGATGAGACGCCAAGAGGCTTTGTTTTTCCGATTCCCGTGATTTGCGCAACACGCTCTACATTCGAATACTCAATGGCAGTCAATTCTATTGTGTTATTTCGTCACCGACGCAATCACATAAGCTTTACTTAGTTTGTTTTGTAGATTATTTAAAGACGTATGCTCTATCGGCCTTATACTTAGTTGCTATTCAACTTCTTCTTCTTTGCGTGTCAATGGTATGACTAGACGAAGTTCGAGTAGAACTTCGCCACCTTTGCCCCCTCGTCTGTGGCATCTATGAGGTCATCCCTTGTGCAGGTGTTAGGGCACAAGAGGCAAACGAGCAAATGGGACATCGTTTGGATGGGGACCCCGCAGTCACATTGACTGAGAGCAGGGTCGCGATAGCCCCATCTACACATTGTACTACGCCCATTGTATACAATGGGCGGTCTTATCGCTGATAGCGATTTCTTCCAGGCAACCGTTACAATCTCCTTGTTACTAATTTGTCACAATCTAATAAACAAAGATGCAATGGCAGTATTTTAATTGATGGTTCCATTTTAACAGAAGCTAAGAATCAATCATAACTTGGTAAATTAAACAGTCTTTATACATGAACTTGTACACAACTTGATAACTTTACCACACTACTTAATTGAGTGAGCTCATGCGCTCGTCTGAGCACAATTGGATCGTTCCATTTTCAGAGCGCCATTGTATAAAATTTCGTTGCTTATAGCACCTTACTATAACTTTGGTTTTGTTTCAGCATACTATTCGCAGACATATGTGGGTTCACGTCGCTCTCAGATCAATGCACCGCTGAGGAACTGGTTAGACTTCTCAACGAACTGTTTGCTAGGTGAGAGCTACCGTCTGCTTTTTATAAATGAACACTTCAACAAACTAAAATATAATAATATCAAAAAAATTATATTGAGTAGTACTTCGTTGGTAACCTTAATGCGCCAAATAACATCTTTACTAAATTACTGCAAAAAAACAGGCTGAAAACAAAGGTTGTCACTTGTTGAGTTTTCCGCCACAATTTATATAATTACTAGCTGTCCGCCCGCGACTTCGTGGGCGCATATTAGGTACCTATTTAGAATATACAACCTTGCGAACCCCTACCTAATACTAAAAATCCTACAAACAAACACATACAAATTCTTAAACCCGGTAAAGACGCTACAATCCCTTAAAAATGTATAATTTGTCTCTTTGTTAGCAACATTTATTTACTGTATAATCCTTTAATATCTATCTGTATAATCATATAATGCTTTTAAAATGAATTTTCTTTTTTCCTCATTTCTTTATTTCCGTGTATTTTATTCTTGTCTGTTAGCACTAAGTAATCACGTCCTCTTATACTATGCCTTAAACTACATACCTACTATATCCTCAATGGCCTCAACGGAAATTGTGTCAAAAAACATAGTGATGGTAAAACAAAACTGGGTCAATTTATCTAAAGAAAACGGGACTCTATGGGACGGTCCCGGTCCCGCATGTTAAACTAATGCTTGTCGCTTCGCTCCTCGCAACCTATTTGCTGATGGTAAAGTATGTATGAAGAATACATTTTCTTCATACACTTTAATCCGTATTTTGAAAGGGCTGAAGTGATGATTTTGCAAAATCTAAAACATGTAAAATGCTTTCTTTCTTCTCAAGATTATGCATACCTTATGCATTAAAAAAAAATGATAACACTAAACTCTTTGGCTAGTTACAAAGAATAATGTATATTGATTTTCAAGTCAATCTGTTCAGTGAATAAGATTTTGTTGAAAAACTTTCAGGGGTGGTTCTAAGAGAGATGAGAGTGAGTTTTCAATTAGTGTAAGCGGCTTACAGCGTGCTTACCGGCGGCGCAGCGACTGCCGGCCTCCGCACTCGGACAATACACTAATCATACTTAAACATCTACTTATAATACTTAGACATCTACTCACTATCAACAAACCGCCACTATGATTTTCAAATTAAATATTTATTAACTTTAACCGTACTTTATTTTCTTGTTCACTGATGTTCATAAACGTGGGCGTTACGCAAACAGCCACGTTATGAATTTTAAATTGAATTCGAATGAACTGTCCGCTTTGCCGACGCGAAATGATGTTTAAACAGCAAAACGGCATCGCGTCGTCGTTTGCAAAGCCATCGCAAATTGAAAAGTAATACATAATGGGCTTCGGCTCGTAGCCACCTCTCGTCGGCCGAGGCGCGGCTGCAATACTTCACCTTCCCTAATCCTGGGAAGTTCTCTTCGCAAACAAGCGAATTTATCATTTCCTCGATGATGAAGTGGCGCGAGTGCGATTGGGCCATCCATCACGGCACTCTGCGCCGCGCCTGTCGCCGCCGCCGCCGTCTCCCGACACCTGCTGCTACAGGCACCTTTTAATGAGGTGCTAATCGGCGTTATTCGGTGAAAATAACTTGTCATTCGGGCGAGAAAAAATGCAAAGACCCTCATCTTACCGAAGTAAAGTCAGACCGTGTGCAAATAACAAATAAAATGCCTCCAAACGAGCCAGCCGGCGCTCGCGCTCTCTGAGATCGGGAACTCAACTACTTTGCTTTATTGCACTTTTTGCGGCGCACAGCGTTCAGAACTGGAAGGAAGGTGATAGTTGTAATTAATTTAAACATCTGGGCCTCTGCTACGATTACTAAGTAATGATTTACGAAGATTCTGTAGAGAGTTTTAACCATTATTCGGAACAGAGGCCCAATCGGTTTCGTGGTTTCGTAGTGGCGGCGTAGCAACTGCGTAGCACCTAGGTACATGAACGCGCTTCAACTCAATAAAAATAAATAATAACTGTCAATATATTCATTCTTTTTGAAAGTTAAAACAAAGGTTTTATTTTTAAATATTTTGTAACTATTTTGTGGGAAGAAATAATACTCATTTCGGAAACTTACTGGGTTATACGACTTCTGTAATCCCTCAGCAAAGTTTATGATGATGATAGTCTGCTGTTGTCTAGACTAGACGATAATCAGACCGGCGGCACGGCATAAACCCATTAATTTTTTCACCCTGTCTGTCTGGCTGTCGTAGTATAAAAACCTAAAAAACATTTAACCCACTGTTTTAATCCCAAGGAGTGCGTAAAAAGAACTCCGTGCAAATGAGGAGCTAACCTCCTGAATAGTAAAACTGACCGAGGCACAGCACGGCACGAGTCAAAAGTCACGTCACGTGACGTCGCGCACACTCGACTCTTCCACAAACTCCTCTTCATCTCTAATTTACACTCTTCCGATTTACTTATTCACAAAAGATTTAGTGGATATTTTTCCCGTAAATTATTTATCGCGAGCGCCGCCAACTCAATAACGGGAAAATGTCTCTTCCCAGGGAGTAGTCGACGTACATTTAACTTTATCCATTAATATTGAACGAGAATTAACACCTTCACGTTATTTAAAACACATAAAAGTTTAACTTTCTTTAGTGGATTTATAAGACTCGAGAGCGAAAAGAAACATTACTTATTTATAGACTCCTAAAATAACAGACGAAAAATTTAATTTTGCAATAATTGATGTTGCGTCAGCTTGAGCTTCTCTTGGTTCAGGTGGATTTGCAATGAATACCATGCAGGTTTTGAAAAGGAGGCTTTTGCCAAGTAATGTGTTAATTTCAAAATAGTAATGTTTGGTTTAGGTTTGATAGACTAGCCGCCGAGCACCACTGTCTGCGCATCAAGCTGCTCGGCGACTGCTACTACTGCGTGTCGGGGCTGCCCGAGGCGCGCGACGACCACGCGCGCTGCTGCGTCGAGATGGGCCTCGACATGATCGACGCGATCGCGTGAGTTACCACGTCTACACTGTTCTGCGTTAGAATACTTTCACATTCTCCATTGAAGGTTATAAACCTTACAAAACTGTATTATTTATGTGGCTTCAATCGCGCTTCATGTCTCGCCTACACATGGGGTGACAAGCAGTGCTGTGGTTACAGGCTGGTCCGCGAAGTGATGGCCGTGAACGTGAATATGCGCGTGGGCATCCACACGGGCCGCGTGCACTGCGTCGTACTCGGCCTGCGCAAGTGGCAGTTCGACGTCTGGTCCAATGACGTGACACTCGCCAACTGCATGGAGAGCGGAGGCATCGCTGGGTAAGCACAGGCAACCAAACAACTTTAATTCGGGTTTCATCCTAATTATGACGTCATCACGGATGTGAAGCAACAAGTTTATGTCAGCATGTAGAACGTAGTTTTTTTGTTTTTCACCATGTGAGAAGAATGCAAGGATTTACTGCTCATCTAATGAAAGGTGGTCGCAGTAGCCCTGTTGAGTTCCCTAGTAGAGAGAGTAGCGTGTGTTGCAGACGGGTGCACATAACGCGGGAGACGCTGGAATGCCTCGGCGACGAGTACAAGGTGGAGCCCGGCCACGGCCAGCTGCGCAACGCCTACCTCAAGGACAACGACATCGAGACATTCCTCATCGTGCCGGACGACACCAGCCGAGTGGTCAGTCAACCCATCGCTGCTTCTTTTCACTTATCATCCAAAACTGTTTCGGCAACAACACTCCGGAACAACGTTTGGAAACGAACAATTTGCCAACGTTTTCAGACTCGTCATTTGCATTCGCATTGCCGATTTAAGGCGAAGACGAACGTGTGTCTTAAGTTTTCATAAAAAAATGTTGTTGAGTTGAAAATTTAACTCTAAAAGAGTCCCATATTTAATAATTTCCAACGTTTGCTGTCGTCATAAGATGGATAGATAATAATTAAGTACACCTATATTTGGCATCGTTTCCTATAATTGCCTTGACCATTACTAAGTAAGTATGTGTTATACAGAATGACTTGTTCAATCATCTGTGGTTGCTGATGATGGTTGAGTAATAGTGTCGATGGTATTGTGTGCAGGACAAGAGACCTCACCACGGCATGAACATCAACGGAGCCAACGTGTCTAAGGAGATGCGCGTCATGGGCCACGGCTCGCAGCATGGCAAGCACTCCTCCAAGTAAGTACCTCTCTCTTCTGTCTTCTTCGAGGATGGACTATTACCTATCCCTCAATTAAAGTTTGCAAGGCTTTTGATATGAGGTACTTGTTACTTTAAAAACCTACCTCTCATATACTCGTAGGTACATAATAATACCTAGTCATTATGTACATTATTTTTTACGTATTACTTCAGTATATCAACATGTTTGCTGCGAGTGGAATCGCCACTGCGATAAGGCTCTAAATCTTGCGAGATATTATTATGTTCTCGATAGTTAATAAAAGTGTTTGGTAAAGCAACAAAACAATGCATATTTAGTAGGTAGGTATGTGAGTTTTGCGAGTGACAGGTTTGATTGACTCCACGACACACATCGCATCGCCGCGCTGGCTGGCTCATGCCTGGTGATATGTTCCAGAGTGGATCCCATCCAAGAGAAGAAGAAGCCCGAGGATGAAGTGAATGACTACCTGATGAAAGCCATCGACGCGCGCTCTATCGACCGGCTGCGCGCCGAGCACTGCTACCCATTCCTGCTCATCTTCAAGGACTGCGACATCGAGACCAAGGTGGGTATACATTCCACGATGGTTCTTAGGTAGCCTTGAGAGATCAAGCATCAAGATAATGTAAGTGTGTAACTGTATGAATAAACCATTACCTGTGGCCAACAAAGTTGAATGATTGCTAATAATTGGACTGAAAAACGCCGGCAAAAACCAAATCATTTTGGGTCAAAATCAAAAACTGCTTGATTTACTAAAAATCTCCTAGTTTTTGCCTAGCTGTGTACTTTATCAAGGTACTCAGCACTTGTCAGTATTTGTATTCTATAATACTTATGTCTTGCCCTGTACACTCACTAAGGTGTAGGTTACAGTTTTATAATAGTGAGCTATGTTCAAAGAGCTGCATCTCATTGGTTCAGAGGAGATGTATGTATGTATCCCGATGTTATGCGTGTGACTTAGTACAAAAGGCCAGCCGGCTGCCACACACACACACACACGGGCGGTGAGCTCGCCGGCGAGAGGTGGAGGTGAACCGCGTCGACCGTTGCCTTGTGTCTCGTTTCGCTCGACGTCCCAACAGTAATCTTTAAAAACTCCATTAAAATAATACAGGGGAAATTGGATTTGCGTGAAGCTGCGAGAAAGCTTTCGGAAACTTGACAGCTAATTAAAACATTTTCATTTTTTGTCGCCTCGGCGCAGCGCTAATCCCTTTGTTCGCGACATCCATTTACCCTCCAATTTGGTTGGGAGCTACTAGAGCTTGTTGTAATATTCCGCTAACGATTAGTCGCAGAGCCGCCGCTAATGAGATTACGCGCAATTACGGGCTCCCGGCCCTTCGTGTACGTAACTCGAAGGGCCCTGCTCTACTCATTCGGATTATTCAAAATATCCAGCATTTTACTAATGCTTCTGTTGAATAGTACTAGAAAGAAAGAAAGAAAGAAAATGCTCAGTAGTGTGGCCTATTGACTTCTTTTGAAAAGAAGCTCCAAATAAAGCACACACACGCTCGGCTTACAATACATTTATTGTTCTAAATGAGAGACGATACAAGGATAGGAACCGTCAGTAACATCGACTTTGCTTCCAGTACACGTCGGAGCGGGACCGCATGCTGAAGGTGTACTTCATCTGCTCGCTCATCATCTACCTCGCCATCACGCTCATCCAGCTCATCGCTTTTGACATGTAAGTTACTTCTCTCCATAGGTAATACTTACAGGACGTTGATGCCATCTGGTTCGTCTCGGAAAGTATTCTTCAACTGACTAACGTACTGTGTTACTGCCTGCAGCTCATTCGTCGGCGCCATCTCGATACTAGTCAGCTGCGCTATGATCTTCACTGCCACCTTCTTCGTGTTGTCTTATCAGTTCAGGGTGAGTGATTTACCAAAGTCTTACACGACAACTGAAATAAGAATGTGTTGTGTGTTTCTTGTTTAGCAAGCGCGCCTTGTTTGATTTTTAAGAAATGGTAGGTGTATTTTCGGTACGCAGAGTGAATGTAGGTATAGGTAATTAATGTTGTGTGTATGTTGTATGTACTGCAGGTGTCAGAGCGCTTGCGCCGCGTGTCGCTGCGGATCCACAACAACCGCACGCTGGCGCAGGTCATGTCGTTCGTGGTCGTCACCGCCGTCATGCTGCAGGTCCAGCTCGTCATGGTACGTGCTGCTACTAGTTTATATTGTCTGTGGTGCTACCTACACCACTTTAACGGATACAAAAGCCAATGTATTGTGTGTAATGTCGACGGTCGTAGCGTGAGCCATTACCTATTTCTTGATTTCGTGGCTATTTGTGTTCTCCCCGAACGTGCTCCCTTCCAAATATCTATATTCGAGCAACATGTCGTACGTACCTACTTATTAACTTACATCATTATATAAGAGACGATGAATTCAACATTACATGTTTGCATGTTCTTTGTACTCTGCATGCACGCAGTGCTCTCTGTTTTTAGAAACTGTGCCGTGATGTGAATGATTCTTTTCTACACGATGGTTTTATGTGCATGTTTAAATTAGTGAACCTATTCATAAAAAAAATGAAAATTACATAACATATTAGTAAACATGGTGGTAGTTGCATAGTCGTTCTTAATACAAATTTATTTCAAATACAAATTCATTTATTTAAATAAATATTCGGATGACAGATTGAAGCCGTTTACCACTTGACGCGGCGAAGAGACCTCATCAACCACTACCACGCAGACGAGAAGTTCTGCCCTTACGACATGAACGAGGCAAGTTCAACTCGCACATTCCCCTTTACCAACTCCACGTCACGTCGCTATAATTTACATTTATTTAATTTGCAGTACTACATGATGCTAACGCTGCTAGCAATGATCACGTGCGCGGTGCACCAAGTGCTGATCATGCTGGCCAAGACGCTCCTTCTGGTGGTGATGGCGACGGCCTACGTGATGGTGACGCTGCACACGCGCGACAACTACCAGGAGAGCTTCTTCGACTACTCGTGAGAATACCTCTTATTATAAGGATTTATCGTAGGTAGCCACCTAGCACCTAGCGTTGCAGGCGATATAACTATGCGATGAGGCAGAAGTAACTAAAAAAAAATTTATCTATCTTATCTTAACTGTTCAATATGGTATACCTATCTGGAAGCCAAGTTCCGTAAAGTTAGTTCATCGCATTGAAATGTCATTGCAGCTGTTTTACAGTGCTCACTTGCACAGTACACAGATCAATGATCAAATTAGTAGAAAGACTTATGCCGTAGTAGGTATACCTAAACTATGAACTTGTAAAGTATGATGCTGTTTGGTGGCAGGAACCGATGCGGCATGGACTGGAGCCAGCTGTGGAGTAACATGGTGGTGGGCGTGGCGGGCGCACTCGCGCTCGTGCTGCACGCGCACCAGACCGAGGGCAGCTACCGACTGGACTTCATCTGGAAGCTGCAGGCTAACGGTATGTAACTTCACGACACCGACGCCTGTCCCACAAAGAACCCACCAGAGACTTTAAAAAAGGTTTGAACATTTAGGTAGTCTTTTCAAAGAAATACCTATAACATAACTTAGCCAAAATAGCGTCGCCGGTATCGAAACAATGTATGTTTTACATCTGTGATAGAGATAGTCGGACATCCTGTGTGTGACGTGAGTTGTGTGATGCAGACGAGAAGGAGGAGACGGAGCGGCTGGAGGCGTACAACCACAAGCTGCTGGCCAACATCCTGCCGGAGCATGTGGCGCAGCATTTCCTCAACAACGAGAAGAACATCGACGTAAGTGACATCCACCGTAGTGACATCCACAGCAGGTACCCATACTCACTGTATTCGATCAGTATCATTTTACTCGTTTAACCCTCCACTTTATTATCCTTACCTAAACATCGTAGGATATATTTTTTAAAACTAGCCTCGTGACACTGGTTTACAAAACGGATTGTGACAAGCTATCAGAGAAAACAGACGGCGCACCACCGACACAGGACTGAGACAACTGTCTTTAATTTTTGCAAAAGAGTCCGACACTATAAACCCCTTTTCACGAGGTTGTTTCGGCCATTGATCGTATAAAAGTGGGTGTTATATCTACTACTCTAAGTAGTATAGGTATAGTATATACCTAGTAACGAGAAGCCATCACCACGAGCAACTGGTAGACAGAACAAACTGTGTGCTTCCAAATAACAACAAAGAGTTGATAAAAATCATGTCGAGTATTTTGTTCTTTGGCATTCTCAGGCATTAGCTTTATTGTGTTAGGTAGGCACTAATTAATGATTTATTTGGTATTGTTTCATACCTCTCACTAACCATAAACGTGTTAATCATCAGTCCTCACTGACATCAATTTTATGCGTTTTACAATGTTTCTTCGGCCACCCAGGAAATAGCCTGGGACGTAAGTGCTCGCTCCAATAATATCTACCTACCTAACTATGCTTTTACCTTCAACTATATAACTGCTTGAAATTGTAATCAAGTGTGCTTAATCTATATACTTGACCTGCGCCTGCGTTGCAAAAAAACATTGACAACAGGAAATTAGCTGTTTTCTTTTCTAACTAATTGTTATCTAGAAGAAAAAAAGAAGCAAGAACTATTATCAGCGTAAGTGCTGATGCATGAGTTTCAGAAAGCCAAAGAAAACTGTACTGAATGTTGCCTGATATGTGGCTTGGATCGCTAACTGCATGCACAATCGGCAAACTTTGTTCAGCCATAGTAGCGAGACCACCACACATAATACTTACAGTGTTTTTCAAAATTTTTATATCACGATTTGAAGACTAAAGTTCTTCGCAATTGGCCGAAACTTTCCTCCCATTACCAGTCACCACTCAAAATTTTGTTATGTTCAACTATTATTTACAATTGGCATTATATTTATAAACCGCTGTAATATGGCGAAGCCATTATTGGTTGAACTTGGTTCAGCTGGTTTCTAAATGCTTCTAAACAGCAAGAAATGACAAGAGCTTTTTCAGAAACTGCACTAACCACACCGTTAAGCATCTATCAAGACAAGTGATCTTTTCATCAACCAGCACGGCCCGTATGTGCCACTAGCATGGCGCACACACGTACAGTCGATACTGCAGTCTATCTGTGTATCTGATGTCATAAATCTGCAATGTCCTGCAATCTAAAGTGGTTTAACAGTGAAGATCTGAAAAAGCTCCTGTGCTGCAATTCATTTATATCTATGTACAATATACGCTTGGTCCAAAACAGGAGTTGTACCATGAGCAGTGCGACTCAGTGTGCGTGCTGTTCGCGACCATCCCCAACTTCAGTGACTTCTACGTGGAACTGGAGGGCAACAATGAGGGTGTGGAGTGCTTGCGCCTGCTCAACGAGATCATCGCCGACTTCGACGAAATCCTCGCCGAGGAGGATTTCAAGTACATCGAGAAGATCAAGAGTACCGGTGCCACTTACATGGCGGCTTCAGGTCGGTCTCTTATTCGCTCGTAAGCTACCAGCTGTCACGGTGAATTTTTCAAATGTATGCGGACCCGTTGCACCGTGTTACAGGGCTGACGGCGGCGACGCGCGACACGGAAGGCTACCGCCACGTCACGGCGATGGCAGACTACGCGCTACGTCTGCGCAAGCAGATAAAGTACGTCAACGAGCACTCCTTCAACAACTTCCGCATCCGGATAGGTAAGAGGGCAAGCCTCTGTGCACCCAGCTCGCTCGCGTTTGCTTTGCGATATTTTCTCTGCGAACGTTTAACAAGAGGGATGTTCACCACAGCTTAACTTACGCGTGCTGGTGAAAATCTCCCAGCGGTCGTACGCCGTGTGTGAGCTGTGCCGATGTGGTTTTCCTGTCATGTGGTTCTCGTTGCGTAGGCATCAACATCGGGCCCGTGGTGGCTGGTGTGATCGGCGCGCGCAAGCCGCAGTACGACATTTGGGGCAACGCCGTAAACGTCGCCTCGCGCATGGACTCCACCTGCGTCAACGACCACATCCAGGTACACTACCACATCCCTTGAAAGGGCATAACGTCCGATGTCATCTCCGGCCTGCAATGGACGCAAATGCAAGTCGAACTTAGTTATTCGCTTGGCGATTTCAACGACTTTCAGCTACACATTTCTTGGCAGGGATATTACGCAGAGTCTACTCGTTGATAATAAAGGATAATAAAGGGCTGCCGATTGTATGTACCTAAGTACTTGCAGTAAGTTAAGAAAAATTTTACTTCAAAGACAAGAGTACCTATATACATGTTTAATTGTGAATACCGAATGTATTCAGAGCTAGCGAAGCAATGCGATGATAATAGCTGCGATTGCGCCATCGCACTTGCAATTGAGTTAACAGGATCTTAGTTGTCTATTGGATATCCAATCCAATATTGTATCCATACTTTCTATATTTTATTCGGCTGTCTGGGTCGTCGGTTTAAAATTGGAAAGCTTTGAAGGGCTGTTTGCCTAACTAATAGATGATATAACGTTAAGGAAGATTGCTGAGAGAAGCACTCACTGGCACTGGCTGGCCTCGGTCAGGGTCAGAGGCACAGAGTCGGTATGTGTGACGTGAGGCGGCATGTGCGCAGGTGACTGGAGAGGTACATGACATCCTGAAGGCGCGCGGCTACCAGATGCGCTGCCGCGGAGAGATCGAGGTCAAGGGCAAGGGCACCATGACCACCTACTTCCTGGACGACTTCGGCGAGGAGACCGAGGAGCTCTCCACCTGCGACCGTCCCGCTCCAGCACCCGCTAACTACGACGATATCTATAACGTGAGTGTTTTGATGATCATACAATAACAAATCCTCCTTGACCTGTAAAAATATCAAGTCAAACTGAATTATCTTTTATTCAGTAAAATGCCGGGTTCCCGGCGGCGAAGTGTATGGGCATGTACATTTTTTATACTTACAGATAGCATCAGAGAACACTTTTTAAAAATTTCAGAATCGTTTTATTTTTCACCCAACGTATCACGCAAAAAAATAATTGCGTTTGTAGGATCCACAACCTTCTACGTCGGGGATGTCATCTAGGCCGTCAACGAGCGGAGCCGGTGGAAGCGGCGCGAGCAGCAGCGGCGCCGGGCCCAGTGGAGCCGGCGGGAGCGGCAGCGGCTGGGGGCATCGACCGCCACCGCGGCGCTACATGGACGACGACGATGACGACGACTACGACGACGATGACGATTACTACGAGCCGGCGCCGGCGCCGGCGCCGCCGCCGCCGCCGCCCGTGCGGCTCGAGACACTGGACGAGGGCGGCGCAGACGAGGAGGCAGGTCGCTCCTCGCGCTCCTCCTTCTCATACGCCGCCGGACCCTCGCCCCGACCCTCCATATCTCGAGGTAACTACCGTCACTAAGTATAGAGCAATAGATAGATACTAGTGGACGGGGTTACTCGAAATCATAGCGGTGTTTTTAATAATTCCAGATTATCCTCTTCCATCGCCATCAGAGCGAGCACCGCCGGTGCCGGAGGTGCCACCGCCCGAGCTAGAACCGCCCGGCGCTGGCGGCGGCGCCGGCGGCGGGGGTGGGGTCGGCTCGGGCGCGTCGCGCGAGAGCCTGGATGCAAGCCCGGCGGGAGTGCGCGCGCGCGTGCTGCGCCGCCTGGAGCGGCCGCACTCGCTGGCGGAGGGGCCGGGCCTGCCCCAGCTGGCGGATCTGCTGTTCTCGCGTGCCTACTCCGCGGACGCAGCGGATGCTGGCGAGCCCTTCAACAAGCCGCACTCTGCCGCACGGAACCGCTCCATGAAGGAGCTGAAGCGCTGCGGCGGCAGTGGCGGAGTCAGCGCGAGGGGCGTGGGGGGCTCGCTGGGGGGCCGGCGCGCCGTCAGCTTGGCGGACGTGCTGTTCCGGCGGCGGGCGCCGCGGCCGCCGAGCGCGGTGCACGTGATCGCGAACCCCATGCACTCGCCACTGCCGCCCGAGGAGCCGCCCGAGGGCGCGCATCCCGTCTAAGTGCAGACGCGCACTATCTTGTTTTGTTTTTGGCCGCGCATTGATTTGCGATTGTAGACTTGGACGGACCTGGGAGCTTGAGTCTTCTCCTCGAACCGAATCCGCTCAAAGTCGTTCGGTTTGGTTGAACGCACTGAATGGTTGTCGCAGAGTGAAAAGAATGCGACCACAATAAGACTGAGGAAAGGCAGAAGGTCGATGGACGCGTGACGACGTATTCCTTAGACAGGATGTCGATGACGGATCAGGGACGGCGTGTGAGACACGCTCGAAGGCACCCGCAGACGGATGTTATTGTACGGAGTGGAGCGGGACGCACTGATGGAGTTCCGCTGTGTAACACTTCACACATTAGGTACTTACCTACGAAGGTAGGTTCTGCAGCAGTGAACACATCAACGAATATAATACTACATCCTAGTGTACGTACATACAACGCGGATGTTAAAACGTCATGAACAGTTAATAACTACTTACATCTACGAAATTAGCCAATCGGAGGCAAACACACTTAAAAATATATATTTTTTAAATATATTAGACTCTTGACCCTCAATGTAGGTATATAGAACATACTGTAGTATAGACATAAGAATACCTATCACTATTAGATAAGTATGTATGTAAGTATGTACTTACTGAGTAGTTACAATATAAAAGACCAAAACGTAACAATTTCTCTCGACTTTTATAGATTTAAAAGTAAGTAATTCTATTGAATTATGATCGAGCTTATATACCTACCGCCACGTCACGTATGATCTACCGCCACGTCACGTATGATCTACCACCACGTCACGTATGATCTACCGCCACGTCACGTATGATATTAGATCAAGAAATAATCTGAGACCCTTGTCAAAGCGTTTTTAGCAAATGTCACAATGGCTTCTCAATCTCATGTTATTAAATTGTCTATCTAGAAGTGGTATTCAAAGTTGTGTTTAACTAAATAAAATTTAGTTGGTGTGATTATTTTATATGTAATTGTAAATGTACATTCACCTATTGTCTAGGTTTTTAGCCGGCCTAATACTTAACATGTATTATGTAGTACGTAAGAAGTCTAACTGGCCTAACGATATATTGAAGATGTTAGAATCAAACGCACCCGAACAACTATATTCTAGTTATAAAGAGACCGGCGGTACTTCAACTGTTAGTGTTAAGCGTGTATTTAATTGTGAAAAAAGTCTATGTATGTATTTTCAACACAGTACATAATCGATGTTAGAATGTTTAAAAGTACCTACTTATTTACCCGGTTACATATTGGTCTCCATTATGTACAGTACGCACAACGGATTTTTATGCCTCGGAAGTTAGGTGCAGCAAATGATTGCGCATGTACTGTTGTGCGGAAAAATTTACTTGAGTACCTCCAATCACCCAAAAATATGTTCTGCGCAGATGTACTTGAGAGGGACAAAGATTCGGCCTAGGTACTATAGAAGCATGTATGAAGGTTGTGATACTCGTACCTTGTACCTACTTACATAGTTTGTACTAGATAGAGTACAAACTTCGTTTTGATGATGACAGTTCTATTTGAGTGACATTGTAGAGTGGCTAGGCTATTGGTTAACATAACTCTACTGTAGGTATCTTCCTGTGTTGATAATTCGGTCGGCAGGTCTGTATTGAGTGCTTGGCTCTCGGATAGGTAAGAGCTAACTTCAGTGATCATCTTGGCCAGTGTTTTGTAATACCTACCTACTACTTACTAAACAAGATTAAATCGACACATTTGTGTTTTGACTCTTTTTCATCGAAAACAAAATTAATGCTAAAGTATTATCCGATGAATCCTTATATTAATAAATAAATATTCATGGACATTTCACACGACGCTTCTAGTCCCAAACTAAGCAAAGCTTGTAATATGGGAACTAGATGCTGATAGAATACTTATATACATTTATTAATATATCAACGTTATTATTGTGCCATAATAAAACGCAACATTATATTATAATATTAATCGTTTTGAATAATCTTAAACCTCTTGTGCACTATCTACATAATACAACTAGCAGTAGGTACTTTTAACGTACTTAATAAACGAATATAATGTATATTCGTTAAAATTTATACATTAACTAACACTAATTAAAAAAAAACAAAAAACTAAACAAACTAACATTAATTAACACTAAGTGTGACCCCCCCCCCCATCCCCCACCATCCCCCACCTTACTGTTACATTTACAGTAGCTGTAGGTAAATAGGGGATAATATATTATTAAGTAGGTATACCATCACTGTGATGTGCTAATGTAAGTATTAATTACTATTTCGTGCTAAGTATTATATCATTGGATTTGCCTATTTATAAAAACTCTGTTATCTAAATAAGGTGTTATTAAATATCTATTATTGTGATCCATCGTGATTTCTGCTATCAATATTGAATTCATAATTATAATTCGTATAACGAAAGCTATTTTTGATGTTATATTAATATATTTGAAAATATATTCTAAATTTAGTATGAAGTAAGTAGTACACATCACCATGTATTGAAGGTACTTGCCTTAATTCTATAATGAAAAATTCTTTTGTAATTTTAGCAAATAAACTTATTGCCTAAAAATGGCCTCTATAACCTTATTGTCGTCGGAATTAGTTAAGTATCTGTCTCTTTGCCATAACCATGTATTTCCAATAACTCAACATCACGACATGTGTTATCTTATAGGTAATAAGCACACCTACCACCACTTTATACTAAGTAGGTACATCAATAAGTACTTACATACAGATTTGTTTAGCGAACAGCCATTTTCTTGGCAATGTACTTTTTTCTTGGACGAATACACGGGACACGTCATGCTCGAAAAAAGTATGAAAACACCGTCGACCACTTTTTGCGGGGCTCGGGAGGAGTAATCTATTGCTGCATTAGTTCTGCATATAGCGTTGTCACTGTCTAACAATTATTGTAAATTGACACTAGTGATTGACGCATTCGATGAAATAGTATCGATAAAAATGAATGAATGACGGGAAACGAAGGAGTTGAATTAGGTAGGTACCTACTTTATTAAATTTGAAATTGTAGTAAGGTAAGATGATGCCTGGGTTGATGATATAATAATAATGGAAAATCACAAGGAAATAAACTTAGGCATTAAACATTTTACTTGATAATTTTACATAGACATGTCATTGTAACCATAAGCCACTTTTACAACAATTAAAAATAGCTTCAGAGATCCTCTTCATCAGTGCTACCTATCATCAGACCCTGGAGTATGTGCTCAGGTTTGTCAAATCTGAATGTTCAAGTTTGGTATTGCGGTAATTTGAGACTTTGGGAGCTGGCAACGAAAGGATTTTTATAATTTTACTTTACAATGATTTGGTTTCTTAACTCGTAACACTACATGCGTAAGATTTACTTGCGCCTTGCCTAGTTAATTTTTTAATGATGAAGCAATTTAAAGACACTATTTTTAACAATGGTTGTGATAAACTTAGCAAATCGTATTAATATCAATACCAACATTAATATAAATCGGACCCTTTGTGCTGTGCACACCTTAATTTTTACATTTTTCTAAATTTGTCAATAAACGCAGTATTTGTACATTCAAACCGCATTTAATTGGAAAAAAGCAAAAACCCACCAGTTGTTCTTCTAAAGAATCAACACCAACCACGTGCACGAAATTGCGACAAAAAAAAATTAATAAATCAAGAAACTTGTGTGCCGATTTTGGTCCAAATCGGTTGATAAATGAGAACTGTAGGCGATTACTGACAGACAGACAGACAGCCGGACAAAAGCATTTTTGGCCAATCTCGCAACTGAGACGCTTCGCTCGCTCGGTCAATAAGTAACTAGCTGACCCGGCGAACTTCATACCGCCATATTGTGAGATTTAAAAAAAAGTTTCGATTTCACTTTTTAAAACTTTCTTTTATACATACAAACCTTGTCCTGACAATCTGTTGATGATGATGAATATGAAAATTGCATAACGGCATTTCAAGCTCTACTTACAAATTCAGGCAAGTGTAATGTAGGAACAGCATCTTTCCAGTCTTTTGCTTTTTTTTAAATTTTTGTTGTAGCACTCTGGTTCAAAATGTATACTACATATACTGCTATGTTTTTTTGGAATCCATGCCTGTTCTCTGCGTACTGCTTTCACCCATTCTCTTTTTTTTAATGGATTAGTTGGAAACCTAAGAGTGAAAATAAATTCGTTCGTTCATTTACATCGATATTTATCATCGATAGTTTCAAACCCTATTTGAAAGAATTGTAATGAACGAACACTGAACGAATGAAAAAAGAACGGTAAAACCCGACTCATTTCAGTAAGTCATAAATATAGTTACATTGCAGAAAAAATTGAGTACTCGTTAATATGGCATCATATAAGCAAAAATTATATTCAATTTTATTAGTTTTATGAAAAATTAGCCACTTTATCGGCATTAAATTGTACTCACAGGTGAAAAGAAATATTAGTTACGCGATCACTGTAGTTTTTACAAAATAATACGGCGCATTTTGTCATTATTTTGCATTATCTTGTCTTGAGAATCAACGTAGTGGTCGTGTCAACACTGACGCAACAATTTTGCTTGTTAGGCAAAAAGGCTGGTACGTGGCGAGCGGGGGTAAAGGCGAGATCGTCCGAGTTACGTGTCCCGTGTATTCGTCCAAGACTTTTTTGCATAGAAACTTATTAGTTCGGAACCGTTTTATTGTCATCAAGTAAATTGTGCTGGTCATCATCAGACCTTGAAGTATTGACTCCAGTTCATCAAATCTTAATGCTTTGAGATAAGCTTAATTGCTTGAAATTGGTTTTTAGAACTGATACATATCTTGTTAATTTGGAAACGGCTGAACCAAATACCAAACGTGGCCAAACACCATTCTTGGTCACAAATAACCTCATTCGCAATCGGAGCTTCACTTTCACGGGTACGAGGGCACAGGCACACAAACAACTTCAAACTATAACACCCCTTTCTTTTTCGATCGAGGGCTAAAAACTGGACTATACTATGGTACACTTGTCTGTATATTTTATAATTAGGTAAGCATATTGTAAAAGAATGTCAGTGTAAAATAATTGAGTTAATAGTGTAGGTAAGGTACTATACTTACTGTTCTCTCGAATACCTATGTTTGGTTTGCATGTGTGTGTGTGACGGGTGGAAGGCTGCGCGCGCGCATTGCACATACTTATTGTGATGATTCGAGTATATGAGCAAGCAGACAATAGGAAAAGCAATGTAATGTGAATATTATACTTTGAATTGTATTTTTGATTGTAGAGACTTAGTTCAAGTTTTGTATCCAACGATCTTTATGCTAAGTTCCTATTATTTAAGACATCATTAGAAATTGTAAAGCAAATTATTCTTTTTATTTTGTTTTAATACGTAGGACTACTAACAATAACCGGATTCCGTTGAGGTTGGTTCTTCACTGTTGTAAAGAGGTTTTGTTATCAAATAGGAACGAGTAAGTTATTTTATCAGATCAATAAATGTAGGTACCTACTGACTGAATAATTATTTACCTTTCTAAACGTATCGTACGTAGCATTTCCAATGGCACTAAAGCAATGAAGTGCACTAATTTTGGTGACATGACTAACAAAAAACAGGTTTCTCCGTGACTTTTCTTCAAATACTTTTTAAAGTATATTTTGCGTTTGAAAGTAAAATATAAACTTGTACATTCCTTGCTGATTAAAAGCTTTTGTATGCAAAGCCTACTGGCTACGAGCGTGCTACGAGCGTGCTGCGAGCGTGCTACGAGCGTGCTACGAGCATGCAAAGAGTTTGCTACGGGCTACTATGGGCATCGGGCAAGCTGCTACTAGCTCGTGGTCGATCTATTGTCATTCCAGTGTTTTAGTAAGAGATTGTAGTTTAGTTACTTAGTTGGTGTTACGTGCGTCATGTCACTAAGCAGCTTACCTTACACTCAGCATCATTAGTAAATGATGCTGAGACAAAGTTTGAACAAATGAAAACTAAGAATTTTCTATAAGTATTTTTCTAACTATGATTAAGAAATAAAAACTATCCCAAAAGTATTATTTAGATGAAAAATTCTGATTAAAGACAACGGTACACAATTTTGAAATTCTAAAAAATGACTGTACCCTCATTAGTGGACATCAGAATATTTTAGAGATAATAATCATGTAGGTAGGTGATGCAGACACGCGACGCGCCGCATGCACCGGGATGCTGCGACTATAATACTTATAAGTACAGAACAATACTTTTATCACAGACAACCAAACAAATTGAGATGAATGTAAGCATCATCGTCTATTCAGTTCAGCGTTGGCTTTGTTGTACAAATATAAGTATTGCACACGTGCTTTAGCCTTGCACAAACTGCACGCCGTGCAAGTGCAAGTGTAAGTGCAAGTGCAAGCTTTCTCCCATACTTGGTATTCGCTTCTTTCTTATAGCACACTACTTACAGAAGATCTTTGAAATAAATGTGTTGTCTAGTAAATTGGCGGTTTTATTTATACTTACACTATTAAAAAAAAGTGTTTTAGTTGCTCCAACTTGTTTTTGAGACAGTGTAAGTACACATAATGTTGTAACGACAGATAGCAACTGAATTAGGTAAGTACCTCCTGATGACGGAACCTGACCGGCGCAGTGGTGCTGGTGGTGGTGGTGGTGGTGGTGGTGATGGTGGTGGTGGTGGTGGTGGTGGTGGATGAAATCGGACTACCGATGATGATCATAGGAACTATTAGAATGATAAGAATCATCACTGTGCTTTAGGCGCAGGCTTGCGCGAGGGCTGTTTCTAAAGAAATGGAAGCAATTCCTATGCTACATACAAACCTGCATAAAAAATATTTAAAGCTTGCTCCATCGTAGTTGAATTATATATAGAGGCATGATACGCCGCTTTCCCACTAACATCTTGTGGGAACATTACAATCGTAAAATAGATCTCTTTTTAACAAAAGCACAATTTTTCCAAATGTCTCTACATGCACCTCTATAAAGTGTATAGAGACATATAGATATCTATTTTACGATTGTAATGTTATCTCTGTGGAGTAAATCCTAGCGCAATTGATGTGATTACAAATAGTAGGTAGGTACATACATGTTATAAAGTCCGCTTCCATTACTTTGACTCATAATAAAGAAGCAGATTGCACCGTTTCAAATATGCGCAATCGCGCGGCTTCTTGCGGGTAGAGCACATACGAGTACCATCTAAGAAGAGAGATTATTTGAATAGATAGCGCGTTGATGTCTTTTGCACCCGACAGACACTTATGCGCTGTTGCTCAATAAGGTCGGTTTTCTAGACGTAATTTCTGAGCCTATCGGGTGCCTCGGGCACCGTCACTCCACTGGAGTATGTAGTGTGAGCCATCGCATCGTGAAGGGACACTATCAACACTGAATATAATACGTTGACATGAACACATTATTCCAGACTAGCAGCAATAATATATAAATGCGTCTAAGAGATCTAGGTAGGTTCCGTCATAGAAGCAGTCACGAGCCCTTTACCCTAAGGTAAAGTACCCATCTATAATTAAGATTAGTTGTAATAGGTATAGATGCCGGGAGGGGTGAATGAATGGACCTCGGCTGCGCTCCGTCGTCGGTTGGATGGTGACGCATGCGTGTTGTTTTGATGAGCACGCCGCCACGCCGCGCCGCGCCATGCAATATGCAATCGATACACAGGTGTGTAATAAATTAAGTATCCGCGCGTCGCGTGCAACGCCAGCCGGCCGGCGGCGCGCTGCTGGCTCTCTGCCAGCGCAGCACAGCGCAGCACAGCGCAGCCTTCCTCAGCTTCACCTCTTATTTATTACCCGCGGATCCACAGGTGAGCGATCTTACTTACTACGTCAGGGAAATCGTTTCAAACTTGTGCTTCTGAATTTTTAAACGTAGCATGATGGCGGCATTTTATCTTTTTTTAACTGACTGAGATTTGATTGATTGTTTCAATGTGCTAGAAATAGCTATTATTTTTCATAGAACTTAGATAACTTTTTATTGATTACATAGTAAACACTGGTTTTACAAACTGATGAATGAGTAGGTAATAAAATGGACGGCCTTGTCGCTAGTAGCGATCTCTACACGGAAACCTTGCGATGGACAGAAAAAGCGATGGGGAAGGCTGGGTAGGTAAGTCCCAACAGATAATGTCACATGAAATACCCACTAAAATGTTTGTTTAATTGACCAAAATACATGGAGCATCTAAGTTGCGACCGAGTTAAATAAGTATTTAGTTGAATTGATTTTCGATATAACAAATAAATAAATATTCATGGACATTTCTCACAACGCCCTCTAGTTCCATACTAAGCAAAGTTTGTAATAAGGGAACTAGATGCTGATAGAATACTTATATACTTTTTTTTTATAAATACGTACTTATAATACATAGTAACACCCAGACATAGAACAAACATGTATATTCGCCGCACACAAAATGTTTGTTCTTAAATAGTGTAGTTGTGCACATATAAATAAGACATGGCCGGACGTCTGTTTGTCAGGTTGGTAGAGAGTGCATGGGCCGCATCATGGCTGAAGATAGGAACCCCGACAACTACCCCGACAGATTCGTGAGGGTGCGCGGCCGGTGCGGGTGTGATGAGCCCAGCCACTACATCACCTTGGACCGAGGCCCTGTTTCACTCAAGTAACGCCTTTTATTATTCCCTTGACCATCTCGGATCCCTATTCTTTATATTATAATAAAACCTAGAAAAAGTTGAATTAAAAAAAACCTGCGGAATTTTACTTTCCTTTTTTTTGATAATTTGAAATTATCTTCACCAACGTATTTTCTAAAATAATCATTAATGTTATGTATTAGTATTACCTACCACATTGCAGTATGTTGAACACTATTATTATGTTGAATTTATTTTATCTATCTTTATTTATCATAGAAAATCGTACTATCATAAGTACGAGTAACTATAAAGATTTCTATTAGGTTTCTTGTTTACCTAATAGACAAGAATCGTATATTGTTCTTTAGGGCGCCACTGGCACTGGTTCAACTAGAGCAGAAGAAGAACAGGCGGTATGATGACAAACCAGAGCAGGCTCCGACGCCCTCAGCACCGTGCCGATTCAGCAGTCCGCCGCCGGCACCGGTGCTGCCCAGCAGTCTGCCGGTGCTGCCCAGCAGTCCACCAGCACAACTCACCAGTCCTCCACTCGTACCTTATCGCGTGAAGCCGCTGGCACTATTCCACCGCTTCACGATTTCCGAGCCTGCGCAGTTCCACTTCGCAAGTCCATCACTCACGCGGTCGCCGCCGCGCTGGTTGCCCAATCCGCTTCCCAGTCCGCAGGCCAGTCCACTAACCAAGTTTTGGCTCGTCACTAACCGTTCAACAGCGACATCGCACCGCGTCACCATCACGTCAGCTGCATCTCCCCGACTCAGCAGTCCGCCGCCGACGCCGCCGCCGCCGAAGCGCCACCGCAACAAAACTGAAAAATCGGACCGTAAACGCAAAAAAAACAAAAGAGCGGACAAACTGACCAAGGTTTGTTTCATCTCCAACTACTTAGCTTCCCTCCGCGACTTCATCCGTGTCTCGTTTGATCCTGTTGATTTTTCCGGATAAAAAGTAAAGAAAGAAACAATCCTATATCCTAGGAAGCCTATGTGCTCAGAATACAGTACTTTATGTGTTAATCCAGGTTACAAAATATATTCCAAGTCATCTAAATCGGACAAGCAGTTGCAGCGTGATTGAAACACAAACATCCAAACATCTTTGATATTTATAAATTAGTGGGCACTTAATGAGACAGCAGCGCGCTGCGCACCGATGCTGGTGGTAGAGAGCTCAGTCGTATCATTGAACTATTTACCTATTCATTTTATTGCTTCGTTGCGCAACGTAATTATTAATTTTTGGTAGGTAGGTAGAAGAATAATAAAACTAATTTATTATAAAATTCCTTACAGCAACATCACGTCCACGAAGAGTCTGGCTTGCAAGCGAATGCCGGATTGCATGCAGCTGTTCCAGTGGCGGCCGATGACTTGCGGTCGACGCGAGCTCGCGTCGTCGACGCCGACAACGCACGGCTCGCGGCGGCGATCCGCGCCCAGCTGGCGATGCCGGTGCCAGTGCTGGGGCCCGCCGCCGCCGTCGACGGCGACGGCGGCGGCGGCGATGCGTGGCGGCCGCGACATCAGCCCAAGACCCTCGCCGGCGCGCGCCTCGCGGCCGCGCTCGCCGAGCGTCGCCGAGCGAAGCTGCTCATTGGTCTACAACACCTGGGAATCCCGTGAATATGTGCTTTTGAGACGAACGGTGGTTGGACGGAGGGCGTGTGTTCATATATCTGTACCTATATTGTACGGACAATTTTTTTTGGAAATACCTAAGTAGGTACCTACTTAATCTATCTACTACTTTAACAATCAAACTACGCAGTCCTCTGTGTCTTCACGAGACGAACCCGGAGACACTTGACTCAACCTCCTAGGACTAAGGGAACGCGAGTAATACCTAAAACTTATATTATACCTCTTATTTTGGTCAAAAGTCTACATAAATAGGTACATAGCATGCTTAAGACTAATTGGAAAATTCAAGCACCTGAAATGTGATTTAGCCAGGGGAAAAGTCGGTTACTGCATGGATATAAATGCTGGCGAGGTCTATTGTTCTCACAGAACCACTAGTGTAAAATGATGTACTTAGGTACTTACCTACCTATAGGTGCTATAACTAGGTAGGTAGGTAAAAATGTCAAAATAATTTGGTTTGGTTCCTGAAACAAAAGAGGGCTGGAAGGGAAGGCAGGTGGGAGAAAGACCTGAAGGATAGCTACCTGGGCACTGCAGGAACAACATGGACAAGGATAGCTGAACACAGCTCGTCGATGCTATAGGGAAGAGTACCTACCTACCTACTTAATTTATCATTATAAACCTAGCTAGTGTAGGTACCTTATAATTATCCCATCAAAAACATAAATGTGAAATGAGAGCCAACTTCAATATTATGATAATATATGCCGTGGTGGTTGACTTCAACGACAAAAGAAGTGAGATCTAATGGGTGCCAAGCTCGGTGGTCAGTCCTGAAATTTATTTATAACAACATAGGTACCTACTTGAAATATTTTATACCAACCTAAAATATAATTTCTTCTAATAACTTATGATCATATGAAGCCTAAGGTCTGGACCTTGCTAGTTTTCATATACGAAAAATTGTTTTTATTCATTGCACGATTTTCTGGATGCAAATTAAAACTTCATAATAAGTAAATATTATTACCTACGCAATTAGTATAAAAATGTGCCACCTACTTAGTACTTATTTAAGTAATTGCTGTGCCCTAACAGGGTTTATGTTTGGTACCTACACTACCTGTAATAAGTTAGTCTAGTTCTGAATCCGTATTAGGTACTTCACATGAGTTTCATTACAGGGTTTCAATATAACAGTGTGACTTGTCCTGTCCTAATGAGTTTCATATTCCTATTGTAGATGCGTCCGCTTAGTTTTATGTTTAACATGCTTGATCCTCAAAGGCCCCAGAGGAAGACCAGCGCAGGTTTAACACCTGCACATGCTGAACTGGGACCTTTTTGCAACATTCCATTTATACCTTTTTAGTGTCCCGACCCAGTTTGGTAAATCGGAATTTTTTTAAAAACGTGCTTTAATTAGGTATAGGTAGTTTGTGTTTTTTATTGTATGTGTTTTTTGTGTTGTTGTTGCAAATAAATATTTTGTATTGTATTATTGTATTGTAATTAAACAACATAAAAGTTGCTATAAATAATTTGAATTAAAAAATATTAAAATGTTATTTGTACCCACAGATTATAGTTCTATATTCTAAGGGCGGCTTGCACCAGAATCACTAAACGTTTTTAACAGCTAAATCGATTTAAATCTGACGTATTTATATGACTTGACAACTCGCTAAATACTATTTAAGAGTTAAACGCGTTTAGTGATTCTGGTGCAAGCCGCCCTAAGTTTGTACCTAATGTATTGAGGTAGGTAGGTTAGTTAAAAATAATGCAACAATGTCTGAAACCAGAGTCATAAATTGAAAACGAGAAACCCTCTCCTGCAAAATGGCAAAAATGCAGTTCCGTCAATCATGTCACATGAGTCATGAGCACAGATCAATAGATGCTACGCATGTCATGAGCAGTGTCTCCAACTCTCTCTGTCAAAATTACGGTGTTGCTGGTCTAAAAATACGGTAAATGGTAGAAAAATGGTAGAAAATTACGGTTGGCAACTTACTAACTTCTTACCCGCACTATAAAGTTGCAAAACGCTTATGTCAGCCTGAATTATAGTATCACAAAAGGAACACATTGCTTTATAGGGGTCTTTTGTGTTTTCACGTAACCAGGAAGAGAAGTCCTTGTGTTTTAGCCACTCTGCTCTAAATTTTTGCTTGTACGAGTCTTTTTAGTGACCTTACTTTTCTTTGATGGCCCTCCACCACTCGCCTCACTTGAATAACTGGAATCACTATATAACTCTTTATATGGTACCTAAAATAACTAATTTTTATTTTAATAGCAGAAAACCCGCAACAAACTTTTTCAAAATAGTAACATCAAACGCAGAATAGAGCTTGTAAATGGCAGTATGGCTTAATCTAATTACCATGCAGTTACAGTGTATATCCTAAATATTTATGAACTTTGTAATTTGGTCGTATAAACTTTGTCATTTTGTCTATGAACACAAGTTAAATCTTGGGAATCCCTTATTTTATTCCCCATTGCAGTGTTGCCGCAATAAACTAGTAATATTAACCTAAATCAAGTGCTACCATTATAGAAATAAGGACACGGACGAAATTACGGTAGAAGGTGACACCGTAATAACATGTCTACGGTAGGTGGTAGATCTAGAAAAATTACGGTAGGTCTACCGTAATTACGGCGTGGTTGGAGACACTGGTCATGAGCGATGGTAGTCTCAGGCAGACTGGCAAGCTTATACTTATTATACTCTTTGCTGGCAAGTCAAAACAAAACAAAACCTGAATAAAATTATGTGATGGGTAACCCTGCCCATCACATCATTTTAATCATTTAAAAAAGGACTTGGCAAAAGGACTTGCATCCAGCGTCAGAACAAAATTAAAAAAAAAAACATCAATTTAGTCAGGTTTTGTTTTACTTTTTTTGTTCTGGCGCTGGATTCTGGTCTTTTTGCCACGTCCTATTTATTGGTTGTATCATGCGTTAGCATCCTATTAGTCTGTGGTTGAATCACCTTCATTACAGTGCTGCCAGCCGGGTTTCGTCAAAAATCACCTACACTAGACAAAAAAAGAAACTTAAAAATACCTGTAGACGTGGGTATTTGGTAGTGTTTTTCATTTAGGTTGCATATCACAACTTTTTTTTTATGCCAATACGGCCAGGCTAAAGTCTTAAGACCATACCGCCTCGTCTTCCGTTTTTTCCTTTTCATAAGTTTTATTTTACCATATAATGTCTTGCGTTTTTAATATCATGTATTTTTTTTAATATACATCGTTTATTTTATATACATCTGAGTCACAACATTCTTTTAACTGTTGTTTACAAAACACTAAGTCAGGGTTGCCATATTTTTTGACTTAGGTAATGACATGATACGAGACACCTTGTTCCAGAGCTCAGAAAATATTCAAACAACTCTAACTCTATGGACAAGTCAAAGATAATACTTGACCAAAGAAGAAGGAAATAAACCGGCCAGCGGCAGCGGCGCGGTGGCGAGCGAAGCGATCCCAAGAAAGAGAAAGCTGAAGAGCATGAAGAGCTGTGGATTTTGTTATTCAATAAAATATTTTTTTATTTAATGCAGGTGATTTTCGAATCCAGCTGGCAGTACTGGTGCTAGGGAAAAATAAAAATTAAATGTGAAAACACTGTGAAATATGTGAAAGTTATTTGTATTGTATAAATCTTAATTTATACAAAAATACAAAAACAATTTACTTGATAATTGTGATTTCCTTGTTGGAAGCTCTAATCAAATAAATAAAAACTAAATAAGCTGAATTATTATTTTGACGTAGGTATACTATGTCATCCGCCAATAGGCACTGGCGTAAGCACTGGCGTTTCCCGCGTTTCGTCATACATCGGTTTTGACGGTTTTGGTTGGTGCCGCCTGCCTGAGAGTTGCGCCAGGCTGCACGCACTAGAAGTGTAAAAGTAACGAAAAAAATCGTAACCGTATGTATTCGTTACTATCGTATCGTTACGTTACTCGTTACTTCTGATACCTCATGCTATGTTCGAATCGAGTCGTATTGCGTACGCGTACAGTATGACGTCGCCACAGTCGTAATTTGTAGAAAACATACTTATACATGACATACCAAACTGCGTAAGGTGCATTGGTTCACTGTTCCGTATTTTGAACCAGACTTGTGTTGAAAATCATTCTAAATTTAATTTGATTTAATAAGTAACTGAGGGGTGATTACGAGTTGACAATGTAAAAACCGGTGTGAAATGTCTGACGCCAACCACACCGGTGTGCACTGCTTGGTATTGAAACACTGAGCGGAAGCTTGACGAGACTAAGCTTCTCAAAAAATCTGCTCAGTGTTTCCATACTCAGTGTTGTGCAGCGCACATCGGTGTGTTTGGCGTCAGACGTTTCACACCGGTTTTTACATTGTCAACACGTAATCGCCCTTCTGAACTGTTGACGGAATCTACTAAGCAATGGATTTACTATTTTGAAAATTTTAACCGTGAGCTTATGTTATATCACAATAACATCGCAATTCTTTATGCGTCGATTATAATGAAAAAGTAACAAATAGAAAAGTAGGTACGAAAAATACGAAACATGCGAGTAACGAAATGCATTGTGTATCGTTTCGTTACTCGGTACTAAATGGCGCTTCTGTTACTCAGTACCGAACCGAATAGATACGGTACCTAGGGACGGTTTGCTACAACTCTAGCACGCACACGCACGCACGCGCATGCTGCATTGGCAACGTCTTTCATTGTTCCGTTTTATTTATCTCGTTGTTGAGTGTATTTTGTAAGTTTTGTAAAATTTACGTACCGGTCCTTTTTATAAATCGTTTGTTATTCAGCCAGCACATAAACGTTCTAATTAGCTTATATTCCGGAACAAGTAGGTAGTTTCCAATAATGGAGTGGTCAATAGACGTTAACAACATGCTGAAGGATGAGATCACGAAGATCGACAACTCGCTGATCCCGCCCGGCTTCGAGGGCGATATGCGCACCATCAGGTAGGCACCTACTTGCTTATTCCTTGGAGCTCCGAGATACGCTGGGTTAGGCAGGAGGCCGGCCCGACCCGCATCGAGAGCAAGTCGTGCGATGCGGGTCGGAGCGCGGAGACACACCTACCTACTCAACGTTTCTATTACATTTTTGTGTTGATGGGCTCTTGTGTCGGTTTGTGACGACAACCGCGCGTGCAGGTCGACGACACCGACTTATCGATCTCTTCTACCTATATATTTAGACGATATATGGCTCTCACCTTACTTAAAAGCCTTATTACACTAGGCAATCTCAAGTCAGGCTGACTGATAGTGATGTAACGTGACGAGTTGAGTTATTTCGAACTCAAGTTATTTGAGTTGACTCGCATCAAGGACTTGCATTTATATAAAGTCATACAAGTGAAAATCTAGCACCAATTTCTCTAACCACTTACGTTGCATACGGACCTAGGTGAGTCAACCCAATTGGCAGCTCGAGTCAAGGTTCAGTATAACTAAAATAATTAGAGTACAAAATAACTCAACTCGTCATGTCACATCACTATCAGTAAGCCTGACTTGAGATTGCATGGTGTAATAAGGCCTTTAGCTTTCTGGATCTAACTATATTAGTATACCTATTTGTACAATTCACTGCACACACGGACTTGGCTCACAACTCCTCAGCACAGTATTTTAGATCCCTTCCCAATCATTGTCTAATAGCATTTGCTTCTCAATGAGATCTATCTTCACACCAGCTCTCAATTAGATTTATAAATCAGAATTTGATTGTGGCTGGCTTGAGAACAAATACCATTAATTAGCCTCTTAGCTGAGGCAGCACCTGCCATAATCTCTGCTGTAACATACAAATAGTTATTATATGTAGTATAACATTGGGGTTAGAAGCTCTGAGACTACATCTTGATTTGACTAGATAGCAATTATGACTGCATCGCTCTCTGCCTGAATCTCGATATGAATACATCGCATTAGGCCTACATAGCTGTCCGAGTATATATACATACACCCTGTTATCAGATTGAGTTGATATCAATAAGACGTACAAAGGTATCTAAAAGTGGCGCTTAGTTAAAGCACTGATACTTTTAGTAAATATCAAACCACTTACTATAATAGAGTTCCGGAAACTATAAGAATAAACTAGTTGTTCTATATGAGAACATAGACCTCGCGAGCCTTTATAACCATGCAATAACCGACTCTTTCTCTTTTCCCCTGGCTAAATCGAATTTCAGGTGCTTGAATTTTCTAATAGACCCTACCTATGTAGACTTTTGAGCAAAATAGGGGTATAAGTTTTAGCGATTACTCGCGTTCCCTTGGTCCTAGGAGGTCGAATCTGGTGTCTACGGATTTGTCTCGTAAAGGCGAAGAGGACTGTGTAGTCTCATTGATATTGGTAGAAGTAAATTTTCAGGGAAAAAATTAAAAATTAATTTGCCCTTTTTTTCCTCTTCCACTCCCCCTTTTTGGAAATATTTTTACACGATCTTGTGTAGAATAAAGTATTTCGTGTGCTTCTCAAATTTGATTGAAATCCGTCGATAAATAACGCTACAGCAAACTTTCCCTTTTTTCTCCCCTATTTTCCCCCAATCAAAAATCGCGGTCGACAAACATTTATTAATAAATCAAGGAACTTGTGTGCCGATTTTCGTCTAAATCGGTTGATAAATGCGACCTGTAGGCGATTACTGACAGACAGACAGCTGGACAATAACATTTTTGGCCTATCTCGAAACTGAGATGCTTCGCTCGCTTCGCTCGCTCGGTCAATTAAAACTAAGTATTTTCACTTTTTAAGCAGTTGTCACTTTAACTATTCTCTGTTCTTTTTTGTTTGGTTATGTTGCACTAACTGATACTTAATTTCACTTTGATGATAACAAAATAAACTTAGATAATAATATGTAGATTACTTACCTCATTATTGCTATTAGTTTAGTACCTACTAAATATGTTATATGATTATATCAGCATTACTGTTAGTATATTCATATTCATTTATTTTAACCATAGTATCTTATAGAAAACACTTTTACTTTTATACAAAACAATAAGTAAAAAATCAATAATAGTAAAAGAGTTCTAAAATTTGTGTTGTAGTTGTATAGGAGCAGTATAAGGCAATAAATAATGCATAATAAGTATTTTTGTTTCACCGTGTAACAAAACAAATTGTTTGTATTTAAGTTGCACCCTAAGAATGCGCCTTACTCAGACTAAATTAAAATAAGGTAGGTATGCAAAGGTCTATAGCCAACCTAAAAACATTATTTGTTTTGAAGTTTAGTAAGTTTTTTCTGTTCAGATTCAACAATATTTTCAATTAATTTAGACTATTAGGGCGGCTTGCATCTGACGTATTCATATGACTTGACAACTCGCTAAATACTATCTAGTGGTGATAGGCGTTTAGCGATTGTGGTGCAAGCCGCCCTTAGAGTAGACTAGGTCGCTAGGTGTAGTATTGCTGCTTGGCTTGGCTTGGCACGGCACGCTTCAGGGGCAGGCCTCCGTAGTGCACGACACGTAGTAACCAGTGTCTCTTCATTGGTGGTATGTTGCTCAATGAAGGGACTATAACATCTCGTACAGGTTGGTGCAGGATAGCCTCAGCAGAGTGATCAACAGGCTGGGCGTGAGCTCCGCTGAGGCGCAAGGTCTCACCAAGGTGATCACCACGGCAGAGAAACTGCGCACCGCCGACTCTCACACGCTCTATCTGCTGAAAGATGCCGCTGCCAATAAGTGAGTACACCTACCTACTTACACTCCTTCCTTGCCCACATTATCAATCCACTGCTGCTCTGGATTGATGACAATACTGGACCGCGCGGGTACATTTCAACAATTCCTCTTGTTTGTGAACGCTTCAGGAGTAGCCATTTATCTATTTATAAGGAATTCTTTTATCTAGAATACTTACCAACTTTAGTTGTAGGCAGACTCTTCTTACAACTTACATAACTTTAATTTATTTTACCTTATATTCTTTAAATTTCATTTGTTTTTTACTCCTTTAAGCTAAGTATAGGAAATAATGACTTGCTTTCGGTTTGCATGATATGTAATGGGACGTTGTCGACCATCCCACTACTATTATAAATGCCAAAGTTTACATGTTTGTGTTTCAATCACGCCGATTTGGATGAAACTTGGATATTATAGTTCGTAACCTGGATTCAAAGTCAAAATCAAAATTTCTTTATTCAATAAAATCACAAGGATCATTTAGAATTATTTAGATTAACACATAGGCTACTTTTCCCGCTATTTTTTAGGTTATATTATGTTTTTTTTTCGTGGACGTAGTTGCGGGTAACTGCTAGTTAAATATAAATAAGCTTTGTTAGACACATAATCTGTTAGGTAATAAGTACATATTATAATTAGAAAGAGGTATGCAATGCCACAATTAGTTGATAATTCCGAGGCTAAGTAAGTTTCCGCATTGCCGGTGATGGTTGGCCGCTTTCCCTGACGCCTTCTGTTCATGCTACATTTGCACAGTCATAGCTACACTACTTACTTATTACAAGGTGTTTTTGTGTAACCGGTCTCGTCTCGGTAAAAGCCGTCGCGTAGTTACATCCAAAACATTAGTTATGTTAAAAAATAACAAAGTTCGTTATTCAAGGACCGGGATATGTGGGAGGGTTCGGGGGAGGTTTGTGCCCCGCACTAAGACGAGACAGGCTAGATAAAAAAAAAATTAGAAAGAAAATGTTATGTTCATTGAAATCGGACTATCATTCCATTAACATCTATATTGTTATATTCATGAAAATAGGGATTCTAGATGTCCACGGGGGTCTCATTAGGCACGCAAAATTGTAAGTGGTAGGCCTTATATTTTTTGAGATAACATGGTTAGTATGGTTGCGTCAAAGATAGCTCTAAATAATACGTGTAAATACAGAGCCGAACTTGGCCGACGCACTCCCGTGTGTAAGAAAGCCTGACGGTTTTACCGCTCTCTTTTAAAACATAAATATTATAAAACACGGCAGTAGTCTCAGTGAATGGGAGGAGGGGGGATGCAGTATGCCAGAGTGCCCTCGACTGTGAACTAGAAGCACTTGAATACATATATTTATGTTTCGGTGTTGCAACGCGCGCTGGTGAGGGGCGAGACAGCGGTTATTTAGAATGGTGCCGCTTGCTGCCCTGCCCTGTCTGCTATAACAACGGCAATCGTGCACAGTGAGTGCAGAGTCTGCAGACTCGGCTCGGCATGAATGTACGGGCGACGTGACCTCGCCGGATTGCGAGAATGCCACTTAGCCGTGACCGTCGCCGCATTCTCTCATTCAATTCGCATTTAGATGACGTTACTAATACGTTTAATTTTCATTGAGATTTATGTATTAAATGAACCGGTTTGGTTCGTTTGTTAGTGATAGGTATAATACCAGCTGCAATCCATTCAGCCTCTTCATCATCAGTAACTGACAGATCAACTGTTTATTAAAACTCCCTCAAGACTCTGAAACATCTATAATATATACTAGTTGTCCTATGAGAACATAGACCTCGCGAGTCTTTATAACCATGCAATAACCGACACTTTCTCATTTCCCCTAGCTAAATCGAATTTCAGATGCTTGAATTTTCCAATAGGCCCTTCCTATGTAGACTTTTGTTTTTGGTTTTGAGAAATTTGTAGACGTTTTTAAGGGTTGGAAAAGAGTTGGTAGGCGTCTTAGGGTTTTTAGGGATTGTAGCGTCCTTAGCGGGTTTAAGAATTTGTAAGTGTTTGTTTGTAGGGATTTTTAGTATTAGGTAGGGGTTCGCAAGGTTGTATGTTATAGGTAGATACAATCACACCTACCTGATATGCGCGCACGAAGTCGCGGGCGGACAGCTAGTTATAAATAAACGGTCAAGCATACCTATCACTTGATTGGCATCATCGTAATGACGTGATTGCCTACAGAACACTGTTTCCATGTACACTGCAGTGCAGTGCAGTGCAGTGTAGTGCAGTGCTAGGTACTAGATAGTGCTGAGCGGACAACAATGCTAAATATCGTCTTGATTGTAAGCAGTGCCAGTGGAGTAAGCATTACGCCCGCTCTACAGCCTGCGTACAGCCTTGCCTTCCTTACGTAGTCACTTGTTTTGCAATCACGTGCGTCGCGTGTGGGTGTGCGTGTGCTGCCACAGATGGCGTGCGCGCGGGTCTCTGCTCCATACAATATACCTACAAGCCAGCTATGAGGAAGCCAGTAGGCCTGTAGATGCATTTAATCAAGCGGATTTATCACAGCTTCATTTTCAGCCATGCTCATTAGCAGCACTCTTACTTTTCTCTCAGCCCAGCCACCGATGACCTTATCGAAGAGAAAGACTAGGTGCGGAGCTGACTGAACGGCGCGGCGGGTCTCCTCACGATGTTTTCCTTTACCGTTTCAGACCAATTTTATTGAAAAATCCATTAGAGCGCTGACGCTTTCACAAACATACCTAGCGTACCCCTAATAAGGAAACTAACTAAGTATAGTTAGCTCGCCTCCGCGCCGCCTTTAAAATGTCAAACGCATGCTTTGCCTATTTTGTATAGTGATGTTTTGTCACTGATCACATCATTATTCTATGTAAATACCTAACTTTTATATTTGCATTGCGAATTTGCCTGATTTTGCCTCTCGCGAACAGCACGCTCATGCCCAAGGTCAGCTATTCCACTTGAGTAGCCGACTCATCCATCCGTTACCTTCCGTTCCGTTACCTAAGCTAGCTGTCGCCGTCGACTTTGTCGAGTTGCACTTAGGTAGGTACAACAGTGACGAAAGTATTCAACGTGCCTATGTTCAGACTACTCTAATACTGACGCATAAGTACAGTTTTGCTTCTGAAACACGATGTTTTCCTTCACCACATCACCACAGAAGCAAACTCACGTAACTAGGTTCGTACCCACATCATATATTTTGAGTTCCAGATTTATTAGTCATCTCATGTAGCATCCTCTCAGAAATACGCTTATTTGCGTGAATGCGATTATTAATCACGCTACTATATTGGCTTATTGATTGTGTGGTGCTAGAGTAGGTAGGTAGGTAGGTACCGCCGAAACTTGTACGTGACATCTCCAACGGAGCTGGCGTGAACAGCTGCCGGTATAGAAGCGCATTCTAATAGAAAGTAGCATGAGCGTGACATGCCGCGCTGTCGCGTCTCATCGTGTCGTGTCGCGTCGCGTCGCGTCGTGTCGTGTCGCGTCGCTCGGCTCGGTTCGGTTCTCGCGCTCTTCAAACGTAGTCATCCAACAAAGGTCAGATAATAAAGCATTTTTGGATTCCTGAACTATTACCTCGCAATGTTACCTTACCCTTTTAGGACATGTACTTTTCAATGATACATATTCAGGATTGCGAATCGCTACATTAGTACTACGGCGTCACTTTCTATGTATAGCAGCTGTGCTGATCGGTGATGGAAGTGCGAGGCGAGGGGGTTGTGTTGCGTTGCGTGCCTCATGCCTCATGCCTCATGTCGGCACTGCGTGGCGCCGCATGCCGCATGCCTCATGTCGGCACTGCGTGGCGCCGCGTGACTCATGGCTTGTGTCTACGGGATAATTATATTCTACATGTGAAAGTGACGAATGAAGACGTCTGATGCTCGCTCAGGCTATTATTTAAATACAAGTATTCTCGTCCTTGTTACGATGAAACACGCCCACCCCTGTGTGTACCTAAACTTTAAACTAGTCAATAGTTTAAAGTAGGTAGGTATAGATGGCTAGTATGTTTCATCTGATGACTTGCGTCGTTTGCGAACAACAATACATTGATTGCATTGTATATATGTAATGATTAGTCACCTTTACCTAGTTGATTGTTCGCGCAATGCTTGCGATATTCCAGTGCGCATTTCCAAGGTAGCATCGCGTCCTTAGGGCGAGACATGGTGCCGAGCGGCGCGTTGCTCGTCTCTATCTTCGACAACAGCTTTGTTATTATTATGAAATGATGATATTCCGCAGCAAGTTCCCCCACTGCTGAGCTGGGTGTATCCCCCCACGTCCTGCAGATGGATAGGTACGTGATACGTGGTTGTATGGTTTCAGCGGCAAGGGCGAGGCGATCGGCATGCTGAAGGTGGGGCGCAAGCACCTGTTCCTGTTCGACGAGCTGGAGACGGTGCGCGAGGTGGAGCCGCTGTGCGTGCTCGACTTCTACGTGCAGCGCGACCGGCAGCGCGCCGGGCTCGGCAAGGCGCTCTTCGACCACATGCTGAAGGTACAGTTCTACCGTCGCGCAGTTCCATCTCACCCGCCCCCGCATCACCACTTATTTACCATGCGGATGTGTCTCTCCAGGACATGGAGACGACGCCGATGCGCTTGGCGGTGGACGCGCCCTCTGAGAACATGGTGTCGTTCCTGCGCAAGAACTACGACGTGACGCGTCTGCAACGCCAGAACAACAACTTCGCCGTGTCGCCCTCCTTCTTCAACGAGCTCGCGCACGGCGCCAGGTACAGCTTCCTTCATGCATCTACTCGCAACAAACTCATCTCTATCAGTTACTCTTCCATTTTCCTCTGATGAGACTGTAATACCGAATGAGATGGAATGATCGTTCTTATTCACTTTCAAATCAACTATCAGGAGCTTTTCGTCGATGTGTTTAATCCATATTTTTACTAGTTATAAATAGTGCAGCATTAGGTAACAGATACACATAATCTAAAATGATAATGAAATATGTATGACTTGTAATATTATACATTATAATGGTTTCTAAATAGTCACAAATGAAAACCAAATGTGTACCTACTTGGGGTAAAAGATAAAACGACAGAGAAATGATGTGATGAAGTTTACTCAGTACTTAATGCATGCGGGTGGCGCAGGTGCTGGGTTCGATGCAAGAATATCCTAAGCGACGATTCGGCGAGGTCGGTGACACCTTCATCTGTTACCCACAGATAATTAAATAGTAGTACTAGCTTCGGTAGAGTACATGCTGTATGTCGGATCCGAGTAGTCATTCATTATCTATAGTAAACAACGTCCATAGTGGATTGTTGTACTGAACCTCACTATATATTCTGTTGGTTCTTAACTAAATAAAAATGTTCATTAAAGTATACAGTAGAGGTAAAACGAGTGCAAAGTTTATTTGCGAATAAAATAAAATCAACGAGAGCAATAGTATCAGTCCATTTGTGATGTGATGTGAAGTTATAACATGGTTGGGTCTCTCCTCGCGCTGATCCGCCGAGCACATGTCATGTTTGCTCTTGGAAACATCATCATAGCCGCTAGGCCTCTCCTTAGCTTGACAACAACTAGGACCGGTGTGTGCTAGTTGTAGTTGTAGATGTGTTGTGTTGTGTTTCCAGCAAGTCTGGTAGCAGCACGCCCTCGGTGACGAGCGCCGTGGGGCGGTACACCGCGCCCAAGCCGCAGTCCTCCATCGCCAGCGTAAGTACACACGAGCAATCCACTTGAATGAACATCCATCTATTCTGTCGACGAACCTGTGTCTCCATTCACACTTGAAGGTACAACCCGCAGTGTTATTGAACGCATAAGCGCGCATGTACTGTCCGTGGTACAGCACAGCTCACTCGGTGTCGGTGCGTGGCTCCGAACCGATTGCCACCCAGAACAAACATTTGTATGTGTGTGCCAAACATCACATGTTTGTTCTATGTCAGGGTGTTACTGTAAGTTTTTACAAAAAAAAAGTAGGTATTCAATCGGTTATCTAGTTTCCATATCACAAGCTTTGCTTAGTTTGAGACTAGAGGACGTGGTATGAATTGTCCAATAATATAGACAAATAAATATTCATGGACTTTTCACACTGCCCTCTAGTCCCAAACTAAGCAAAGCTTGTGATATGGGAACTAGATTGCTGATAGATGTAGAGTTTTAATTTTATGTTCATAAAATTAGTTTGATTTTCGTATTATTAGCGTGCTGTTGAAAAAAGCAACGACATTTTCAAAGCTAGCCATGTATTTGTATCTGTCCCCGACCTGAGGGGCGAGTACGAGTTTACAGTGTGCAATACGTCTGACGTCCAGCACACCGGTGTGCGCTGCTTGGTATGCAAACACTGAGCGGGTTTTTTGAGAAGCTTGGTCTCGTCAAGCTTCCGTATTGCACACTGTAAACTCGTACTCGCCCCTCTGGTCCCTATTATTTTGTAGAATCAAACTTAAAGTTGTAATTTGAATCGGGAGTGTGGTTTGCTAAACACTCACGAGGTATTCATTAATAATACGTAAGAATGGAGCAGTAGCTAAGTAATGCCGAGTCTGTCCGGACCGTGAGGCTGAGGCAGGGTAGTGTAGTGTAGTGTAGTGACATGTACGCATGACATTGTATTCCGTTTGGATTCGATAGGAAGTGATGAGACGGGTGCTCTTTGCAGATCCTACACGGGAAGTGACAAGTACTATGTTACAAGTAATGTTGTGTAAGTCCTGCTAACGCTAACAGTGTCGAGTGCTTGTCGTTTGAACGTGATGTGCTACCTGCGCTGCGACACGACCACAAGTCGTCTACATTTATGTAACTTGCTTGCGAATGTCACGTGACGTTCAAATGTTCACATCACTCGCCACTTTTTGATTTTCTGTCGTCACATAACAACTAATACAACTATCATTTTGTTATTTCATTTACATTAACAACTTATTAGCGGGTATTGCTTGTGGTGCTATTAACACGTCTAACAAATATTTGTCTAATATGATTATTATATTATTTGTCTAATATGCTTTATTTACACAATGTATGTACTTACAACAAGTTGTATAACAAAACGAAGGTTATATTGTGGAAGTGCACACACCCTCCACTGGTTAGCATGTTGGTCTCGATGGTAAATACTAACAATGCAATGGTGCTGGCTTTCATCTTCTCTAACATATTTGTTTGTAGGCAGGCTGATAGAGTGCAACGCTCGGCAGCAGGCCGTGGTTGGTTGGTTGTTGTTGTAGGCTCTGGTCGCGTGGAACTGCCATCTACAGTTATATTATATTATATCACACCACTCTAAATGATCCCCGCCATTTCATTCAATAAATAAATGATGAGTTTGACTATCTTAAACTTGACAAACAACCTGCAACACTTATCATTAAAGTTTGTAGCAACGTTTTAACCCCCCCCCCCCCCCCCCCCCTTTCCCCTAGTGATACCGGGTTAAGTTTTGGACTAAACAAATCACGTGTGTTTTGGGTACAAAGTAAAATATAAAAAATTCAGATTTATTAGTAACTGCAGAATTCAATGCAATTTTTTGTAATAAAACAGATGAAATTAAACATTCTACATTTATATTAAAATCTAGGAATCTGGTTATTGGTCTGATCTGACGACCTACTTATTACATTCTGTCACCAAAGTGCTTTGCAAAGGGGGAGGTGCATGGAAACAGCCGCGCCGTTGAATGCATAACTGATGGGGGGTGTCAGCAGCCGGCATCAGCACGGCAGCACGGCAGCACGGCAGCACGGCGGCATGGTGGTACGGTGGCACGGTGGCACGGCGGGGTTCTTCCTCTATCGCTTTACTGTTGAATAAGGAATGTCCATATTGCGCATAGCTGCAATTAACATAATTATGTGAATGTTTCAGGTGATCCACGGCGGCGTTCCTTTCAACCCCAACGCTAACGGGTAATGCCTCTCTTTACAATAGTCCACTAGCGAGCCAACCTCACTTCACTGTACTGCACTGCACTGCACTGCACTGCATTGCACTGCACTGCACTGCACTGCACTGCACTGCACTGCATTGCACTGCACGATACAAGTACATGGCACATGGTGCGGTACATTCAAGGAACGTGTCTAGTTGAGTGGAAGTGAGGCAGGCCGCTAGTTGCCACGCCACTCGATAACTGCACGTCTGCACTCCATAATTATGCAAACATATTGAAAAGCTTTTGTTCTTTCGAATTATTTCACTTTTGCATTATTAATTAGTTGGATTCATTAGATATGCCCGGGTTACACGACGCTAGCACAGCAAGCTAGTACCTCTGGCTTCGTGTGGCTTCATTTCTAAGCTAGTTAGCTAGTTTACAAGCCAGGACAGTCTTTAATGGGATGGAGTTGTATTTTTAAGAGTAGTAGCGCCCCCACCATTGATAGTACTACCCTGGCTTATACTAGCTTCATGTGGCCGGCGAAGCTAGTCGTTAGTTGGCTAGTAAGCAGGAACCACGCATTTCGTTTGTTTCTCTAACCGCGACGTGTTTTTGAGATTTTAAGATGCCCAAACTAATTTTAATTTTCTAAATGTTCATTGCGAAATTCTTCGAAAAGTAAGATTCATCATCTTTTAAAATGTACGCTCTGTCCACACCCCATTTTGTAATTCATGTAGTTCGTCTACTGCGAATTGGCACAGTTTTCCAAATAACTGCTTCACTCGAATAATATTATTTTTTCGCTTGCAGTTCATTGTGGAGGTGTGCTCAGCACAGGCACTGCAATAATACTAGCTTAAAATAATGTAACCTCATGTAGACAGAACTAGCTAGCTATCCTAGCTTCGAAAACTAGGCTCGTGTAGCCCGGCCATTAGGAGTGCATGTTCTGTTTGTGACTGGTTTCCCTTCGGTCGCATATATTTTTATTTTCTATTGTACTGTGGCATAATGTAAATCGCATATTTTTTATATTATAATGTTTCAACAATAGTAACTACCTTTTGGAAAAATTGAGAGTTGCTTAGGGGTGGCAGCCGCAATAAACATATATATTATTCTCTAATATTATTTTCACATAATGAGTGTAAAGTTACAAGGTCGTAGTTAAGTTATTTATTTTTAATAAGACATCCAACGAAGAAATCTAAATAAAAATTCAATTATGCCATAGTATACCTACAGGGTGTAACATAATGTCCCTATAAGTCCGAAACGGGGGTATTCTACAAGTCGTCATGGAGAACAACTTTTGTTCTATGACTTTAAATGTTTTGAAATTTTTCATTCAAGGAAAATAAAAGTAGCATTGCACACGCGTTAAAGTGCCTATGTGTGGGTGCGTGTGCATGTGTACTAACAGGCTGCATGTAAATAAACACTTAGGGTTGTCGCAAATTTCTAAGACAAAAAGAAAAATAGAAATTCTAAACATGTTATATTCAACTTTTCCACAGTCATGTTTGGTCTGAATAAGCTCCTTTTCGGCTTGTAGGGGCATTATGTAACACGTTGTATTATGACAATGGATTTTATGCGACAAAATGGTGAACCATGCAATGTTTTTGTTCATTTTGTAGGGTTGCGTCCCGAAGGCGTCCACTATCGCACCACCGGTACTTCTAGTTAACTTGTACTCTAAATGTGCACTAAACTAGGACACCGCTACGCTTCCCATTACCCATTAGAACGCGCTTTGCAGCAAATGTAGCGCGACGCGCGAAGCTTTCAGCCGCACTCAGGGCCACGCCTTGTTCTTACTGACGCTATGAGCCGGCTGTTAGAAACCAAGTGAACCCTGACTTAGGGGTCGTCAACCGTCAACTTTCACAGAATGTAGCGTATAGTCAGACTAGGCATTACTGTAGGGGTTTGAGTAGACGCTACGTGCACAATAAATCGTGCCTCGCTTGCTTTCCTTCGCTGGCTCTGACCCTACCTTACGTATTTCAATGTAAATTGTAAGGATGCAGCGCGCGGCCCCCCCTCCAAGTCGATGTTCCTGCTCATTTATCTAATAATATTACAAAAAACATTATAGAATCACTGAATCCAACAATATTCCGTTTGTAAAAATGCTTTGGTGGCGCCCCGCGTTGTAACCTAATTACATAATTTAATTATGTACTTAGGTAGGTACCTACGATACGTATTAATGTTTTTTTTATAATTATGTATTAATATCATACAGTCAAAGTGATGTACATAATTATCTAGATTAAATCATATTTAAAGTTATTTCTTATTTGTATTTAAATATTTTTTTTTTGAATCGATACTTACGAATGAATGGGTCGACTACTTGGTCAGATTACATAGGTACCTATCTGCGGACGTGATTGATGATTAAACTGACATTAATCACTTTGGCTGTACAAAGAGAGTTAGTTGAACTCGGGGGCCGATTGCTAAATCTCAACCAATACCTACCTACTCGCACTCGCACTCGCGCTCGCACTCGCAGTCCTCATCTCAACGAACTCTTATCTGTATTTTAGTGCACGTTTTGATACTATGATTATGCATCGCTAATGTAGCACTAGTAATCATAAACTCGATTTCAAATTACTGCTATTGTTTATGTTTAATTTATTGAATAGCTAATAATGATAATAAGTAGGTGTTTTGTACTTTTTTTTTGTGTGCTATGTAGTAAATAAATAAATGTCTATGTCTATGTCTATGTCTAGGTATTGAAGGCGCATATTGGCGGCTGATAGTTGCATGCTTCACTCACTCTCTCTCTCTCTCTCGCTCGCTAGGAGAGGAGATGAGACACCTAGCTGTTTATAATTGAATTCTCACTAGATTTAGACACAAAGTTATCTTGTTTTGCACTGTGATATTTAAATATTAAATCTTATGTTGGTATGTAATTATTATTAATTTTATTTTATTACTTATTTGAATTGTGAAAATGTGAAACGTTTTTGTGAAGTAGGATGTAGGTACATACTAGTACTTAAAGCGTGTCGTGCAGGCATTTATTGTGACCTAGGTTCGTGTTGTAGTCTAAACTAGAGTTCAAAATAGAAACTTGCCTAACATTACTATTACGAGTAATGTCTGGCCATTGTAAACTTGTTTTTTATGGTTTCAAAATATCAAGCTGATGTAGGAAATTACAATGGCTTAGTCTCATTTCGTCTAAAAAAGCAGCCGGTCTAATTACAAGTGGTCTAAAATGTAGCGGCACAACATGTCTTCTTCTTCCACTCGCTCCTATCATTCGTCAACTCTAAATCTACTCCTCTCACATTCATATCCTCTTTCAGGGTAGGTACCGCCTAACCCTGGTTCGGCCTCTCCCCGATGTAGATTCACACAATCCAACCACTTCCTCTTCGATAATTACTTGTTCTATTATGTTAGATACTTGATGACTGCTTGCTAATTAGACCAGTTGCTTTTTTAGACGAAATGAGACTAACCCATTACAACTATTACTACTATGTATTACTCGTACAATATTTGAATAATATTTTCGGGATCGGTCGAGGATGGCGGCGCTATGTCGCTCTGACGCGACCTCTAACTGTATATTGTTGAAACGTACTCGTAGACTGCATGCGCTGTGCGCAGGAGGCTCCGCTCCCTGCATTGTCGTTATAATACAATACACCGGTTTGTGATTGCAAGCGAGGACTGGCCGAGCGAGCGCAGCACTCCCTCGAGCCCTGTCCCCCCCCTCGCGACCCCGCCCGAGGAGCCCCCTGCGGCGATCCCCGTGCCGCCGGCGGAGGAGGCGCGCCGCAGCCCCTCACGGCCGAGCACGCTGCCGGTGACGGCGGCGGAGGCGCCCCCCTCCGCGGAGGCGACGCCCGCGGGGGCGCCCCCCTCCGCGGAAGCGACGGCCGCGGGGGCGCCGTCGCGACGCGATTCGCAACTCACCGATCAGGGCTTCTTCGACGTTAAATTCTATCATAAGAAGCTGTGGTAGGCACAACCTCGCCACCCCCACCCCCACCCGCGCGCCACCACAGTCTTGTTACCTTGCTTGCTTTCCAATACTTATGCTAACTGAATCCACTTCAAAATAGATCTAAATATATCAGACATATAAATGTTTCCTTGCACGAATTGTACGCGCGGTTAGCCTTTACTAGACTTACGTACTGCTGTCTACTATGCACTGTCATACGGCCAATAATAGCAATGTGCAATAGTCGACACATGTATGTATGTAGTAGGTATTATCTCCTCATAGCGCAGTCAGTGCGCGTGCAGTACATGTTGCTTCCGCACGTTCGGAGACCGACCGCGCGGTGGCTTCTATTTATAAAACGGCCTTTAGTAATTAGTATGCTGCCTTTCATACTTCTGATTCAATCCAATTGTTATTATATTTAATTACTGACTAATTTTTAATTGATTGTGAATTTTGTATAGGTAGTTATTGAAAATAAAGTCTCTGTTTTTTTACGTTATTACGTTGTTGACTTAGAAAGTGATAATTTATGCTCTGCCAAGCTACACTCGGTTACTTGTAAGGACTAGCTGTTAACCGTAAGTTTGTTACGAGAGCGATTCTAATTGTGTAGGTTCGTACGTGTAACCTGCGAAGCAAGGCAGGCAGGCAGGCAGGCCACCACACTGCATGTGCAATGCAGCGCAATGACATGCAGTCTGGTGGTGAATTTGAAATAAGAACGTTCATTTTCCTTGTATTGTATCTTGTAATCGTTGTATGAATGTATTTTACTTTTATTAAACGCTTTAGTATAACCCAATATTTATTTTATTTGTACTACCTACATAGCAAAGCAAGATGAGCCAATACTCTTGTAGGTTCGAATACTTAAATATTTATTAGGTGTTGTGATGGTAAACATAGGTGATGTAGGGTAAGGTCCTAGTACCTATTATATATATCTGAGATCGGAGTGGCAACTGCGATTATCAATATTAGAAGGTTCTTCTTCGTATCGCTTTGGGTGACGAGTAACAACTCTGAAAGCATTGTAGGTAGGTAGATAAGGTACGGCTTATTATTTCCTTTATTGAAGTAAGTAGGTTCACACAGAGTGCGATCAGGACGTTTCATAATTATATCAAAACTAAGTAAGTAGGTAAGTACCTATAGGTATAAATATTCGTCATAATAAAACTACGTTTTAATGTCGTATAGAACATTTATTTTATTTCCGTTACAAGTTCATTGGACATTGTTCATCTTTGGATTCTATTTATTTAAAGAAACTGCGATCGAGGAGTGAGGGCAGGGCAGTGCAGGGTCGCCGATTAATACGTAGGCACATAGCGAATCATCTTTATAAATACGGGAATCATAGTTTCAAGAGTACAAACGAGTAAATAGTCGCTACTATGATGATGCAGTTGAGTTCTGCCAATACATCTAAGTCCACCTCGTACCTATGCGATGCACGGTGCGCGATGCCCCTTTCAACATTCAAACAATTATATGGTAAGGTTCAATTAGATGGCATAGTTATTTCAGCGGTGCTGTACCTACCTATATTATAAATTCATTATAAAAATATTGTTTGACAGCCGGATGTACGCAAACAGGTGGAATTTGTTTACACAGCTAAGCGTCGCAACTGTTTCACGTCGATAGTTATAGGTAAGTACATGTACTAAGTAATTGAGGCACTGGACGTTTAGCGCACTTTCAGCATCAAAGCGATGCGATGCCACGTCGCGACCAATCCGGAAACAATGTTTCCCGTCCGGATACGGATCCGGATCCGGACTGAGGTCAGTCTTCTGATGAATAAACCGTGGCTCACCATACCACACATACATTTTCATACAAAAATGTATAGTTGAGCTGTGCAATGTGCATGCGGATGCAGAGGTTGCGACGTCGCGTCGCGTCGCGGCGGCTGATGCCAGGCATCACATGTAGTGTTGCAATGGTGGATTGGATACTAGGTATGCTAGGTTCAATCCACACGTAATACGTACTGAATACATTCATTTTGAAATGGTTCCAGCAGCATGCCGCAGAGAGCGCGCGGCGCCACTCGACCACGTGCCGCCGGTGCCTCGCGCACTCGACCACGTGCCGCCGGTGCCTCGCGCACTCGACCACGTGCCGCCGGTGCCTCGCGCACTATCGCTAAACCATCAACATTTAATCATACAAAAATAATAATAATATAGGTAACACATCGACAGGTTTGGAATAACATGATAAGGTTGTAGGTACCTACAATCGACCGATTATACTTACACTATAGGTATACAATTACAAATGTTTCATAAGTAGGTTCGAGTTAGTTGTGTTGTGTTGTGTTGTGGTCGACGAGCGCGGCGCTGCGCCAACACAACACAACACAACACAGAGAGAGAGAGAGAGAGAGCCTATCAATCCTTAACAATACATTCATTACTAAAATAGTGTTGTTTATGCAAAGATTACAACTACAATGGAAAACTTACATAGCTACATATTTAATTAAATACATTTATAATAATCATATGAATAAAGACTAGCATATTGAATGTAGATCGCGCGCGCAGTGTTGAGCTGCGCCTGCGCCGCCGCTGCGTTACCTGCGCACGCAGCGATGCTTCCATACTTACAGCTACATACAGGCCATTAGTAGCTATTTATAATAAGCACTTCATTTAAATACCATACGATTTCGATTAATACAATTTTATGATAAAATAAAAATATTGAGCATAATTATTATTAGATATGAATGTTAGAAGCCATATCACATAACACTAAGTGGACGTTCATGCAGAAAGCGTAGTTTGTACAACATTGCAATGAAAATATAATAGAATGACGCTCGTCCCGGTCAGCGCAGTACCGGACTGTACTGTACAGTCAGCATCGCAAGTATTACTATTTCTAAATTATCTATTGTTGAGTGTAATCACAGTTTTACCCGATACTACTTTTAGGATAGTTGTTACGTCTTATTAGTTGGAAAAATTAACATATATTCCGTGTTGTCAGCCATAAAACATTGTTTCATTGTAATTTAGTAATGCTGTACTCATATAATGAAGTTTATGATACGACGGATAGGGCGGAGAGCCGCATGTCCTGTGCTGTGCTATGCTATGGTATTGTATTGTATTGTATTGTATTGTATGGTATTGTATGGGGTTAACGTCCGTCGTGCCTCCGTGGGCCCCTTCACTTCTCGCGCCACTCACGAGCGCTCCACATTGGTCCAAATCTAAATAATCTAATACACAATATATTTATAACGTATAGACAGGTAAATTATTACGATTACCTACTCCATTACACAGAATAGATAATAAATGCTAGATTCAAGAGTTATCCAAGTTCACGCGCTTTGCGATGGGTGACCGCGGATAGGGAAGAGAAGAATGTGGCGTTAGCGAGATAGCTAATGTAATATAAATAATCTCCTGCAATATCGATATTAATTATACAAAATTAAATGCAGTGTCTTTTCGGTGAAGTATGCTGCATCTATTACACATTATGATATTGATTCACACAAGCATTATTTGGAATTGTCTTAGAAACTAGGAGAATTTGCAGTTCAATTTCGGAAGAGACATCTTAAAACATACTATTTGGCACTGATACATGAATAATATGTACACGAGAGTCACGTCCGCGACGACGTGACGCCTCGCGGCGCGCTAGATTCCCGTCCGCGACGACGTGACGCCTCGCGGCGCGCTAGATTCCCGTCCGCGACGACGTGACGCCTCGCGGCGCGCTAGATTCCCGTCCGCGACGACGTGACGCCTCGCGGCGCGCTAGATTCCCGTCCGCGACGACGTGACGCCTCGCGGCGCGCTAGATTCCCGTCCGCGACGACGCGACGTAACGCGCACGCGTTGTCCGATGGGGGTAGAGTAGGATGCCGCCGCCGCCGCACTCTCTTTGGTTCGATAGGAGCGGATCTCTTCCATTGCTAGTTTATCTGAGAACAAACAGAATAAACTAAGCAACCGAAGTTAGTTCACCGCTGCGCTACACTGCGCTGCGCTGCTGGATCTAGCTTTTTGTCAATCGATACATACATACGTATGCATCACTTCAATCGATTCAGCTCTTCTCATTTCGTGTTGTTCGCTATTTACGTTTGATATATATAATGTTAACAAGTGGTTGGAGGTACCTGTTGACAATGTTGGCGAGGTCGTTGAGTGCTGTGTCGACCGCGTCTGCGAGATGGTGCGTGTGCGGCGCCGGCGAGGCGAGCGCGCGCGCCTCCGCCTCGAGGCGGTGCTGTGCGGCGCGCAGCTGCAGCCGCAGCGCCGCGCCGAGCCGCGCGCTGCTGCACGCCGCGCCGCACGCCGCGCCGAGTCGCGCCAGCCGCTCCGACGTCTGCAGCCGCCACAGCGAGCCGCGACCGCCGCCGCAGCCGCGCCGCACCTGCAATGCACAACCACCCCGCGTACACAACACCACGCGTCCTCGGCTACTGCGCGCGTGCGAGACCTCATCACAACCTAACCTACCTCGTTAGTGGTGCACTCGAGCGAGACGCGCAGCGCGCCCAGCACGTCCACGTCGTCGTCCTCATCCGCGGCGGAGGCGGGCGCGGACGCGGAGGCGGAGGCGGAGGCGGGCGTGGCGTAGATGCCGGGCGGCTTGCGCGGCTTGCAGGCGAGCGCGGGGCGCCGCGCGCGCTCCTCGGGCGAGCCCTCGCTCGGCTTGGGGCTGAGCCGCTCCTCGCTCTCCTTGCTCTCCCACAGCTTCTTGAGGCTGCTGATGCTGCCGGTGCTGCGCCGCTTGTCCTCCTCCTCCGTGTCGCCGGCGCATGCGCCCTGCGTCGCAGGCGCCGGCGCCGGCTCCTCAGGCGAGGGCCGGTCGCGTCCGTTGGTGGCGGCCGAGGTGCCCTCCACCTTGCGGAGGCGCGCCTTCAGCTCGATGATGGAGCGCGGGCCCTCCTCGCCCTTCTTGGGGTGCACGTCCACCTTCTTTAGCTGCGCCTTTAGGTCGCTTGAGAACGAGGTCTTGCGCAGGCTCGCCTTGAGATCGAGTGGCGCGGGCGCGGGCGCGGGCGCGGGGGCGGGGGTGGGGTCCTGCAGGCGCAGGCTCTCCGAGAGTTCGGAGACGAGCCGCGTGACGGGGTCCTGGTGCTTGGCCGGCTCGGGCGGCGGGGGCGACTCCTTGGCGCGCGGCCGCTTCTTGTCAGCGCGCTCCTTGATCTCCGCCACCAGCTTCAGCTCGAGCATCTCCTTCATAGCGCGCTTGTCGGGCGCGGCGGCGGCAGCGGGCCCCGCCGGCGGCGGCGGCGGCGGGGGGTGTTGCATCTCCTCGGGCGGCGGCGGCAGGTCCGCGGGGGGCGGGGGGAACTCGAGGTCGGCAAGGCGCGGCCGCGGCTTGGCGGGCGAGCCGAAGGAGCGCAGGGCGCGCGGGCCGCGGGGCGAGGGGGGCGCCGCCGTCACGCCTCCCGACGAGTTGGAGCGGATCATGTGCGGCGCGGCGGCGCGGCCCGTGCGCGGAGACAGCGAGCGCGCCTCATCGCCCGCGGCGCCGGGGCAGGGGCAGGGGCAGGCGGGGGCGAGGGCGGTGGCGGGGGCGGGGGGCGCCGGGGAAGGCGCCGCGCTCTGCCGCAGCGACTCGAGGTAGGCGCCGATGCGCGCGCCCTTGGGCAGCGTGCCGTACCGGTTGATGGCGCGCTTCACGTTCTGCACCTCGAGCGCAGCCACCTGCGACACAGAGACGCGGTGACTCAGAGGCAGGCGCGTGCGGGGGGCGGGTCGGGTCGGGGCGGGGGGGTACCTTGGGCGCGGGCTCGTGGTGGCGGCGCTTGGCGCGGTGTCGCGTGTCGCCGCCGGAGTCGTCGGTGTCGGGCGTGGCCTCGGCCAGCGAGCCCTCGGAGGAGGCCTCGCGCGCACCGCCACGCCCCCCGCCTCCTGCGACACAACAACACCGTCACGCAACAGAAGCAGACTCGCCCCTTGTACAACCGATCGCAATTTATCATCAGGTAACACCCAAAGCCAAAATAAGCTTTCATTAGATACCCCACTCAATGGGGTAAAAAAATATGTTTGTTTTCATATCCCGTTTGACCCCCCTTAATAGTCCCTAATTTTCAGAATATTTTTTCCGCATGCAAACCCTCATATTGGGTTGTGATAAACTATTACTATCTATGTCTATGTTCTCATAGTTTTATGTTCTCATAGGACAACTAGTAATATAAGCAACCTCCCGAGCCTTTATAACCATGCAATAACCGACACTTTCCCTTTTCCCCTGGCTAAATCGAATTTCAGGAGCTTGAATTTTCCAATAGGCCCTACCTATGTAGACTTTTGAGCAAATTAGGGGTATAAGTTTTAGCGATTACTCGCGTTCCCTTGCTCCTAGGAGTTCAAATCTGGTGTCTACGGATTTGTCTCGTAAAGGCGAAGAGGACTGTGTAGTCTCATTGATATTGGTAAGAGTAAATTTTCAGGAAAAAAATAAAAAATTAATTTCTCCTCTTTTCCCCTTTCCACTCCCCCGTTTTGGAAATATTTTAATACCATCTTGTGCAGAATGAAGTCTTTAGTGTTTTTCTCAAATTTTATTAAAATCTGGCGCTAAACAACGTTACAGCAAACTTCCCCCTTTTCTCCCCTATTTTCCCCCTAATCAAAAATCTCACGTCGACAAAATTTTTTCAATAAATCAAGGAACTTGTGTAAGTACCGATTCTCGTCTAAATCGGTTGATAAATGCGACCTGTAGGCGATTACTGACAGACAGACAGACAGACAGACAGCTGGACAAAAGAATTTTTTGCCAATCTTGAAACTGAGACGCTTCGCTCGCTCGCTCAGTTAAGGGTGGTAGTTGAGCCGGGTGTCGCGATCCGCAGGATGCAGTAAGTAGATGCGGCGGCCGCGTGTCGCGCACGTGCCGTGCCGTGCCGTGCCGTGCCGTGCCGTGCCGTGCCGTGCCGTGCCGTGCGTACCGTTGAGGTCGGGATCGTGGTCGTCGGCCGCGCACTCGTGCGACTGCGACTCGCGGAAGGAGCTGCACGACGACAGCAAGCTGAAACACAACGCACTGCAGCTGTAGCCGGTACCGCACCGCGCCCGCACCGCGCCCGCACCGCACCCGCCCCTACCTGGTGCGCTTCGGGGGCGTGGGCGCCTGCTTGCCGCGCCGGTTCGTCGGGCGGCGCATCTGCACGCTGGGGCCCCCCCCCGCGCCCCCGCCGCGCTCCTGCAGCTGCTTCTCCACCTCTGCAACAACCGACATACATCCTCATGTACTTTATATAGATGCACACTGCCGGCTGGCGCCCGCTGCTAGCAGCCACGCATCAGCAGTGCGGGCGCAGTGTACGTTACCGTCCGTGATGGAGTTGTGCTGGAACATGTGCTCCAGTGCATGGTGGATCTCGCGGAAGGTGGGCCGGTCGGCCGGCGCCCACTGCCAGCAGCCGCGCATCAGCTCGTGCACGGCCTTCGGGCAGCCCGCAGGACACTCCATGCGGTACCCCTGCAACACAACACGACACCACTCATACTAAAGCAAGCCCTCACTTATCGTCACTGTCGGAGGGCGAGAAGGAATGCTCGTCGCGAGCGCAAGCCAGCCACAATACTTCAACCACCATCTAAATCGCAAATGATTGTTCGTTGCGCTGCGGCATCTTTTACACGGAGCTTCGTGGTGTAACGTGTCATTGTCTGCGCTGGAGTGGCGGCCGACGAGTGAGTGCGGTGCGGTGCGGTGCGGTGCGGGACGACTCACTCTGCGTGCTTGTGTACGCATAGCATAGCGCAACAATATACAAACGAATGAATGCGCATCAACAATAACTAGCATACAGTAAACAAGCCTTACTCACGCTCCACACATTATAAACAATAATATAGTTCACAGCGGGATGTGCGAATCCATACGTAAAATAACACATTTTAGGAAAGAGGTGCCGCTTATCGCGACCGCGGCTTGCTATTATGAAAACATTCGAGCACAACTACAACAAGAAAGGGCGAAAAACGTTGTGCGACCAAGTAGGTGGCTACGTAACCTAACTGGTGTTTATTGGCACAACAATGGCGGCGTAGGTATCGCCGGTAGCGTCTCGTTAGACATCACCCTGTGCACGGCGGCGCGGCGCGCGCGCGCGCGGGTATAAACCGGCTGCGCGCGCACCGACACCTCACAGTCGTCCTGCGACCGCCGGCCCGCACACACACTCGCGCAGACATGCAGCTCAGGAACGCCATCATCTGCTCGCTGCCGCTGCTTCTCCTGCTCTCCGCCGCCGTGCAAGGTGAGTACTTGAGTAGCGATCCGCCCGCCGCTGTGCTAACCGCTGTGCACTGCACGGCCCACGCCGCTACGGTTATTGCACCATCACCCACTTATTACTCAACTAGCAGTTACCCGCGACTTCGAACGCGTCAACAGTTTCCGTGTACATTATATTATCTGTGCGTGTACCGAGCGGATACTTTGAGAAACTTGACATTACACCGAACTCGTACTGGAATGTCAAACGCTAGTCGTTAGACCAAAGAGGTAGTACTACGCCCTGTCAAACTGACGTGACAATGAAATCCTCTTGCCAATTGGCGCTGCTAATCCTTTTCGTTCATTTTATCCTGTAGATCCTGTTAATTATTCGAGATAAAAAGTAGCCTATGTGTCAATCCAGGTTACGAACTATATGCCAAGTTTCATCCAAGGTTCAGTACTTTAGACGTGTTTGAAACACAAACATCTAAACTTTCGCATTTATAATATTAGTAGGATGGAAAATAATTAGATACTTGATCGCGCGTGTCGCAGGAAAGCACAAGAAGGTGAAGCCTAAGAAGTTCGTGTCACCGACCACCAAGGGCATCCAGTGCTACAACTGCCTGTCGTTCGACCACCCCGGCTGCTGGGACCCGGACCATCCCGACTACGCCAACATAACGGTGAGGCACCTCTCTATCCCCTCCCCTCCCCTCCCCCCCCCCGCCCCGCCCCGCCCCGCCCCCTCCCCCGGGGGTGGGCCGGGGGGGGCGGTGCACGCTTGTCACGCCGCTTGTCGCGTTGCAGGTGCCGAACATCGACTGCTACATCCCGGGCATGGCGTTCCTCTGCATCGTGATCACGTCCGAGTCGGCCAAGCTGGGTGAGTGCTGGGCGAGTGCTGGGCGAGTGCGCCGGGTGTGTGACTGGTGGGTGACGGGTGCGCCTGTGTGTTGCAGTGGAGACGGGGCAGGAGATCGGGCCGGTGCGCGCGCGCACGTGCGTGCCCGCCAAGGATTTCTCCAAGAAGACGGTCTCGTACGGCATGTGCTCCAAGCTCAGCAAGGAGCTGTCCGCCTCCGAGATCTTCAGCCGCATCGCCGTCTCGCGGCCGCACTGCACGCTCTGCAAGAAGCACCTCTGCACCGACGCCTCGCACTGCTAGCATGCCACTCCCTCCCACCCCCACCTCCCCCCCCCCTCCCTCCGCGACTTACTGCCTCCGAGCCGACTGTACGATTGATTGTTTTAGTGTTATTCGGTGAGTGTCGCGTGTTTATTAGACAGTTGAGATTAATGAGCGGCTAGCGCGGCGCCGTGACGTCACACCCTGCCACCGCCTCGCCGCGCGGGTAGCGGGTAGCGGGTAGCGGGTAGCGGGTAGGGGGTAGCGCGCGGCGCCGAATGCAACTCTAGCAGTATCACTAACCCTTGTTGAGAATCCGCGGCTCCACCGCCATTGTTTTTTGTTACTTAAATAAAAAATGTTTTAAATGCGTTCTTGTTTTGGATTGATTGTTCCTCTGATGGATGTGAGGTAGGATAGGATAGGATAGGATAGGATAGGATAGGGTTAGATGGCGTGCGTGCGTTACCTTCTCGAGCATGTGGTAGACGTCGGCGAGGTCGACGCCGGGATACGGCGACATGCCGTAGGTGGCGATCTCCCACAGCAGCACGCCGAAGGCCCACACGTCGCTCTTGGTGCTGAAGGTGTTGTACGCGAGCCCCTCGGGCGCCGTCCACTTGATGGGGAACTTGGCGCCCGCGTGCGCCGTGTACGTGTCGTCGCGCATCAGCCGCGCCAGACCAAAGTCCGCCACCTGCACACGTCTCAGCATTACACAAAGAGTACACTACACTACAGTGCAGTACAGTGCAGTACACTACAGTACAGTACAGTACAGTACAGCGCAGTGCAGGGTAGGTTACCTTGACTAGATGGTTCTCGCCGACGAGGCAGTTCCTGGCGGCGAGGTCGCGGTGGATGAAGGAGCGCGACTCGAGGTAGGACATGCCGCTCGCGATCTGCGTCGCCATGTACATGAGCACGACGGCGGAGGGCGCGGACGCGGACGCGGACGCGGAGGCGGAGGCGGAGGCGCGCAGGAACTCGAGCAGGTTGCCGCGCGACATGAACTCCGTGATGATGTAGAAGGGCGGCTCGCGCGTGCACACGCCCAGCAGCTGCACCAGGTTCGGGTGCCGCATCTCCTTCATGATGCCCGCCTCCTCCAGGAAGTCCTTCAACGCCATCGTGTCGTCCTTCAGCGTCTTCACAGCCACCTGCAGCCATTACCACCAGCTCGGCTCGAGTGCACATTCAGCGATTCATCTAACTCGACCTCACATTAAACTAGGACAAGGATCTTGCGATCTTCCACAAACAAACTAAAATGCAAGGTAACATATTACTTTAATTGATCAAGATAAACATTGCAATATCGCATCCATCCCGCGGAGCTTTGCTTACCGCTCTTACGTGAACTACGGAGTCATTGAAACTCTTAGAAATGGTAACTCGCGTTACACCGGTTTTGCTTTACAGTTTTCACTTTAGCTCAGAATGTTATATGACAGTTACCTACAACAAACACTAAAACTGTTTTGGGACAAGTAACCGAAGCCGAATGTTGCTCCCCCTCGGACCCTTCTAAATCAAACTCATCATTTATTAATTGAATAAAATGGCGGGGATCATTTAGAGTGGTCTGATATAACTGTAGATGGCAGTTCCACGCGACCAGAGCCTACAACAACAACCAACCAACTACGGCCTGCTGCCGAGCGTTGCACTCTATCAGCCTGCCTACAAACAAATATACTTAAATGCCGAAGTTCCACAGTGGTGACATTTCAACATGGTAATGCTTTAATGTAAGGGAATTATAAAAATGGTGTGGTGTGCGAGGAGACAGTAGGTATAGTACGAGAACAGCACTCGGTGGCATTGCAAGGCGAGAGGGTGGCGGCTGCTGTCGGCGGCTGGACCAAAAGTTTTGTGACATTTTTAGGTAGCTTATTTGAATGACTCATTTTACCATTTCAAATCGAAATTTAGGATGTACCTATATAATTTATTTATACCCTGTGCACTATTTTTTTTTAAACTAAAGTTTATGAATGACGGAGTTCTGAGGTAACACACATTAAAAAAAATATATAACCGAATTGAGTACCTCCTCCCTTTTTTGAAGCCGGTTAAAGACAAATATAGCTTGTATATCAGCAGCTTTTCCCCAGAGAGAGATACCCTATGTAAGATGGGTGAGAGAGTGAGAGAGAGAGAGGGTGTACCGTGATGTTGCCTCGCTTCCAGGCTGCCTCGTAGACGTCGCCGTACTGTCCGCCGCCGAGCTTGTGCTTCATGACGATGTCTGTGCGGTCGATCTCCCAGTGGTCGGGCGGCGCCAGCGGGAACACGGTGGGCTTGTTGCGCTTCGGCGCGGGGTACAGGAGCTGCGTGATGAGGCCGTCGCCCGCGAGCGAGTGGTGGTGCACCAGCTCCGCCAGCGTGCCGAACTTGCACTCCATGGTGACGAACACCTTGGCGTCGTCGTCCTCGTTGATGCGGTAGTGGTAGACGCGGCCCTCGCAGCGCAGCGAGATGGAGCGCTGGCCGGGGCTGGACTCGGACTCGCGCACCAGGAAGCTGCCGTTGATGCCGGACGAGAGCAGGTACTCGGCGGCGTTGCGCGAGATGGGGCCGTGGTACCACGAGTGCTTCTCCAGCGAGTTGACGGGCGTCACGTAGTTGCTGGGCACCCAGCCCACGCCGCCGCTCTGCGCGTGCGCCTCGCACCACTCGCCGCTCTTGTTGTAGCTCATGATGCGCACCTGCGACCCTGCAACCCACACCACACCACACGCTAATCCCTCTTCTTGCACGCGGAGGATACAATTCACCCCTTTTATACAGAATGGTTACATTATGTTCGTGTTTGCCCGAGATGGTGCGGGAGTATTCCACACAACATGGCGATCAATGTTTGTTCTATGTATACTAAACTTTCCTTAAAATAGCTTAAACGCATGTTAAAGTGTGTATGTGCGAGTGAGTGTGCATGTGTGTGTAGTGTACTAACAGACTGGATACCTACTAAGAGTAAACAAACACCTCAGGGTTGTCGCAAATTTTCAAGATCAACAGAAAAATATAATTTCAAATGTGGTTGTATCGAGTTGGTTGGTCTGAATGAGCCCCTTTTCAGCTTACAGGGACATTATGTAACACGTTGTGTATAACTAGTAAGTTATTTAGCTCAAGATTAATTTTTATCAGTGATTGTCCAAAAACAATCTTAGCAGTACAAAATGGGGTAGGCTGACCGCCGTCCATCAAGCAAGGCCAGTACTGCGGCGAAAATAAGGAAATCAAGGAGCTTGTGTGCCAAATTTTGTCAAAATCGATTGAAAAATGCGACCTGCAGGCGAGAACTGACAGACAGACAGATGGACACAAGCATTCTTTAGCCAATCTGGAAAGTGAGACTCTTCGCTCGCTCGCTCGCTCAATTAAAAGATATTTGCATCGCAATATTCGCCATTAAATAAGTTCAGTTCCGAGAATGTGGTTGAGGATTGGCGCTGCGGTACCTTTCTTGAGGCTGAGCTGGTTCTCGCCTCCCGCCTGGAAGTCGTACAGCGCCACGAACAGTTGCGGGTCCTCCTCCTCGTGATGCGCCAGCAGGTTCTCCTTGGACGTCCATCTGTCACACACACACACAGACCCTCAACGCGAGGCGAGCGCACGCGACCCAACCCACGAGTCAAGCCAGTCCAGCAGCGGGAACAGCGGGTCGGATGGCGTACGTTCGCTCGCGGTAACGGTGCCTTTCCGTTACTTCAAACAAGACAGTTATCAAATATTTAACAAATATATATAGGTTAGCTAAAAACTTAAATATATATTAGTCATTGTTTTTAAATCACTTCTAACACCAGTTTCACTTAAAATTATCCAAACTTATTAGCTACATGTACAAGTAAAACAACCTGCGGCCTTATGCTCAGTTCCGCAGACATTTTACTCTAATACGGATAGCGTCATATCTCGGACACACTCACCGGTGACACGAGTTTTCTACGTCATTTCGACGTCATCCCTATTAGAGTAAAATCAATCCACGTTACAAACTATATATAGGCCAAGTTTCATCCAAGTTGGTTCAGTAGTTTCGACGTGATTGAAACACAAACATGTAAACTTTCGTATTTATAATATTAAGTAGGATAGAGGATGGCTTTCAGTTGACCGAGAGTATGATCGATGAGTGGACGAGCGTGCGGTACGTTACCTGTTGGCGGAGTCGAGCGGAGCGGGCGCGGGCGCGAGTGCAGGCGCGAGCGCGGCCGCGGGCGCGGGCGTGGAAGCGGCTGCGGAGGCGGAGGCGGCCGAGAGCGCGGGCGCGGCGCCTTCGCCGTCCGGCAGGTCGGGGATGTGCGGCAAGGGCCGGCTCTGCAGCAGCGCTTCTGAAACACGCAACACTAACGCTCACACATCGCAGACTACGCCGAAGCCAGAAGAGGGCTATTTAGTGTATATTCATCTGTTCCCTCATAACTTCTAAACCACTTATCATAATTCCACAAATGAGGTATCGTTGGAAGCGTCTTGATCGTTTAGGCTATGTGACGTCACATTTAACTGAATAATGGCGATCTCCAGACGACATAGTCATGAAATTAAAAAAAAATAATCATGCCGTGTTGGGTTATCATATAAAAAGGGCTTAATTAGTTCAAAAGTATATAGTATATATACGTATACAGCGTGAAGCTTTGTGAATTAGCATAATTACTTTCAGTGATTTTATATCTTTAAAAATGTTGCAATGTTTGAGCGAGAAGTTGTGGTTTTTAACGTAAAAGGAGCTAAGTTCCCCGATTGTCTCGGCGCCGCCAGTGCCGTTCCGTTCCGACTGACTCAAACTCTGAGGGTCTCACCAGAAACACTTCAACGAACTAAACGGAGCGTGATCTAGTTAGGTATCGCTTTAGAAAGCGCCAGCTCACGATATTTGCTCATTCGCAATTAGGCGGTAGATACTGCACAAGATTCAATGTACAATTATCTTGTTTGTATTTCCATTAATTAAAGTGCAAGTAATGCTTTTAATTCCCTATGGTAGGTAAGTAGATACATAAGCTTTGGATTTGGCGTCGCCGCATGATACGGAGATGCTGCCGCGCGTGCGCGTGCGTGACTCACAATATGCGCGTGCGCCGCGGGAGTCGCCACTCGCAGTGCTCCGCGCTGTTTTTAGCTATATTTACGAAACACATCGTTCGACAATCATTTTATTCTAATGAATATTATGTCAATCAATGATATTACATTATATTAAACACAAAAATACTAAATAATGTAGGGAAGGGTCGGTTTTAATCTATCAGTTAGTACTGAAAGTACTCATCCAGGCCAGGTCTTGACTCTACCGACTGTAAAACTGTAGGGCCTCAAATAGGGGTAGGTATTTCATTGAAGCCGACGTCGCGTCGTCACTACATACATATAGGTAAACTTTTGCGTTTCAAGTTTGGTCAAACGGACAACGTATGATAGGTATGTATTGTGTAGTCACGGCGGGGAGTGCTTCCTGTTTCAACCCAAGATTTTTCAACCCTGTACGTATTTATCTCCTATCAACCCATAACATATTCCTCTTTCAACCCAAACCATAAATATGAGTCACAGTGTATTTTAAGCAGTAGGTACAGGAACTATAGGCACCTAGGTAATCATATAGTCAAAAAAAATGGAACTGCTGCTATCAACATTGCAAGTTGGGTGTTACCAAATTTGAGCCTTACAAAGACAACTGGGAAAATTACCGGTAACAGTTGTTTTTTGCTCTGGATGCGGCAGAGACAGTCGAAGAGGTGCCGAAAAGGGCAATTTTCCCTTTAGGGCCATTTAGTAAACGAACAACAAAGAGTTGTGGCACTTTTGGCCATGAGCCTAACCTTTCTAATTTGGCTGTCATATGTACAGATGTAGGTACTGTAAATGACACGTGGTACTAGTGCGGGTTCTTCAACTGTATTGTGATAGTCCAGAGGCACATTCGCTAATTGTATCATTCTTAACACCAAATAAACCAAATGGAGTTTCTTTTGGGCAGGTTATAAAAGTTTTGGACAAATTTTCGTTCCAAAGCCGCACCCCATACTGGAAGTGGATAAATTCTACAAGCGAAAACAACAAGAAAACGAGACGATCACGAGTTTTATGGCTGCTTTTCATGACATAGCATCATGTTGTATGTGAAAACAACAATTGCTACAACTGCAGACATATCTCACACAGACGATATGCAAACCTTGACAACAAGCTTCTTGCTCCGTAAGATCATACATTCATTATCTTTTGTACAATTTGAATGCAATAAAGAGCTTCAACTTGGTTAAGTGAGCCATGGAGAACTACATATACATACTACAACATACATACATCACTTTCAACTAAAATTCTACTTAAGATGGTAAATGCTTTGCGGTATGGAAAGTGTCTAATTCAAGGTGAGGAATAACATGTGCATTAATTAAGCCCCCCCCCCCCCCCCCCCTAACCTCTCCCATCCAGCCCAACTCCTGTAATGAACAGAGAATCAGTTTGGGTTGATGGCAGCTATGTTCTAGCATGTCCAATAGTGTTGTGGATGCAGGGGAGCATGGCCCGTTCAGCTCTCGCATGGAAAATGACAACATTTGGTTATTTTCTTACGTACTTACACAAATAAGGGGTGGGGGTTTTGATTGCAGCTCTCAGCTCATATTGCAACTTGAAAACACTACTTGGTGATTTGTATAATCATACTGACTCCACCAACTTAAGCTCAAATGCTGAATAGGGCCTCCATTCAGCGTTTCAGCTCGAGTTTATGCATACATGTTTTATTACAGGTATTGAAGGGCTCATGAAAAATTCCCAATACAAAATAATATGCAATATTGCAAGTTCATTCATTTACAGATAATTTAAAGGTTGAGTATTTGAGAAGCTAGTGTCCTAGTGTGCTATAAGCACCAACGCAACGGGCGCCGTCCTCGCAATGCACAATCTAGAACCACTTTACACTACATATATGCTGTACATTGTAGTGATAATCGAGTCGTCGCCATGTACAGAGCCGGACGGAGAATTGAATCTATAGAATATGTTGTAGGTAGCTAGATGTGCATGCCAGGGCCCGGGGCACAGGCACAGGCACGAGGCATGGCAGTCAGCACTCACCGCTGTGCTCAGTGAAGATGTTGGAGGGCAGCGCGCGCGGGTCCTTGGGCAGGCGCGGCTTGCGCGAGGCGCGCATGGAGGCGCCGCCGCCGCCGCCGCGCTCCTTGGCCTGCTGCGCGCCCATGCCGATGCGATGCCAGTGCCCGCTGTAACGTCGGCGACGCGATCGCACAATCTACTTCCTTACATTACTTACGGACCGACCGCTACGATCGCGCAACACACACCGCTCTACCCTATCCTATACCATCTACCAAAGTTTTTATTCACACTAATCACTCGCTACGCTAGTAGGACGTTAGCTTGCACCTATAGCATCATCGAAATAATAAATCCGGAAAAAACATCGGCAAGTTCGGTTCGGCCACCACCGCCATTACCAAAGAGTATAATAAGTTTATGGGGTAGCTAGATAGGATTGAAAAGAAAGAAATAGAAGAGAGAGAGAAAGGCGGTGGAGAGTTTGCTTGCTTGCTTTGCTTTACTTGCTGCTTGCTTTGCTTGACTGACTGAAAAAGATGAAGAGGACCGAGGTGACTGACATATTATATTTTATAGTCTGTGGTTGGTTTGTACTATTTCACCCATCGACCACATAACCAATAGACGCCTAATAAAGGGCGAACGTTTTCAGTCAACACATTAGGCAAATAGATCTTATATTAATCCACGCCCTCTAACGTTCGGCCAGTAACGACCAGACCAGTGACCCGTGAACATCACTGCGCTCGCTTACGGAAAATATCATTGCGGAAAATATCATATTATCATTTCAACTTAATTTGGTTGGCCAGCTGATGTCACGGACGTCTCCAACTGTGCATCCCTTTCTTTGATAACCAATTTTATATTTGCTTTCCTTTCTTATCGGCAGCGCGTGCAAGTAGTGATGTGCCGCTCCAGGCTGGGTAGTGATCAGCATATCAATATGGGTTTATTAAATTATAGTAATAAATATTTGCGAATTCTGTAAAAATCAATTATAATAATATTTAACGCTACATTGCTAAACGGTATCTATCTAAAAGTAATAAAGTACCTACGTAAATATTAACCCTTAGATTTATCACCCGATTATTACGAAGCCAGATTACCACTGACTCACTGATTGACATAACTGTTCTTTTTAATGGTAGTGATATGATATTTTTTTGGTGTAGGTATAGAGAGGGACAATTAGTAATTTTGACCGCAAAAATAAATAGCACCTCTTGTCCCCCGGACACTCCCCCTTTTGATGTTAGCAGATGCCGTCGTGGTTGAGGGCTTTTGATTATGGAATAATATAGTTCACTTTTTGAAATAACGACATTTTTCTGCGAAGCGACCCGTGCTGTCCTTGGCTTTTGGAACGAAGTTCCTTATCGCGCGTTGTGAATGGGGGCTAGACGGAAAAAATTCTTACGAAAAGTTGTCACGACACTTTTTGCTAGCTGTGCGGCGTCGCATGTTTCTCTGTCTGTCTCTCTCTCTTATAGAACTTCGTTCCATCCGGGTGTCCCTTGACACCTCTCAAGTTTTTGTTTTTATTTTTCGGGCGTTTTGAAGAAGACTATTATTTACTACTATTATTATTTATTTGATATTTATTTTTTGCTCTAATATTTACGGTAGGTAGTAAATTATACCTTGCTACAAGTTAGTGTTTTCATAGAAACGAAGTCTTACCCCATCCCTAATTACGTTTATGATTAATTGTCGTCACGTGGTCGTGACCTTGAACGGACCAATTAGCGTTCACTTCCCCACGCCCGCACACCTCAGTTGGTTGACAGACTTGTTTGTATAGCGAAAAAATAGTTATTAATTAGGTGTCTATTGGTTATGTGTCGATGATTTCACCGTAGCGAGTATCTATAGACGAGAAGCTAAAAGAATAATAACTACAAAAGCATGCAAGTTTATGAATGTGTGAGCAAGACCAGACTTGAGTTTTTTGTCTCTATCCGCGTATTTGTTTATTTTTGTCTGCCACCAGTGTCACCGCTACCGTCGATGGCAGACAAAACTTGCGTTTCGTAAGAATTACAAAACAATTGTGGTTTCCAAAGATTTGTGGTCTAGATTTTTAATTGATTACTAAAAGTGTGTAGTTATGGTGAATTGTTGTAATAATGGCTGTAAAAGCCGTAGTGAGCGAAATAGCCTAACATAACCTCTCATCGGTAAGTTGGATTTTTGATGAAACGCAGTAAGTACCTAAATCAAACTATCGATACCTATTTCTGATCAATAATATGCAGATTTCTATTAGATTTCAATTCTAATTGAGATAAAATTCATACGAAATAATTATATTGCTATCTCATAGGTACCTACTTGTATACGATACCTACCAGCTGGAAGATACCAGCTTGACTATATAATTGTCAAAGTGAAATACAAAATTATGATCTCAAATTGTAAAACGTACCCAGGAGCAGATCTCAATATTGACCACAATTTATTAGCTAGTACAGTAGATATTAAGATTAACAAAGTTAGAAGAAAACGAAAGCCCAAAGAGATTAATCTCAATAAGTTAAAAAGTAGTAGGTACCTACCTAATAGTATTTGAGTGCAATATAGTAATATGATAGATGATAAATTAAAGAAATACAATGAAAGTAACAACATAGATATAAGTATAGATAAAAAATGGTGCAATATTAATGATATAACAACAGACTCAAGATGCACACCAGATATTTGATCCAGAATAGCAATAGCAAAACAGGCATTTAATAACAAAAGACATATTCAAAAATATCAAAAACAATTGAGAAAAAAATTTATTAAAACATATGTTTGGAGCATAGCCCTGTATGGGTGTGAGACATGGACAATGACACAAAAAGATAGAGAGTATTTAGAAGCATTTGAGATGTGGTGTTGGAGGAGAATGGAAAGGATTAGCTGGACAGAAAAGTAACTAACAATAGAGAAGTACTAAGTAGAGTAAGCGAGGTGAGAGCCTTTCTAAAAGTTGTTGAGAACAGGAGAGAAAAGATGATTGGACACCTTATACGACATGACAGCTTAATCGAAAATATCATTGAAAAGAAGGTAGAAGGAAAGAGAGGAAGAAAAAGACCGCGTATTAGCTACATGAGCCAAGTGAAGGCGAAGATAGATGTCATGTCGTATAAGGACGTCAAGGAAGCTGCCCTGAAAAGAAGAACCTGGCGGGGAAATGCATATGTTACGCCGACAAGAGCGTAGCTCTTAAATTAGAAGAAGACCTGTACACGCTAATGCCTACTCTATACCCTTCTCACTCTACGTATTTCACGCATTAGGTATTTGGATTTTTTATTTTAAAAAACTTTGCTAAAGAAAAACTGTATTTCTTTCCAAAGAGTTTATAATGCGGACAACATAAGATTTTGTTCTATTTTGATCTGCAATCCGTGTTGAATATGAGCGCGTGGTGTCGCAGTCGGGCTTGTCTTGTAGGACGGGATCTTCAGCGGGCGCTTCTCCTTTCCTTGGGGATCAGTTTCCATCCGGTTCCATGATGCGTTTCTTGTATGCAAATCCTTTTAGCTAGCTAATGGTGGTGACCCTGCTGTGCAACAAGGTGCAACCAAGGGGAGGATGTGCATTGCTTTATTTTTAACTGACTTCAAAAAAGGAGGAGGTTCTCAATTCGGTTGTGTTTTTTTAATGTTTGTTACCTCTAGAACTCCGTCATCTATGAACCGATTTCAAAAATTCTTTTTTTATCTGAAAGTATATACTTCCAGATTGGTCCCATTTAATTTTCATCAAAATCGGTTCAATAGTTTGGGTTATAAATAGAAATAACTGAAAAAATATGCCAAGTTGCGGCGCAGCGCCTACCATTTTACTGCTAGCAACGATGCTCGCGTGTTCAATAGGCTAATGCATTACTTACGGACCCTTTGTGCTGTGCACATCTAAATTTTTACATTTTTCTAAATTTGTCAATAAACCCAGTTTGTACATTCAAACCGCATTTAATTGGAGAAAAGCAAAAACCCACCAGTTGTTCCTCTAAAGAATCAACACCAACCACGTGCACGAAATTGCGTATTTTGCTTTCCTGTGACTTTTATGTAGTGTTTATAGTGACTAGAACATTCCCAATGAACTGTCATCATCATCATCATCATCTGATGATGAAGCTGGTAATCGAATTGAAGTCGGTTTTTCCAGTTTTTTAAACTTATAAATTATGTAGTTATTATTAACTTAACTATGTTATTTATTGTTGACCGATTTCAATCAAAGAGAAGCACACTAAGGACTTCATTCTATACCAGATAAATACAAAAAGGAGGAGTGGAGGGGAGAGAAGACGATATTTGCTGTAGCCTGATATATGTGGACGGTTTTTTTTTTGGAAATAAACCTACTAACAATAAAACTACGCAGTCCTTTTCGCCTTCATTCACGAGACGAACCCGTAGACACTAGATTCCACCTCCCAGGACTAAGGGAACGCGCGCGTGTAATCGCTAAAACTTATACTTACCTACCCCTTATTTTGCCCAACATCCTATTGGAAAATTCAAGCACCTGAAATTAGATTTAGCCAGACGAAGTGTCGGTTACTGCATGGATATAAGAGGGCTCGTGAGGTCTACAGTAGGTACTGTTCTCACAGAACCGCTAGATCCACTAGAATAGATCCTTCTTGTTGGGAGACACTGCCAGAAAATCGGCCTGACTGGAGAAATCTTGTGAAGCGTAATATCTACACCTTTGAAGACGAACGAAGGCGCGATCTAGATCTTAAACGCGACCAACTAAAAAGTAAACCGCCTTCAAATACTTACTAGCACTATATCAACGGCGCTCTAACATGCACACTGTGTGCAACAACTTTTAAAACCAAGATTGGCTATCCTAGTCATCTTAGAGCCCATCGTAGACACCAAGCAGCATCCAAGACGCCGTACGTAGCCGATAACGACCAGGACGAGTTACTGTTCTCACAGAACCACGAGTAGTATATAGATACGATATTAGTACGAGTAATATATAGATAACTGATTGTTGCACCTAACTTCAGAGAGATGAAGATCCGTTGTGCGTACCTACTGTACATTATGTAGGTACATAAGTAAATAAATTATAATAACATATGATATTTGTACTCAAAGTTTACTAAAACCTTATTGTAAGGTGTGGTAGGTACAAGTAATTTTAGGTTTAGCTACTAGGTTAGCATTATAATAATTAAGATAACACACTATTTACATAGGTAGGTAGGTAAGTACTTAAAACACAGAAGAAAAAAAGTCGTACCAAGATAAGTACCTATTTCATTAGAATAATTCTACTACTACCTACACAATATTATTTATTCTTTGTCAAAAGTAGGTACCTACCTACTTACTTAGTCATAATCACTTTATCCGTATCATATAGTTCGGGTGACAAGTATTTCATACGCTAAATTCTTTTAACCCATGTACCGCAGGTACCTACGGCCGGCTTCCTAAAATTGATAATTATGTCCTTTTCGGTAGCAGGTAAGTACCTACTCTTTAATTTTTAAGGAATAAATAACAATAAGATAAGTACCTATACGTCTGTTGTACTGTACATAGCATTATACCACAGATTATAGAAAAGTACAGATGTAATGTATAGCGATTTAGGTGTCATAGTTAAAAGTAGAGTACTTTGTGTCATTCAGTCTCTGGCCATTGACACCTCCAATGCCATAATATTTTTATACAATTATGCCGGCGTGTGTGGTTCCCACTTGCAAAAATTGGCCTGGGTCTAAAAACAAAGTAGATGGGATAACATACATCACATTTGGGTCTCTATTTGATAAGGAATCGTCTTGGAATCATCAATTTAAAGAAAAATTACCATCATTTCAATAATGTTGCAAACGACACCAACATTTTTTTCCCAACAAAATTAATATTAATCTTTATGTGACTACACATCATTAGACATAGATATTTCAATAGGTATTTTTAATTAAAAAGCGCTACATTTGTTATTTTGTAAAAATATTTGGGAAATTTTAAATTTATTGTTGACATACTCAGACGAGCACAATGGACAAAAATCTTTCAAAAAACACGTTCTGAGTTTTTCCTTAATTCTTATAAAATTTATAAATATCTATTTCATTACCTCCTACTTAGGTAAGCAGCATTTTACAAAAAAAATTACCCCAAAAATTGGGAAATAGTTTTATAGGTGCAACATTGGGCTGCGTGAATATGATGCGCACGGGAAGATAGCACCTACTTACAATAATAAAATTAAAAGAACATGCGAGCATAAATAAAAAGTGGTCAGTTACTACTACTGCCTCTCAGTTTAGTTTATTTTCCAAAATATATGAGGGCTGCATGTCATGTAATGGTAGATAGTTTTGTGGTGTAGTGAAGTACCTACCAACTAGGAGTGTTGTAATAAGTAGGTAGGTACAGGTAGTTACTAATATTACTTGTGTTGTGTTGTGTACCTACTAGTTAGGTAGGTATATTGTGTTGATTGTGTGTTCTGTTGTGTTGTGATTGTGACGGCTGCAGTGGCTGTCATGCGAAGCCAGCTGGCGAGCACGCGGTAGGTAACGCGACGCGATGACGACGACGCGACGCGCGCGCGTAGCGCTGTACTGTAATATGTAGTGTAGTAGGTAATGTGTTGTCAATGACATGACAACACATTACCTACTACACGTTGTCACCGGTCGGTCGGTGGCGGTGCACTGCACGCCGCACGCCGCGCGCCGCCCGCGCCATGGCCATTGTCGTCGTCGTCTTTATCATCTACTCTATCTTTAGCACTCTATTTATTGGCAATATTACTTTGGCTCGAGATCCCGGCGGAATCCATCACCTCTACGAGCTTGAACTTGTCTGTCCGCTGACCACCTGCTACTTGGTAGGTATATGTCGATGAACTTTTTACGCCTAGATATATAGGAGTAGGTACGGTACCTAGTGTACCACCTACATACTACGTAGTGCGAGTACGTAGTAGGTATTTATTATGTATTAGCTTTAAATTGTTATCAAGGTAGGTCTGTAGGTACTCCGTGTGTGTACCTTTACCTACCTACTCTACTCACTAACTTACCTAAAGTAGGTAGGTATAGGTACGTAAATATTAAGTAGCTGGATATTGTATCTATCTACGTATGTATACCTATCATATGTAACTAGGTGTTAGGTAGATAGGGAAGTACCAATTATATATTTAATTACCTAGCTATTTTACATAATATCTAGTTAAGTATATTACTAAGTAACTATCTAGTTATTTTACAAAATAAATACTTAAGAATGTTTAGTAGGTACTTAGTACCTCGGCATAGCATAGCATAGCATAGATGGACCGTGTCACACACGATCCTCTTCACAAGGAAATATCACAAACGTTAGGTACTCGCCTTCTAAACTTAGGACCGTGTTCGTTTACAGTCGTTCGTTGTCGCGTTTCCTTCGGATTCCATGTCCGGAGCCATTACTAATATTTCTATTACGTTTTTGAGAAAATTGCTAGTACAGTAATATGTCAGGCCAACCAAGCTTGTTTGCCACCAAGACCAAGCACCACAGTGCTACATGCCTCTACTAACAAGTACAAGAGAAAATACCTCTCGAAATCTCAGTCCTAGTCTCCGTGTCATGTCGGCGACCCATCAGTGAGTTTGACATTCAGTTCTGATTCCGAACAATCGGTTCTAAACGTTTTGCTCGAGTTTGGCCCTCTATCTATTGTGTCTAGGTATGTTTCCGCATGTACCGACATGACAGCACACCCACACGTGCTAGCGCGCTAGAGTGCTGGTGCTGCACTACGTAGTCAAAATATTTGCGATATTGTGGAGTTTGGAGCACTTTGTCATGAGTTTACCATCATCAGTATCCAGCTATTTTCAATGTCAATAATTTTTTATGGTTTCCTGAGTTTTCAATTTTGATCTTTAGCATAATACCTACTGCCCTAAGTTATATTTTGTGGATTTAACACACGTAAATTGAGTAATCTAAGATCTAAGCCCAAACTAACATTTTTTTCCAACTCATTTGGTACCAATTTACTGAAAAATAAACTGGTGTAAGGTAAAGAGCATGGCAACAGAGGCATGGTGTATTACCCCGCGCCCCCCGGCGCGGCGGCGGCTGGCGGTGCCGACTAGTCAGTTGACGTTACCTTACGAGTTTGAATCGGGGAGCATCGCCTGCCTGACACTTTTGCTCGGGCGCAGTGTTGCCAGATCTCCTGATTTTTCGGGGCATCTACTGATTTTCCCAGAATTTTACTGATCTTAACTACTGATTTATTTTTCAAATCCTAGCTTTACTTTCAAACATGATAGTAATCAAAATCGGCGTGAAATGAAACACAAAATTATCGTGATTAGGTTGGCACTATCAAATTGTCATCGTAAACCGGACGGATAGCGAAATAAACCGGTTTGACTTGACACACACCCCGCTCAAGTGATTATGTGACTAAAGTAAATATCACCTAGTATGATTCACGGAGAAAGCTACGACTTCAATATAAGCGCTGAAATGTTAGGCAAGCATAACAGTCAAATGTGTCTCAAGGACAATACATAACTACTAAAATGTAATGTTATTTTAATGCCTGACATTGTTTTATTTAACGAAATTGCATCTACTTACTGATTTTTTGAAAAATTTCCCCATACATCTCCTTATTTTTTCTAGTCGCATCCTCAGATTTTATAAAAATTGATCTGGCAACACTGTCGGGCGGTCGGAGTGTGCGGACGTGCACCTCGGTTATACACACCTGACCTGTTCAGTTTTTATAATTTTTGTTCAATTTCGCTTCTGGTCGTATAAACTGGATTATTTATGGCAATCATGTTAAATGTAATATAGTGCTTATTTATTCTCTGTATTACTAAGAACATTATTTATTTTGACCATTTTCATTTAGTAGGTACCTAACACTCTAATGTCTAACAACTAAGTATTACCATCATTTTAGATAATGTAAGGCACTGTGTGATATTACAGTGCAGCTAAAACATTTCATATCATTTGATTTGTAACTATTATTTTAACATAATTTTAAGTATTCTCATCGCATTCTATCTCCATCGATTTATTTAAAAAGTAATTAAACTACAACGGTGCCCTTCATTGGTGAATTTTTCGATCTATACTATAATACAAACAAAAGTTGAAAAAACCACAAAAAAAAACGTTATCGCCAAAATCAACAATTCCGAACGAAACGCGATAACGACTCTTGCAAGTCTTGCATTGCAACCAATCCGAAGCATAAGTACAAGAATCTTACTACTAAGTAGTGTACTTAATGTAGTGTAGTGTAGACTAGATACCTACCTACCTATAGGTACCTACGTCACGCCACATGTAGCTTTACAGTTACGTAGGTACTGTACTGTACTAAACACTAGGTATGCCACTGCTACGGCTTAGGCACATTATTTACGTCAAAACAAAACTAGTCCAAGTAAGTATGCATGCAATGCAATGCAGCGTACCTACTGTACCTAGCTTCAATATAAAGTTATTTATCGAGTGAGCGAAACGAACGAACATCTTAGTGTCGACTTGCAGGACTCGGCGCGAGGCGTTGCATGTTAGTTAGTAAGTATGTTTGTAGGTAGGTAAGTACAGGTACCTATTCCAAGTTTTACTGGTTACGATTATGAGGTAAATCGGTCAAAGGGTTGTGTAGTAGCTAGATCGCGGGATCATCGATGTCATTAAATAGGTATATTTCAACCATTGTTAAAAAAAAATGAATTTTGTCTTTGGTAATATCGCGAGATATCAGTTCGGGGCGAACTAGCTACTAATCAAATGAATACCATCATTGCAGAGAGAGGGGGTTGTCAAACGAGCGCACCGAGGAGAGGAGTGTAGCTCTAGCTCTAGCTCTAGCTCTAGCTGTAGCTCTAGCTGTAGCTCTAGCTCTAGCTGTAGCTCTAGCTGTAGCTCTAGCTCTAGCTGTAGCTCTAGCTGTAGCTCTAGCTCTAGCTGTAGCTCTAGCTGTAGCTCTAGCTCTAGCTGTAGCTCTAGCTGTAGCTCTAGCTCTAGCTGTAGCTCTAGCTGTAGCTGTAGCTGTAGCTCTAGCCGGGCAGTGGCGCCTCCTGGTAGAAGTCAGGCTCGTCTTCCTCGTCGATGTCCTTCTGCGCGCCGTCCAGCTGTGGAACGTGACACGGATCGGTTAATGAGAGCGTCGCGTCGGAGCGATGCCTGCCGGCAGGCGGCCGCTACGCTACGTACCGCCCTCAGCTGCAGCGGCGTGAACAGGTACACGAGGCCCATGCGCAGCGGCACCATCAGCACCAGGAAGAAGGGCAGCGCTAGCGAGATGCGCGACGACTTCACCGCGTATAGCAGCACCAGACCGGCCAGCTGCAGCAGCGTGTACAAGTGCATGCGCGCCGTCGGCACCTGCGGGGGGGGGGGAGGGTTAGGTCAGCACAGTATCGAGCGCGGCACTCGAGGCGGTCACGTGACACTCACCCGCCGCACGTACGGCAGCTGCGGGTGGTGCTTCACCGGCTTGAGCAGCAGCACGGCGCGCTCCCACAGCTGGATGCCGCCGAGCGCGGAGATGCCCATGTACAGGAACACGCCGAACAGCACCGCCATCGGCACCAGGCGCAGCCAGCGCGCCGCCAGCACCGACACGCCTACCAGCAGCGACACCACCAGCCCGGTCAGCCGTTGCTCTGCAATGCATTACGTACGGAGGCGTCATGTTGGTGGTGCTAGGGAGGGGGGGGGGGGGGGTCGCGGGTCGTACACGCACACTCACCCTTCACCTCGACGATGTGCGGCTTGTCGCCGGGCGCGTGCGTGGTGGACATGGCGGTGAGCGCGGCCACGTGGCTGACGGAGCGCACGGTCGCGACGCACTGCCAGGGCGCGCCGCACAGCCCGCACAGCGCGTTCACCACAGACATGAGCACGATGTCCATGTGGAAGCCGCTGCCCTTGCGCAGGTGACGCTCCGGCTTGTCCACTATCAACCTGACCGCGCCGCAGCCTCAGCATCGACGTAGGGAACCCTCCCGCGACGCCGCGACGTCAGGGTTCCCAACGTCGAGCCGCCGCCGGCTCACTTTATTTACACAGGTACGCCCGGTCGCATTACATATTAGCAGAGCAGAGGGGCGGGTCTGCAACCCACAGCTAGGTACACTACACCTGACTTTTCATTATGAACGCGACGAAATCATAATAGTAAATGATTAAGTTAGTGGATAAAGCAGTGTCTCACACGTACGGTGGGCTTTTGAATCCCGAGGTCAGGGGAGTAGGGATTTCCTCTCAAGCTCAACCTATCTAAGTTTATGTAAGTAGTTTACTTAGCGATCGTGAAATGAATCTCGGACGGATCGGATCAGTTCAATAAGTATAGGTAGATAATGCGTGCGTGGACTCACTCAGCGATGTGCGTCTCCATGAAGACGATGATGTAGACCATGAGCGCGGGCAGCGCCATGGCGGCGGCGGCCCACGCGGGGATGGAGGCGAGGCCGGCGGCGTGCAGCGGCACGAGCCAGGGCCGCGGCGCCGTGGGGCTCAGCCCCTCGGGCACGCGCAGCGTCTCCGTCCACACGGGCGCCAGCCGCGACACGCCCACCATCACCACGATCGCGATCGGCACGCCGAAGTCGCCGAGCGCGCGCCGCGCCTGCAACACGGAGCGCGCGCTCAGCTCACCCGCCTCGCCCCGCACGCGACACTACTACCTACCTACTGGAGGCTACTCACGCTGCGCCCCAGGAACTTGCCGTTGCGGAAGATGCGCAGGTAGTACGCGATGATGAACGTGCCCAGCGTCAGCATCGTGCACCACAGCGCGGTGTTGGGCCGCGGAGGCGCGCCCGTCCACGCCCTCGCCTCTGCAATGCAACGCAACGCACAGTACCATCACTTTACAATACAATACCAGTCTCACCTCACCTCACCTCACCTCACCTCACCTACTTTACTATTTTCACCAAGTACGAGGCTTAGCACAAAATCTATCGAGAGCAAAAATAAAAACACTTTTACAACATTTGTGATGAATGAAGTCCTGCCACGTAACACTTCTCTTGTACGATTTCCACTTGTACGATTGAATGCTCCAACAAACAAACAAACAAACATGTACGTACATATTACATACAAAGTTACAAATAAATAACGCTGATACGTCCAATTATTTTGATACGTTCGCTTCGGTCAGTTGATCAAATATGTTTCCGTTCGCAAGCGAAGGCAAAGCTTGCGCGCTCTAAGCGGGACGAACGGGAACGAAAATAAACATTATTTGCGCTTCCCGTTATTCCAGAAATATAGACCCGCGCCGCATAGTGGTCGGAACGTAACAGTCTCCATCTCCATGGTACAACCCGGGGTGTCAGGTGCCCCGTATTTTACGAGTTACCCCATTTTTTCACGCTATAAAAATCTAAAGAACTCGTATATAAGCAAAACAAAATTAAATACGGAGTAAATATCATATTTTCTTCAATAATTTTAACTGTAATAATAATGAATGAATAATACTGTCGGTCACATAAAATATTATCCGTCTCTACTTTCAATTAAACTTGTCGTATAAACGACGACGACGGAAATATGTTTATCAAAAGAATAACGTTAGGTACCTATTCGGAGTTGGTCGAAACCAGACTGTAATAGCGCATTCGCAACATGGGGATTATTGGAGATGGCCATCGTACCTGCCAGCGCATTCATCGTACCTGCCAGCGCACTCACCGGATAGCGTAGCGTTGCCGATGGCGGTGCCAGTGGCGTTGGCGTCCGTGCTGTTGGCGCAGTAGTCAGCGCCGAGCGGGTGCGCGCGGTACACGCCCAGCGTCGCCGTGATCGGCTCCGAGATAAAGATCAGCGAGATGAGAAACGCGAAGATGTCTTCCGTGAACCTGCAAGCGCACATCGGTCCGGTACACGAATGCGGCCGGATCGAGTCGACCTGCCTCATCGCCTCCACCGAATACAACAATACCTCGTTATCTTCTTGACGGCGACGCTGCCCTCGACGGAGGCGACCGCGAGCGCGATTGCGATCATCCAGAGGCCGGCGTACATGCGCGCCGCTAGGAAGTCGAACCCGGAGGCGCGGCAGAAGCCGGCCAACGACTCGTCCAGCAGCAGCAGCGGCCCCGTCGCTCCCGTTATCATCATCGGCTGGCCGGCCGCCAGCGCGAACACCACGCCGCCCAGGCAAGTGAACACCTGCGCGCGCACATCCGCAATCAACACAACCCGCCAACAGTGGCTAGCGTAGCTCCGAACGGCCACTTCTACGGAACCCTAGTACTTACTTCTACTACCCGACGTCCGACTCACCAAAGTTTCGGAGATCCCGATCTGGCCGTAGGTCTTTTCGGCCAGCAGGCCGCCGAACGTGATGGCGGAGGATAGCGCCGCGAAGTACATGAAGATGGCGGCCGCCACGCACTGGCCGTTCAGCGCGTCCGTGAAGTCGGACACGTAGTACGGGTAGCGGCGCCGCATGTCGCGCACCACGCCTGCAACACGCACATACTCACATGTAGGGCTCAGGCCGCGTCGGCACGAGGGCTCGCGATCTCAACTCACCACCGAAGAGGCGACCGGTGCGGGACAGCGGGTCGTCGGGCTCCTTGGGCGGCAGCGCGCTCTCCGCCGCCAGCAGCGCCTGCTTCTCGGCCAGCGCGGGCGCGGAGGTCGGCAGGGAGTGCGCGGCCGCAGCGGCGGCGGCGGCGGCGTGCCGGCGCTCGAGCGCGTCGCGCTTGCGGCGGCGGATCATCTCGCTCTTGGCGCGCAGCTCGTCGAGCGGCAGCAGCGCGCGCCGCTCCCAGTCGCCGGGAGGCAGCACGATCGAGTCGTCGAGGAAGTCGTTGATCGCGGAGAGCAGGTCGCGCCGGTCCTCCGCGCGGTACGCGATCCCGTGGAACGCGGGGTTCGACATGAGCGTCGAGATCGAGCGGCCGACCTCGCGGTAGTCGAGCTCCGCGTCCGGCGGGCCGAGCAGCACGAACATGAAGCGCACCGGCACAGGCACCTCGGTCACGGACGGCATCGGCACCGCCTCCGCGAGTCGCACGAACGCGATCGTCGGCCGCTCGAGGAAGGCGACCGCGCCCACCAGCACGGTGGTCGCCTCCGCGTCGCCGGGGATGCGGCGCATCAGCGCGTCGTTGCGCGGCCGCAGCTCGTCCTGGCTGCTGTCCGAAGAGGCAGCCGCCGCCGCCGCCGCCGCCGCGAGTCGGTCGGCGTCGCGCTCCTCCAGCCCGCCGAGGCCGCCCGCGGAGGACTTCTTGCGCGCCTCGCTGGCGCCTGCCAGCGCGTGCGAACTGCGCCGCCGCCTCACCTCCGCCAGGCTCTGCGCGCACAAGGAACAATGCATGAACCGCAACTCCAAACCCTCCGAGCCCCCGCGCGTGTCCCTCACGCTTTATCGAGCTCCGTCGCACACGACACTCGCACTCGCACACCCTGTCGCACACGACACTCGCACTCGCACACGACACGACACGATAGGCGGTACTTAGATCCTCGTCGGATCGGAAGGTTCCATCCGAGCGAAGTGAGTTACCTGAGTACCTTGCACAATACAAAGCTGGCTATTTAAAAATAACAGTTCCAGTCGAACGGTGAAGATGGATCATTTCAGAAACAGATCTGTCCATAGTCCGTTACTTACATTATATGGAAAATACAAATTCCTAAATCTTGAATTTGATGGTGAGTATGAGCAGATCAAATCTCATACTCGGCTCTCTGGGTGAGACAAGTACTAAAATGAACTGAAATTAGCGATAGAGTACTTTGAATAACTAGGTAAGTAGTTAGGCTGGCAGTCGGCTAGCTTAGAACTAGCAGTAGGTACTGAAGTGGGTAAGGTAGGTGGGTATGTGCCGCGTGAGGCGTCGCATGCACTGGACATGGTACTGGATCCAGTTATTTATACCTATACTTAGGTCGTGCGGGTCGTTCCGACGGGTCCTCTACCCGACGCGACATGCGTGATGATGATGATCATTCTACGATCGCTTCTATTAGTAAGCGAGCTAGCACTGCACGTATGTAATGTATATAATAATATGTGTGTCCGCATGCTCGATCGGCTCAGGCGGCCGCGGCGCGGCGGGGTCGGGTTCGGATGCCATGCGGATGCGGATGCGACTCGCGATGGTGAATGGGGCACGCGCTCGCCTACCCGCAGCATCAGGCTGACCCTCGGTAGCGCGCTGTGTCGCCTGCAGGGGGCGGCGACGGGGGCCGAGGGGTCGGTGGGTGGTGGGGGTGGGGGGGTGCACAGCGAGCAGCGCGCGCGCGCTGCGCCCGCGCCGCCGCCTTGCTCCAGCCACAGCGACTGCACGCACACAATCACATGACACACGCGCACGCGGACATCACTCGGTTATATTTATTTTCTCAGGAAACCTGTTTTATGGTGGTTTCATGTACCTACCTAAGGAAAACTATAAGCAACTTCTGAAAGTTATATCTGAATTTGAGAAATTGATTAAAAAGAGTCAATCATTACATGTCCAATATAACCTGAATAAATAAATATATATGGACTTTACACACAACGCCCTCTAGTCCCAAACTAAGCAAAGCTTGTGATATGGAAACTAGATGGCTGATAGAATACGTATATACTTTTTTTTTAAATGCATACTTATAATACATAGTACCTAACACGGCAGACATAGAACAAACATCTATGTTTTCCACGCACAAATGTTTGTTCTTGGTGGGGATCGAACCCACGACCCACAGCACGGAAGGCAGAGCTATTACCGACTGAGCTGTGACGCCTGTCAAAATACTGTGATTAAAAAAAAATCTAATCGTACTGTGATTAAAATACCTACCTTCGTTATGGGGGCTCAACTTACATTGGTGGTAAGTCGGGACTGGGATACAAAACGTTGCATTAGGTAGGTAAGGTACCTACTCGTACATTAGCATGGTTCCTTCACTCAGAACACTACTTAGGTACATACGTAGTACTTGCGCCTTGCCTTGCCAAGCCAAGCCTGATTGAGCGAGCGAGCGAGCGAAGCGTCTCACTTTAGAGATTGGCCAAAAATGCTTTTGTCCAGGTTCTCGCCTACAGGTCGCATTCATCAACCAATTTCGACGAATACTGGCACACAAGTTCCTTGATTTATTTAAATTTTTTTGTCGAGCGCGATTTTTTATTGGGGGGAAACGAAGTTTGCTGTAGCGTTATTTATCGACGGATTTCAATCAAATTTGAGAAGCACATTGTAGACTTCATTCTACACAAGATGGTGTAAAAAAAACCAAAAGGAAAGTGGAACAAAAGTGGAAGGGGGAAAAGAGGGCATTTTTTTTTATTTACACCGACCTACCTATATCAATGAGACTACGCAGTCCTCTCCGCGTTCACTAGACGAACCCGTAGACTCTAGATTCCACCTCCCAGGACTACGGGAACGCGAGTACCTAATCGCTAAAACTTATACCCCTAATTTGCTCAAAAGTCTACATAGGTAAGCCTATTGGAATATTCAAGCGCCTGAAATGTGATTTAGCCAGAGGAAAGCGTCTGTTATTGCATGGTGATAAGGCTCGCTCGCGAGGTCTACTGTTCCCACAGAACCACTATTAGTGTTAACTAAACTAGTTTCTTATTCAAACTCTGGTCGAAAGGTTGCGAAAACCATTTAAAGAACATACAAAAAACTAATGATTTGCCAAAAAGTTTAGCTGTTCGTAGGCGTATCTTAGCTACTCCATGGTCGGACTCTGCTAAGTACCTACTCTGTCAACCATTTCCTGGTACGTATAGCTACCTACACCTACTTAATCCGACCATATGTTACCATCTCAACGAACCGCTGAAACAAAGGCATGCCCGCCGATTTAATGAGCCAACATTATGAAGGTTATGATTTTGTTTCTAAAATCGTCTTAAAAATCCGGGATCTGTCAGGACTATACCCTAGTCAGTAGGTAAAGGTGGAACCAGCCTGAGGACTGAGCACTGAGGACTGAGGACTGAGGACTGATGACTGAGGAGTGAGGGCCACTCGGATGGATGGAGCGGAATGGAATGGAAGGCTCGAGTAAATCGCGCTATCGACAGATTGTTGTAATTCGATACCTAAGTAAGATAAGTCACGCGAAAACGCGCGCCGCCGCCCCGCGTCGCGTCGTGCCCTCGGCGTCGACGTCGGCGTCGGCGTCGCTCACAATACAACATACCTACCTATCTGCACGGATTATGAGTACAGGTACCTACTTACCTACCTATTACAAACATATAACCCCGATAAGTACCTAAAACTTGAATTGTTCATCATCATTTTACGCGAGTCATCATCACTTAGAAAAAGGTCTAACAGTAACAGCCGATCACTGATTGAATTGAAGTGCTACTCGGATTCAGATAAAGGTTAAACATTATTGCCGTCTCTCTCTCTTACCAGTGTTATGTTATGTACGTGTGAGTAAAACAAATAATGTAATCGTTTCGTTTCAATATTGGGGCGCAAGTGGCGTGACAAGACTTTCGATTCATTTCCCCATTATCAGAGCAGCTCCAGCCTAGCCGCCGCCGCCATGCGCCAGCCGCCAGGCCCACAAGAAGGAAAACTAACAAATGTTTTAGGCAAGTATCGCCAGCCGGAATCCTAGTTTGAAATATGGCATGGCAACCCTAGGTGCGACCACGCACCGCACTCTAGCTAACAACCGTGACCTGTACTGTGCCTGTGCCTGTGCCTGTGCCTGCCTATCGGATTAACCTTGAATATTTTCACAAACATGGTGTCCGTTACGTAAAGTACTTATGTTACGATAGATACACGCCAAATGTCATTTATCGATGTCGACGTTCGATAAAACGTGACTTGCTTCGCTATCTACCAGAAAAGATTAGCTCTTTCTTTCCTACATCGCGTCGCGTTACATTATTTTGAATTTATGTACATACCTACCTACGGTAGGTACCTAATTAAAGATTAATAACCTACCAAACGTAGGTAAGTAGGTAGGTACTTACAAACGCGGGCGAATTTATTGGATCTAGTTTTGGAAAAACGGAACACTCTTTATGGTCTCACTCCGGTGTCCGTCCGTCTGTCACATCCACCACAGTAAGCCATACAAGCTAGGGAGTTGACATGACGATACGGTTCAGGTTACGTGTAATAAGAAATTCAGTTAACTTTTAGAAGTTGCCTACTTATACACTCGAGAGCAATGATTCCGGGTCACTTAAAGAATGTTAAAAATCTCGGAAACTAAAAATGATAGGTTAATGCAATAAATTGTATTTAATAGACAATGTAATACTCCTTAAATGAAAGTAAAAAAATATGAGTCACCATACATTTTATTAACACAAAATTACATAAAGAAAAAAACTGCTGATCTCTCCTTAAAACAAAAATAGGAAACATGAAATTTTTGAACTTTATTACGATTTGACTTGAATTTTAATACTTCGTATTGCCTCCTCGTGCTTCCATTACTGCGTTTACGCGGTTTGGCATGCTGTACACCAAGTTCCTTATACGATTTTGGGGAATATTCTCCCATTCCTCTGTGAGAGCAATTTTGAGCTCACGAAGCGTGATTGGGGGAGGGTTTCGTTGTTTTACGCATCTGCCTAGCTCGTCCCAAGCATGCTCGATCGGGTTGATATCCGGGCTGCGCGCTGGCCACTCCATACGAGTAATGTTCATCTCTTGAAGGTAGTCATTCACAATCCTACCTGTATGAGGTCGGGCATTGTCATGCATAAATATAGCATCCTCACCTAAATTGACCATAAATGGACCAACATGATCATTGAGGATTTCTTCCACATATCTTACGCTAGTTAAAGAGCCGTTTTCTATGATCACCAGCTCTGTGCGACTTTCAGAAGAAATTCCGGCCCACACAAGTACAGACCCACCACCGTAGGCTACTTTTTCTTCGATGCATGCTTGCTTGAATCTTTCCCCTGGTCTTCGATACACTCTGTGTCTTCCATCGTGCTTGTAGAGCATAAATTTTGATTCGTCGGAGAACATAACTTTTGACCAATCTTCAATACTCCAATTTACGTGGCTCTGGGCATATCTTAGTCTTGAAATACGATGCCCACGCTCCAGTTTAGGGCCGTTTGCAGGTCTAAGGGGTTTTAAGTTAGATTCAGCAAGCCGACGTCTTACTGTCCATGCACTTGGGTTACTTCCTCCGAGGCGTCGAAACTGATTTGTGAGTTCAGTTCCTGTGAGAAAGCGATTTCGAAGCATGGTGTTCACCAAGTATCGGTCTTCTCGTGCTGTGGTACACCTGGTTCTGCCCGTTCCTGGTCTGCGTAGGTTAGAACCAGTTTCTTCGTAACGTCGGAGAACTCTTTGTACTGTTGACAGCGACACACCGACAGTCCTGGCTGTATCGCGCTGACTCCGGCCGGTTTCCAGCATTGTAAGTATTCTGGTGCATTCTTCAGGCGTAAGCGACATAATTTCAGCTTGAATAATGAATATAGAGCACTATCAACATGGTTTATATACCCACATAAATGACAGATTACAAACAAAAGCAAAACCAAATGCTGTAATTTCGTAGTTCCATCTTCGAAAGTGGCCCTTTTTCAAATTTGATTTTTTTAAGATATAACTTTACAATAACTAAGAAGTTTTAATACCTTCATTTAAGGAGTATTACATTGTCTATTAAATACAATTTATTGCATTAACCTATCATTTTTAGTTTCCGAGATTTTTAACATTCTTTAAGTGACCCGGAATCATTGCTCTCGCGTGTAGGTTTCCTTTCATTTTTAGTATTTAGTGTTCCGTTCGTCCAACAGCGTGGATCCTAGGAGTTGATCAACTTTTGTCAATTTACTGTGTTTTGGATTCCAATAGTAGGTAGGTACCTAAGTATTGGTAGTCTGTCTGCAGCTCGCTGTAGTTTAGGGAGGTAGGTAGGTTGGTATCGGATCGGATGTAGGTACCTGCAGGCTGGTGTAGGAGGAGTGCTTGCGGCCGCCGATGGAGAAGCGGAAGCGGTCGTCGGGCACGCGGTGGTGGCGCAGCAGCAGCGCGCTCAGCACGGCCTGGCGGTCGTCCTCCTCGATGAGTCCCTCGGCCGCCATGGCGTGCGCGACGCGCCACGCCGCCGCCGGCAGGTCGCGCTCCGGCAGGTCCAGCAACACCACGCCCGTCTCCAGGCAGCGCCGCAGGTTCAGCAGCGAGTGGAACGAGAGCGAGGCGACGTGCGGCCTGCCCCAGCGCGCGGAGCCCTCCTCCACGTCCTCCTCGTACTTGATCCAGCGCGCCGTCTCGCGCCAGCCGGCCGCCGCCGCGCCGCCCTCGCCCGCCTCGCCCACCAGCTCGTCCAGCTGCACGAACACCGAGTGCGGGCTGTGCGCGCGCGGCCGCGGCACCGGCGGCGGCGCGTTCACCTCGCCTCCGCCCCGACTCTGCGGCGGTTGCAGGCGTCTCCTGATAAACAATAGATCGACAAACTTGTTTCAGTGAAGGTCGCATCGAATCCAGACTAACATTTCAGCGCGAAAACGCCGTGGACGGGCGTTCAGTTTGACGGTTCAAAAGTTTGCAAAGTGAGACCTAGCACCTATCGGCACGTATAGCTAGCATGTAGGTACCTGATTGTACCTACACTAAATACCTACGTACGCCGGTACTTCCTAGGCTTTCTAACTAGATGGCAGGCAAGTGAGGAAAGCACAGCTATGGAGAGGAGTGCGCGGTGTGCGCGCTCGCTTCCCGGCCATAAGTCACCGAGGTGTGAGGGAGGACCACTCCATACGATTCCAGGTAAGCGGGCTGTCGAGTGGCGGCGTCACCTGATGAGAGGCGGGACTGGACGGTGAGGATGCGCTGCCTCACCCCCACCCCCACCCCCACCGGCACCCCTACCGGCACGGGCACCGGCACCGGCCGAGGCTACATTACGTACGCGTGTCGCTCCTCGCGGCGGTCTCGCTCCGCGGCCGCGTCCGGCGGCGGCTCTCCGTCCCACTGCACGCGCCGCGGCGACTCCTGCGCATACAACCAAACCACTATATTATCCGTCGACGAGTCGCGGCCGCCGCGCCGGCTGCCACGTGTCCGCCACTCACCCGAAGTGCGTCCACATCGCCCGCCTCTGCAACAGAACAACGGTACAGTTAGAGTAGGTAGATGGCGAGACGACTGGGGAGGGGGGGATCGGCCGAGGCACTCACCATCGTAGGGCGGCGGCGCGGCGTGGTCGCGGCGCGGCGCGGCGCCCGCGGCGGGAGGCGGCGGCGCGGGCGCGCCTGCCTCGCTCCACACCACGCGATCCATCTCTTCGTCCAGCTGCAGCTCGTCATCGCCCACGGCCTGCGAACGAATGCCGCCATCAGGTCAGGTAGCCAAGTAGTGGGAGGCGTGTCGCAGGCCCACGCCTCAGCCCCACACGGGATGCCTCGGGTGCCACGCCTCAGCCCCACACGGGATGCCTCGGGTGCCACGCCTCAGCCCCACACGGGATGCCTCGGGTGCCACGCCTCAGCCCCACACGGGATGCCTCGGGTACCACGCCTCAGCTCCACACGGGATGCCTCGGGTACCACGCCTCAGCCCCACACGGGATGCCTCGGGTACCACGCCTCAGCCCCACACGGGATGCCTCGGGTGCCACGCCTCAGCCCCACACGGGATGCCTCGGGTACCACGCCTCAGCCCCACACGGGATGCCTCGGGTGCCACGCCTCAGCCCCACACGGGATGCCTCGGGTACCACGCCTCAGCTCCACACGGGATGCCTCGGGTGCCACGCCTCAGCCCCACACGGGATGCCTCGGGTACGCCTCAGCCCCACACGGGATGCCTCGGGTACCACGCCTCAGCTCCACACGGGATGCCTCGGGTGCCACGCCTCAGCCCCACACGGGATGCCTCGGGTACGCCTCAGCCCCACACGGGATGCCTCGGGTACCACGCCTCAGCTCCACACGGGATGCCTCGGGTGCCACGCCTCAGCCCCACACGGGATGCCTCGGGTAGGTACGCCTCAGCCCCACACGGGATGCCTCGGGTACCACGCCTCAGCTCCACACGGGATGCCTCGGGTGCCACGCCTCAGCCCCACACGGGATGCCTCGGGTAGGTACGCCTCAGCCCCACACGGGATGCCTCGGGTACCACGCCTCAGCTCCACACGGGATGCCTCGGGTGCCACGCCTCAGCCCCACACGGGATGCCTCGGGTACGCCTCAGCCCCACACGGGATGCCTCGGGTACCACGCCTCAGCTCCACACGGGATGCCTCGGGTGCCACGCCTCAGCCCCACACGGGATGCCTCGGGTAGGTACGCCTCAGCCCCACACGGGATGCCTCGGGTACCACGCCTCAGCTCCACACGGGATGCCTCGGGTGCCACGCCTCAGCCCCACACGGGATGCCTCGGGTAGGTACGCCTCAGCCCCACACGGGATGCCTCGGGTACCACGCCTCAGCTCCACACGGGATGCCTCGGGTGCCACGCCTCAGCCCCACACGGGATGCCTCGGGTACGCCTCAGCCCCACACGGGATGCCTCGGGTACCACGCCTCAGCTCCACACGGGATGCCTCGGGTACCACGCCTCAGCTCCACACGGGATGCCTCGGGTGCCACGCCTCAGCCCCACACGGGATGCCTCGGGTACGCCTCAGCCCCACACGGGATGCCTCGGGTACCACGCCTCAGCTCCACACGGGATGCCTCGGGTGCCACGCCTCAGCCCCACACGGGATGCCTCGGGTACGCCTCAGCCCCACACGGGATGCCTCGGGTACCACGCCTCAGCTCCACACGGGATGCCTCGGGTGCCACGCCTCAGCCCCACACGGGATGCCTCGGGTACGCCTCAGCCCCACTGGCTGGCTTTGTTCTAAAAGCAGACTACCACCAACCAGGCCGCACGCAACTACATCAATTACAAGTTTTTGAAGCGCCGTTCTTCTACTATCAGCTTCGAGGTGTACGTTCAAACTAAAGATAAGTAAGATTTCTCTGATCCTGTGCCCTTCAACTATCGATCACTGTAGGTACATTATAATATAATCACTTGATATCGATCTTTGTTTTATAATAACCTTAATACATAGATAAACATTTTCAAAAAAACCAGCTGCAACAAGCCAGCCAAAGAGTATGACACAAGCATAAAGAAACTTTTTACTAGTTTATAATATTTGTCATAATAGCCTCTTCTGTTTCACTTTTATTAGCCGACTTCAAAAAAGGAGGAGGTTATCAATTCGATTCGGTTGAATTTTTTTTTCCGCTCCGTCATCGTATTTAGCAAAAACAGTTTGTGCGCCTCTTTGGCTTCGTTTTTAACCCTGACGCAACAACGACGGGGTGTTATAAGTTTGACTTGTGTGTGTGTAATGTGTGTCTGTCTGTCTGTGGCATCGTACTTAGCTCCCTAACGGATGAACCGATTTTGATTTAGTATTTTTTTTTGTTTGAAAGGTGAATTAGTCGGGAGCGTTCTTATCTACCTATGTTTGATGAAAATCGGTCTAAAATGGCCGCCGCTACAAAATGGCGGATTACAATTTTTTTCACATCAAATTCATTTATCAAATCAAATTGAAGGGCATGACTAGGTATTATACATTATCAAATCCAAGATGGTCTCCGCCACAAAATAGTTAATTACATTTTACGCTTCGCCTACTTTTTAGGCTTTTTACGTTCATAGTTGGGGGTTGCTTTTTATAATGTTTGCTTGCTTGCTTGCTTGGCCATAATGTTGTATGGCTTGGATAGCTGTTGGACCAAGAAATATCTTACATAAACAATAAATAGGTACTTTGAGAAAATTTGAGAAGCACATTAAAGACTTCATTCTACACAAGATGCTGTTTAAAAAAATTACAAAAAGAAAGTGGAACAAAAGTGGAAAAAGGAAAAGAGGAGAAATTAATTTTTAGAGTTTTTTTTCTGAAAATTTACGTCTACCTATATCAATGAGACTACGCAGTCCTCTCCGCGTTCACGAGACGAACCCGTAGACTCTAGATTCGACCTCCTAGGACCAAGGGAACGCGAGTAATCGCTAAAACTTATACCCCTAATTTGCTCAAAAGTCTACATAGGTAAGCCTATTGGAATATTCAAGCGCCTGAAATGTGATTTAGCTAGAGGAAAGTGTCTGTTATTGCATGGTTATTATAAGGCTCGCGAGTTCTACTAGTTGTACTGTTCTCACAGAACCACTAGTAATAATATATTTATTATACCTATTTACTTTAGTATTTTATGAACAGTGACGTTACGAGTAGTACCTACAATACAAGTTGAAATAGGTAGGTAGGTAAGTAGGTAAGGTAAGTACGTAGTAAGAAACAACTCGGCCGCCCTTGTTGCCGTTCGAATGTTTGCTGACCGTTATTTTATTATTTACTAGCAGTTACCCGCGACTTCGTACGCGAGTACCGTTTCCGTGTACATTATATTATCTGTGCGTGTACCGAGCGGATACTTTGAGAAACTTGACATTACACCGAACCCGTACTCTAATGTCAAACGTTAGTCGTTAGACCACAGAGGTAGTACTACGTCCTGTCAAACTGACGTGACATGACATGACATCATCCTCTTGCCAATCGGCGCTGCTAATCCCGTTTTATCATTTTATCCTGTAGATCCTGTTAATTATTCAGAATAAAAAGTAGCCTATGTGTCAATCCAGGTTACGAACTATATGTATATGCCAAGTTTCATCCAAGTTGGTTCAGTAGTTTCGACGTGATTGAAACACAAACATCAAAACTTTCGCATTTATAATATTAGTAGGAAGTAGGATAGGATTTATGCTTGACGCGTATTTACCCCAAATTATTTTGAAGATTTTATGTTTGTTCGTGACGGCTATCTATTAGTAAGTACGTACCTATGTAGATTGTAAGAAGTCTATGCTAATAGGTAGCTAGGTATAGGTAACGGCCATGCTGACTGCCAATTCACATCTATAGGTAACTAACTACCGAACCTATTTAAACAAGTAGCTAAGTATGCGCTAGTTGTTGAAAATGTTACCCTTCGATCCACTATAGCATGCCGCGCTGCTGGCGCTGACTACCGGTCTACCTATGGCGCAGCACAGCACAGCACAGCACAGCACGGCACAGCACAGCGTGCAGCGCCGCGCCGCCCGCGAGCCGCATCGCATTACATCATTCGCGGGCTTATGTCACAGAAGAATAGATAGCTACCTACTTTATGACCATGTCTATTTATTTGGATCTAAAATACACTCGAGAGCAATGATTCCGGGTCACTTAAAGAATGTTAAAAATCTCGGAAACTAAAAATGATAGGTTAATGCAATAAATTGTATTTAATAGACAATGTAATACTCCTTAAATGAAAGTAAAAAAATATGAGTCACCATACATTTTATTAACACAAAATTACATAAAGAAAAAAACTGCTGATCTCTCCTTAAAACAAAAATAGGAAACATGAAATTTTTGAACTTTATTACGATTTGACTTGAATTTTAATACTTCGTATTGCCTCCTCGTGCTTCCATTACTGCGTTTACGCGGTTTGGCATGCTGTACACCAAGTTCCTTATACGATTTTGGGGAATATTCTCCCATTCCTCTGTGAGAGCAATTTTGAGCTCACGAAGCGTGATTGGGGGAGGGTTTCGTTGTTTTACGCATCTGCCTAGCTCGTCCCAAGCATGCTCGATCGGGTTGATATCCGGGCTGCGCGCTGGCCACTCCATACGAGTAATGTTCATCTCTTGAAGGTAGTCATTCACAATCCTACCTGTATGAGGTCGGGCATTGTCATGCATAAATATAGCATCCTCACCTAAATTGACCATAAATGGACCAACGTGATCATTGAGGATTTCTTCCACATATCTTACGCTAGTTAAAGAGCCGTTTTCTATGATCACCAGCTCTGTGCGACTTTCAGAAGAAATTCCGGCCCACACAAGTACAGACCCACCACCGTAGGCTACTTTTTCTTCGATGCATGCTTGCTTGAATCTTTCCCCTGGTCTTCGATACACTCTGTGTCTTCCATCGTGCTTGTAGAGCATAAATTTTGATTCGTCGGAGAACATAACTTTTGACCAATCTTCAATACTCCAATTTACGTGGCTCTGGGCATATCTTAGTCTTGAAATACGATGCCCACGCTCCAGTTTAGGGCCGTTTGCAGGTCTAAGGGGTTTTAAGTTAGATTCAGCAAGCCGACGTCTTACTGTCCATGCACTTGGGTTACTTCCTCCGAGGCGTCGAAACTGATTTGTGAGTTCAGTTCCTGTGAGAAAGCGATTTCGAAGCATGGTGTTCACCAAGTATCGGTCTTCTCGTGCTGTGGTACACCTGGTTCTGCCCGTTCCTGGTCTGCGTAGGTTAGAACCAGTTTCTTCGTAACGTCGGAGAACTCTTTGTACTGTTGACAGCGACACACCGACAGTCCTGATTGTATCGCGCTGACTCCGGCCGGTTTCCAGCATTGTAAGTATTCTGGTGCATTCTTCAGGCGTAAGCGACATAATTTCAGCTTGAATAATGAATATAGAGCACTATCAACATGGTTTATATACCCACATAAATGACAGATTACAAACAAAAGCAAAACCAAATGCTGTAATTTCGTAGTTCCATCTTCGAAAGTGGCCCTTTTTCAAATTTGATTTTTTTAAGATATAACTTTACAATAACTAAGAAGTTTTAATACCTTCATTTAAGGAGTATTACATTGTCTATTAAATACAATTTATTGCATTAACCTATCATTTTTAGTTTCCGAGATTTTTAACATTCTTTAAGTGACCCGGAATCATTGCTCTCGCGTGTATTTGAACAACTTTGACTGTCTCGTATAAAGTTCAGCCTTGCCTGCGATGCGATACGATGCGATTAGATTATTCGAGTGATATTTTTTTTGACACTTCCGGAAGACGACGACGACGCGACGTCGCGCGCGATTCATTGAGTTGATGAGATAGACGTGGTAGGTACTTGGTATGATGATGCAATGATTCGCATTCGCGAATATTCGCATGTTTATTTCAGTTGTTCGCTCGTTCGATCAATTTGATCGAGTGAGCGAAGCGAACAAACAGCTCAATGCATTTTTATGTTTGTTAATATTTGAATCGCCTGTCCGACCTTCATAGGATTTGGTAGGTCTAGTCTACGGATAGTACTCGTACTCAGGTACCTACCTACGCTTCAAGTATACTGCTAACATTATGAGGTAAATCGATAAAAGGATTGTAAGTTATCAGGGTTCAAAACGGACTAGGTAATATAAATAGTCGCCTAATTAAATGAAGTGGGGTGTCATAATAATGATGTGTTCGGTTCGGTTCGGAGTAAACCGAACACGTAAGCACAGCATTTTTGCAGCGCTACGCGGTTCCACGCACAAGTCCTTTAGGTAGGTACCTACCGTTCGACGTATTACCGCCATGCCAGTAGCCAGTAGCCAGTAGCCAGTACAGTACTGTACCTACGCGACCACCTACCTACTACACCAACCATGTTAATACACTCGTGTGAGCTATTCTTACTTTAAATCATATTATAAGGTTATGGTTAGGTACCTAACCTACCTTCAAGTGATTTGTGTTGGAGTTGCATTTAATTTAGGGTCAGATGGGGCTTTTGCAATAACGGGACAAATGCGATAACGTTAGTCTAAAAGTAGTTTCACTTAAGAAACCGGTGCTGCCATCTCTGAAATACCATACGTACTTCTTGAACTCTAAGCTAACCACTTGTTGACAAGTTTCACTGACGGATGTAGGAGTGACGTGTCATTGCGTGTCGGACATCGTAAAAGCGTGCAGGTCAAATTCATAACCTAACTTTGCATCGAGATTCATCCAAGGATTTAACGTAAGTTTTTAATTTGTTTTGTGATAGTATGATAACTTATGCGTTAGAAAGTTATTTTAAACGTGTATTTTTTAAATATCTGGTACCGTCTACATCGTACGTTCATTATTGCATTTGCCCCGGAATTTTGTGTTATTGGGGCAAATGTGATATATAATTATTACATTTACCCCTAGACAATTTCTTGTTCCAGATGGTGCGAAATTACGTTAAAAAAAAAGAGACGGGACCCAAATATTGCGAAGACAGATTAAACCGAGCTATTGAAGAAGTACGAGCCGGTAGATTAACAATACATAAGGCGTCAACATTGTACGGAATTCCATTTTCAACACTGTATTGTCGAATTAAAGGTACGCGAGGAGTTATCAAAAAATCAAAAGGGAGGAGAAAAGCACTCACCGACAATATAGAGAACGTGTTAGCAACTTCCGTGAAAACACTAGCAGAGTGGGGCTTTGGCCTCAGCAGGAAAGAAATTCTGGAATTGGTGGGTCAGTTTGTTTCTAAGAATGATATTGAAACACCTTTCAAAGATGGGATTCCAGGGGAGGACTGGTTTCTTAATTTTAAAAAGCGGCATAATCTGTCCATTCGAAAACCAGAGCCGTTAGAATATGCTAGAAAGAAAGCTGCCACAGACCCATTTAATATTTACGGATATTTTAATCTTTTAAAAAAGGTCTTGGTTGAACTGGATATAGAGGACAAGCCGGATCGTATCTGGAATTTGGATGAAAGCAGCCTAAGTATCGATCCATCCAAATCCAAAGTCGTCGGAGAAAAAGGCAAAAGCTCATCCCGAGTTACAAGCACTGCGGGTAAAGAAAACACTACTTTTGTTCTGGCTTGTAATGCTATGGGTCAACGAGTGCCTCCTTTAATCATATTCAAAGGAAAAAATATGTGGGATCAATGGAAGGCGCCACCAGACAAAGAATTTCCCGGCACAGCTTACGCGGCGACACCCAATGGTTGGATGGAGACTGAAGTCTTCAAAAATTACTTCAAAAAAACCCTCGTACCGGCTTTGGGTGATGAAAGACCTGTCTTGGTTATATACGACGGACACTCCACTCATGTTTCGCTTGACTTGGTAGAATATGCTTTGGAACAAGGAATAACAATTTTAAAACTCCCTGCCCACACTAGTGATATTTTACAACCATTAGACGTCTCGGTTTTCAAGTCTTACAAACAAAAATGGGACCAAACTATTGCAACTTGGCAGCGACAACATATTGGCCAAAAACTACCCAAATGCCTATTTTCTCAATTTCTGGGAGAAACATGGACCAAAGTCAGCGAAGATGTCATCAAGAATGGTTTTAGGAAGGCAGGCATTTTTCCGTTTGATGTTGATGTTGTCCCAAAAGAGAATTTCGCTAAAGAAGCTTTAGAGCGTTGGGAGAAACACCAACAACAAATTGAAATGGGTGTGCAAGATAATACTATGGAGCTTGTGAATACCGAGCACATTGATATTGCAAGGTGCGAATCGCCATCGCTTTTAACTTTGTCGATTTCTGAGAATGTCAATGAAGCCTCTAGTCTACAGTCACTGAATGTCGTCAACTCCCCACAAAGATCCGATATTGAAACCCCACGTTCTCAAGAAAAGGCAGTTAATAATTCTGAAATCCCACAAACCGCATCTATGGAGCAATTAATTTTGTCAGTTATTCACCAAAAACAAATGCCAAACAAACAAACGAGACGAAAAGTCGCCTCGGGTGCTGAAGTTATAACATCCGCTGAAATTGTTGAAGTATTAAGGAACAAAGAACAAATTCAATTAGCTAAACGCGTAAGAACTACAAAGAAATCGAAAATAACAAGGAAAAAGGCAAAGAAGACTGAGAATTCAGACAGTGACATAACGGACGTAGAATCTGTACAGGTCGGTAGTGACATAAACAAAGTTAAAAAAATAAATAAAAGGAAACAAGGAGCGAAATTAAACCGAAAGAAAAAGTCAGACGATACAGAGAGTGATGAAAGTTCTGAAGGTAAAGTGTATTATGCAGAATCAGATGCTAGTGAATGGATGGAAGAGGAAGACGAACAACGAGAAGAAGATGAACAATATGATTCTGATAAAGAAAATAACGAAAGCAGAAAAACACCAGTAATGAAAAATAAAATTGGAAGAGTAGGAACAGAAAAAGTAAAGGAAGTAGCAAAGGAACAAGAAAAAGAAGAGATAAGAATTGAAAGGGACGGATCGCACGAAACAGCAACCAAAGATCAAGAAATAGAGCAGATCGAAACTGAGAAGACACGAACGGAGGAAAAAACAGAAAAAAGAATTGAAGAAAACAATTGGGTTATAGTGAAATATGCACTGAAAAAAGGACTAAAATACTATGTGGGTGTTATAAAAAAACAGGTGGGCCCTCGTTGGGAGGTGAAATTTGTAAGACGTAAGGGAAGTATGTTTGTATGGCCATTAACGGAGGATGTTGATCAAATCACGGCTGACTCCATCGTTCAGATACTTCCTAATCCTGAATTAACCAAACGTGGTTTAATAACATTTGATTTTAAGTTCAGAAATATGGTTATTTCCTAATTGATTCACATAATAATTAGCATAAGTAAAATATAACTTTTGGAAAAAGTTAATAACTTTTGATGTGATTGTCTGATTTCGTTGAAATAAAAACTGAAAAATTTCTTTATTTCTTTATTTTTTTGCTTTTACCCCAGAAATCAATCTTTAGACACTCTTAATAAATTAGATATGATTATTTCATTTGCCCCTTTACACGGGGTAAATGTAATATTGAAACACTGTACTTCATTCGGGTCTCATTTTTATGAAATTATATATTTTTTCGTTACTTAAAATACATAAAATAACAGCTAAATATATGCTTAATAACAGCTGTAAATGTCAATTCTTCTAACTAATTAGTGAGTAAGCAGTATAAAATTGAACTTATAAATTTAGTTATGACCCTCGCATATGCCCCACTTCACCCTACCAGTTTTAACCAACATTGGCAACTAGCTGGCTAGCTTGTTGTGTTGTGGCATGACAAGTATGGCAACATTGGCTAGCTAGCTTGATCGCGGTACCTACAGTAAGTATGTACCGATAGTCGATAGGTACCGATGCAATAAGCCATCCTTCAATAAAATGTCTGTGTTTGTGTTCTTTTTGGGAACATTGTGAGATGCTAAGCCCCGAACTGAGATCTCACTTTTGTGAGAGTTTATTGTGAATTACCTGTAAGTACCTACCAACGAAATAATCCTTAGCGGATTTCTTTACCATTTCAGAGCACTGGCATTGCCCGCACACATTTCCGAATAGAAAAATCCATAGATGCATTCGGACCAGATTCGAACCCACGACCTTAGGATCGAAAGGTGGGGTTGCTTGCTACTACTGGGCCACAGGTGCTCTACCTAAGTAATGGTAGTACCAGTTGGGTTGCCAACCATAAGTACCTATTGTTAAAAACAGTTTACTCATGTAGGTAAAGTACTTATCTAATACTTAGTTACTGTCGAATAAAAATAAATGAGGTAGTGTGGTGCGGCTGCGCGATCGATCACTGAACTGATCGTTCCATGCCAGGCCAGGACTAAACTGTCAACACGTAGGTATACCTACCTACTTACTTACTGCGAAGAGGTTCAAGCACAAGCGCTATGCTTTTCAGTGCTGTAGGTAGGTAGGTAGGTAGAGTAATTTGGAACCAAAACACGAAAACTTTGGCAGCTATGAAAACCGCCACAGAGTTACACGAAAACAATAAAATACTGTTTTCTTCATAGAAATACTGTTCATTTATCTCCACCGACCTGAGAATACCTACTTACTATATTTTTTTACAAAAAGTTGGCAACCCTAATTACTAGCTAGCTATATAGCGAAACCTAGGTAGGTAGTAAAGTAAGTATACCTTAGCTAGGTACCTACCTACATAAAAAACTAAAATAATGTAACTTACTTACCTACCTAGATTGATTTATCGATGGAGCTAAATGCGGTAATAAAGCGATGTGTGCAACTGAACGCATGGTATCCGCGCTGTGCACGGCGCGGCGCGAGCGAACGTTGCTTGCGAACGGACTAACCTGTTGCGGCGCGAAGCCCAGGAAGGACAGTCTTCTCTTGCCGGAGCTCATCGTGCGATAGACGTCCGGTATGGCGGCGTGCGCGCGCGCGACTGACTGACTGACTGACACTGACTGACTGGTGCCTGGTGGCCTGGCGCTCGCACTGGCTCGCCTAGCCTGGGCCTGCGTGCGTGCGTCAACCTGCGACCGAGGTGTCGCGCCGGGCCGCGCCGCGCGCGCCGCGAGGTCACGCGCATTCCTACATACTAGGTATCTATAATAGGTAGGTGGTACGTAGCGTACCTAAACACTCCGCGCGCCCGCGCGTGCCGTGCGCTCTCGTCCACGTCTGTCTGACACCAAACTCACCACACCCACCATCAAAGTCTTATTACACTATGCAATCTCAAGAAGAAAAGCCTTATAACACATTTCTTATGAAACATTTCTTTCAACTATGCCTTAATAATCATAGAGTACGTATTTAGAACTAGATGTAGATTACGTAGATTAGAACGCCACTAGTAAGTAGATTAGAACGCGCCAACGCTGCGTTTTAGGAATTACGTGGTGGCATCGCTCGTAGTTACTATGGTATACCTATAATTGAGAAGTAGTCACTGTTATCCCAAAAGTTACAAAAAAAAATGCGAGTAGGTCGCTGATGGATCGAAACTTCCCGATACTTATTCTATCTAGATGAAAGGAAAATTCAAAAAATATTGACTGGCGATGTTCACCTGTTTTTAATATTGAAAACTTAGGTTAGGATTACCAAAATATTGAACACTTAGGTTAGGTTTATAAATATTGAACGTTTAGGTTGGGTTTAAAATATTAAACACTTAGGTTAGGTTTATAAATATTGAACGGTTAGGTTGGGTTTTAAATATTGAACACTTAGGTTAGGTTTATAAATATTGAACGTAAGGTTTAAGTTCGTTTTTTTTTTTTTTTTTAATGCCTATTTTCCCCTGGCGTTACCAGGCAAAGTTTTCAACACAACTCTTTCGTACCAGTTCTCGCTTTTATGCCTCTCGCACTTTCGTTCTTCATACTGTATCTTTCTTTCATCCATCCGCTTGCTTTCTTAATTTACATTTACTTTACTTTTATTTCTTATCTTTATTTATTTATTTTGGGATGAAATACAAGGGTTTACATTTATTTATTTTCTAAGTTTTACATATATAAATACATTTCTTTCTTATCTACTAACTATTTTCAATGGACACAATATTATATAACTATATTAAATTACATAATTGTGCTTCCTTATTGTTACTTATTTTTATTTGCTACTGTCTTAACTATTTTTATACAATACTCTAGAAATTTATCTCTTACATGTTTATCCTCTATTATTATTGCCAAATTTTCTACATTTATACATTTATCTATTTCCATTTCTAAATTGAACCTTTCTCTTCCAAATCTGGGGCAGCTAGTTATAACATGGTGGACACTCTCCTCTACCTCGGGGTCGCATGGGCACGACGGACTCTCCTTACACTTGAATCGGTGCAAGTATGAGGAGAACCCGCCGTGTCCTGTGAAAAGCTGGACTATAGTGGGGCTTAGTTTTATCAGTTTTAAGAGACGGTGTGCCTGTATCGCATTTGGGAAGAAGCTTTTTGTAACTACGCCTTGTGATGCTTGTGTGTAGCGTCTGTTCCATTCGCAGAGCGAGTCTCGTCTGATTTCTCGCTTTGCGAATGAGACAGGACAGTTGTCGTATTTCGCTTTAACCTTCAAGTGCAGGTTAGGTTAGGTTAGGTTTTTTTTTTTTTTTTTTGTTGTTCTCGTTCTTTTCCTCTGACGAGTAAGGGTCAGAGTCTTTCTTATCTTTATTTTAATTATACTATTCTTACTTTATTTTAACAGAATGAATTTCTCTAAAAAACAATTTAAATTCTACGTCCTAATATTTTTCACTTTTTCCTTTTCGCTAGTTCGGGATGGGGTTAAGGGTGTGGGTGCGTTTTATTTACATTCTTTCTTATAAGTTCTGGTTTTAACAAACTTAACTAGTTACATTTTGTCTTATATCTATTTTATGTCTAAGTATTCTTAGTTTTATACATTTCCTTATCTCTACTTATAGTAATGCTGACTTGACATATATCAAAATATACATATTCAACATTATTAAAATACGACTTATTTATTTTTTACTATAACCTTTTTGCCTATCTTAACACAGTATGTAATAAACTTATTTCTATCATATTTATTTTCTAGCAACTTATTTGCATTTTCGGCAGTTAGGGTCATGTCGAATTCCTGCTCGGCCTCGTATCTCTCTTTACCATAAACTGGGCATTCGAATAAGATGTGTGCGACTGTTTCACCTTTGCCGGGCTCACAAATGCACGATGGGCTGTCCCTACACTTAAACCAGGCTAAGTATTCGGAAAACCCACCGTGCCCCGTTAGTACTTGCGTTAGCACTCCTGTCGGCTCAATTTTCCTAATAATTTTGTAGGCCTTTATAGCATCCGGGAAAAATATTTTCGTTGTACCTGCAGTTTCGCTATTTTTATACCTAACATTGAATTTTTCAAGGGTGTCCAACCGGATTTGCCCCTTGACGAAAGATATGGGACAAAGTTCGTAATGCGGCCTCGTTTTCAATCCGAGGGCTGCGTCTTTAGCCAAGGTATCTGCCCGTTCGTTGCCCGCTAGACCTGCATGTGCCTTTATCCAGTACAAAGCTACAGTTTTATACTGGTCTTTAATTGCTACTTGCAGGTTGCGACGTATTTCGACGGCTAGGGGGTGTACGGATCCATTGTTGGTTATAGTCTCCAGTGAGGATCTTGAGTCACTGTACACTCCGAAGCTGGTTTCTGAGCTTTTCAGAATCTCACTCGTGGCTTTACATATGGCTAGCAATTCGGCTTGGTAGACAGTGCAGAAGGACGACAGCTTCAATTTATGGGCTTTGATCTCGGCCGACACATTCCATACGGATAGTGCGGCTCCGACCTTACCCTCAATCTTGCTGCCGTCCGTGAACATCCGGACTGCGTGACCGCTGTGGGTGTCCACCTGCTGTTGGTCTTCCAGGCTTATGAACTTCAGGCACATATGCTCCGCCGGGTGGGTTGATTCCGTACAAGCAACCATTCTTTCCGTTTCCCTATCTCCTAGCGCTGGCCGGGGGACTCCTCTCCTTGCCTCATACAGGGCAGCTGCCTCCTGTATCCTGAGGTCGAGTGGCAGTATGCCGGCCAGCACCAGTGCCGAGTTCAGGGAAACAGTTCTGTATGATTTGCACAGTTTTTGCGCGAATCCCCGTTGGACAGCATTCAGTTGCTTTTGGATGCACCATTTCTGTGTTGCCGGTGCCCATACGCTGGCTGCATAGAGAATAATGGGCTCTACTACTGCCGTATAAATGCTGCGGATGATGTCTGGGTGAAGGCCCCAACCGATTTTGGCGGCTCTCGACAGCTGCTTGTACACGTTCAATGCCTTCTTGCACGCATTTGCTGCATGACTATTGAACGTGAGTTTGCTGTCTATCGTGAGCCCTAGGATCTTAATCTCGTCTGACATGCTAATGTCGATCCCGCCCATGCTCAGGCGTGGGGTGTCATACTTAAGTTTCTTAGTGAGTACCATCGCGTTTGTCTTATGCGGCGCAAACTTGAGCTTATTTCTGACACCCCACTCCCGGACATGCGCAAGAGCGGCATTTGCTTGTCTCTCGACCTCCAACGCCGTTGTTCCGTCGAAGACTAAAACGACGTCATCAGCAAAGGCCTGACAATAGTCTCCCCTCTGCTCCAGGCTCTTAAGCAAAGGGTCCAGAATTAGATTCCAGAGGACCGGTCCTCCAATGGAACCCTGGACGCAGCCCTTGGTGGTATTTCTACTCACTTCTTGCCCTGCATACCTAACGCTAACCATTCTATTATTTAGGTAACTATCCATGAGCCGCCTTATGTTAATTGGGCACATTTCCTCAGCCAACCGGGTTCTAATAACAGGCCACCAGGCGCTGTCAAAGGCTCCCTCTATGTCCAGCGATACTAGAGTGACGAGTTTCTTCTGTTTCAGCTTACTTCGTATATAATGTATAAGGACGTAGAGGGAGTCCTCGGTGCTCCTTTGGGGCATAAACCCGTATTGACGAGTACTTAGTCTCGGGAGGATGTGCCATCGAATCCTATTCACCATCATTTTTTCCAAAATTTTACTTAAGACCGGCAACAACCCTATGGGCCTGTAGGATTTAGCTTGCGTGTAGTCTTCCCTTCCCGGCTTCCGAAGCACTATCACGGTCGCTTTCTTCCAGCTGTTCGGAAAGTGACCTTGTTCTAGGCATTTGTTTGCCAGTGATAAGTAAAATTTCGGATCCTGTGTTATTGCGTGTTTACAGATGTCGGCTGTAAATCCGTCCTCTCCTGGGGCTTTCTTGGGGTTAAAACTATTGACAGCGTTCGTGAGTTCGTCTGGGGTAAATGGTGGGTCATGAGACTCAGCATGATCCCCGCCATTTACTTGATCGGCTGTCCTTCTAGTTTGCCGGTGATCTTCTTTGTCATTCTCTTCACTGTCGTCCGGATAAAAAGTCTCAGCGAGCATTTCTGCGGACTTTTGGGGGCTCAAGACCTCTCCATCCTTTACCAGCGGCAGATCCTCTTTCCTTTTCATCGTGCGTCCTATTACCCTGTTAATACCTTCCCACATTCCTTCACGATCTTGTTTCTCACAAAACTCTTTCCAGCTATCTATCTTCGCTTTTCGGACTTCACTCTCATACTTTTCTTTTGCTTGCAGGTACTCGTCAACAACCTTCGCTCTCCGGACTGGTGCTGCGCATTTGATTCTTCGCTTCATGGTGGTAGCAGTTTTCTTCAAACAGGTAAGTTCTTCGGACCACCACGGCATTGTAAGTACTTCGTTTGTTTTCTTTTTCGGTATTGTGTGTGTGCATGTTTGTGTTATTGTGTTTGTGTATTCGTCTACTAATTTGTCTAATTCTACTTTGTTTCCAATTTTGTTTATTTCTTCTGTGTTAATGTTATTTTCTATTTGTAATTGGGCCAGTTTCTCATGAAACCGGTTCCAATTAGCCTTTCTTGTGTTATAGATCCGAGTCGTTCTGGCTATGTTAGTTCCAATTGCTTTCCGAAGTCTTATATTAAAAGTAATGCCGTTGTGGTCCGAACTTGTTAGGTCATCTCGAACCTTCCAATCTTCCACCAGGTCCAGCATATCAATGGAGCATGTCGTGATGTCAACATAACTTGTGTATGTTTTTCCCCCCCTGATGGTGTCAAAGGTGGGGGTGTTTCCGTTGTTGAGTACCTGCAAGTCCATGTCCTCTATAGCGCCCGACATATCATCACCCCTGTGGTCTATCTTGCTGCTACCCCACCAACTGCTTTTTGCGTTCGAGTCTCCCCCGAAAATAAGCTTTCTTGGTCCAAGCTTTCCCTCAATTTTCTTGAGCTGCTCCAGGTACGGCTGTATGGGTTGATCTGGCTCGAAGTAGAAGGAGACCACAGATATCTCCCAGGCACTGGTCCGAATTTTCACCATGACGATGTTGTTTGTGGTGAATTCTGGGCATTGTAGGACATCTATGGTGTTATCAAAGACAGCTATTGCCGCCTTTACTGTCCCTTCTCCTGGATTTGTGCTCTGGAAAATTCTGGTCCCTCTGTAGTCTTTCATCTTCTTTGCTCCACCCACATACGGTTCCTGCAGCAGGGCAAAAGCTACTTTGCTCTTGCTGGCTTCTAACATGAGTTCATCGGTTGCCAGATCCTTTCTTTGGAGGTTTGCTTGGACCACAGAGTAAGGTTTGTCGTTGGTTATAGTGCTACTGTTGGTTACCACTGGGACGCCCTTAACAATAGGCTATTGTGGCTCTCGCCAGTGCATCCCACTTCCTTCTTACTGGGCACTCCTGAGAGAAGGCGTTGTGTTCGACCATGTCGAGTCGGGCGTGTCTGCAGTTGCAGCAGGTCGGAGCCACTCCAGCGAGCCAATCAGCGCAGTCTGCCTTTAAATGAGGTCCACCTCAGTGGCTGCACTTTTCCACCGAGGCTTTGCAGAAGCGGCGGCCGTGCCCATAACCCAGGCACAGCGAGCACTGCACTAACGGTGTTTGGTCAGCCACCTTGATCCTCTGCAGGTCGATCCGAATGTCATTGGAGTCCATCATCCGGGCGCGTGCCCGCGAGGTGGCACTATCAATTTTGTTTTTGTCAATTGCATGATACACAAAAAAATTGCAAAAAACACAGCCGCCATTTTGGATATTTTTAATACTTACTCGATTGCACGCCATCTAATGTATTTTTGAAAAACTACAATTTGAAACTGGTATTAATTACAGAATCGAACGCGGAATACGTAATATCCCTTCGCGCGAGTAACTCGCGCGGCCTGGGGCCCGCAGTGTACGGCACTGTGCGTACCCGGCCCCCCTCGGGGGAGGGGGACGAGCTCGACGACCCGGGGGACGAGGGGGAGGAGGGGGACGGGGAGGGGGAAGAACTAGACGACGAGGACGGCGAGCCAGCGCCCCTCATACCGCCGGTCGGAAGGTGACGACAGGACCTGACACATCTACCACTTTATTCCCCACAAAATGGGGAGTTCCATAGACTATTGTATCGTAATGAGCATTGTTTTCCAGGCAATAATGTTGAGTGGGACCACAGCTGTGGTGTACTGGACGGACCCCACGCTGCCTAAAGGACAGGTGACTATCTTCACAACTTATTTAATTCATTGCTTTTTTTTTTCAGCGTCAAGCAACAGATATTTAGTAAACTGTAGCTTCCAAGAGCGTTATATATCTTCTTTTCCTGATCACTCGCTCTCAACCATATACAAATTTCATTCAAAATGTGAGACACGCTGAAACATTTAGTAAGTGGTAGGGATTGCAAAACAACCTGCTACTAATGTTTTCCTTCACCGTTTGCGCACTGGCATTGCGGACAATATGTATATTTGAATCGAAATTGTACCGGTACCTTAGGGTCAGAAACCGACAAACTTATTATCTAATTTAGAAGACAACGCCGAAAACAATCTTTTCTCAGGAGACCGATGGAGGTGCTCTTATAAATTAAACAATTATTGAATGTGTTTACCATCTAGCCGGTAGCAGATGGCCGTCGTTACGTCGTCCGATGGGCGGTGGCGGCCCCCGACGCGGCCCCCGGGGGGTCGGGGGGGCCGGGGCCCGCGGGGCCGGGGGCGGGGGGCCGGGTGCGGTACTTCAACGCAACCGATCTCAACTGCATGTTGGATGAGCTGAAGCCGTACACGCAGTACGAGTTCACTGTCAAACTGATTAAAGGTCAGATTTATAACTCCCCACACATTTAGAAAATCTTATTCTGTCTTTACCAAGTATACTTATTATAATTACACCGAAAAAAATTATTTTACAAAAACTTCAATCTGATATTATCGACTTTAAGGTAACCCATATAAAGTATTGGCAACTTGAATGAACAATAAACCCGCCATGTAGGCTGAAAAACGGACAATCGTCGGAGCATACAAACATTGAGATACACGCAGCTAATTAGTTTAGGTACCTACTTGCTCTTTTGGCAAGATGAGGTGAAGACTGGAACCAATGCCGCGTCTTAGGAGAGACATCCGTCCAGCCATTCACCGATGACAGGTCCATGTTGATTCTCCTGAACCAAAATAAGCCATTACAATCTTGTGTGCGTCCGCAGGTGGTCGCGAGAGCGCGTGGTCGATGTTGGTGTGGAACCGCACGCTGGAGTCCCTCCCCGCCTCCCCCCCGCGCGACCTGCGCGCCTCCCCCTCCTCGCCCCCCGCGCGCGCACTCGAACTCACCTGGCACCCCCCCGCCAAGCCTAACGGACTCATTACAAGTGAGTTGTGACTATAAATAGCTTCAATTATACTGATCATTGTCAAAAATATCATAATCTCACGCTCGTGGGGATTATGACAAAGATAGATAACGTAAACAGGCACATTTGAGCCACGCCTCGATGTCCAGCACGCTGCAGTGCCTGGGACATGTTTAGATGGAGTACTGTGGGTTTCCTCACGGAGTTTTCCTTCACCATTTGAATAAAAGCACAATTTGGCAGGTTACCTGGTAATGTACGCGGTGCAACGCGGCGGCTCGTCCGGACTCACCGGCAGCGAGGAGTGGACCACGCTCACCGTGTCCGGGGACCGAACCCGCGCCCGAGTCGACCGCCTGCGACCACGCACCACTTACCACTTCAAGATGCAAGCTAAGAACAGCAAGGGAATGGGGCCCGTGTGTGCGCCCATCACTTACACTACGGCCATGGGTGAGTGACAATAACAAGCAGCAGAGGACTGAGTAGCGATCCCTGGGGGACGCCACTACCAATAAAAACACAACAGGATATAATTTGGTGTTGATAACAACTAGTGTTAGATCGGTTCTCCATGACATATCATTCTCACAACTATAATGAACGTCTGCTCTAATTTTTATGGAGTATGGCTTGAAAACTTCATCTTTTACTAACACATGAAACGTACACCATCTTGTTAAAAGCTTTGCTATTGTCTGTGTAAACTACATCAACCCAAAGACCATCATGACTGGATCCGTAGCCATAAGGTTTTGTTTTAATGGCTGTGCGTCTTATCAATGCGTCTAGTCTCCGCAGACGTAAAGCTGTTGTTTGCCTCTGCAGCTGCGGTATCTATTGATCAAAGTTAATTATGTTTTATTGAGTAAAATCACGCAGACCATCTAGAACCATCTTATATACCAGGTGACTCCAAGTGCCAGTTTCTCGCGACCAGAGTCTAGAAGATGATTGCTGTGTATGTTGCCAGAGACCGGCGAGGGCGGAGGGCTAGCCAGCGCCACGTCCGCGTGGCTGTGGGCGTCGGCCGGCGGCGGAGATCAATATTGTTGTTACGTTATATTACATTAGGTACACTTTCTTACCAAAAACAAAGTAGGTAGTGAATTGGTTACAAGACGGACTACAGATAATAGCTGATACATTTGTTGTATGTTGTAGGGAGCGTGCGAGAAACATCCCCCTACAAGAAAAGTGCCAGTTCGAGTCCCGGACACGTGCCAAATAGATTGCAACTCGGTAAGTAACTTCGCGCTTATTTATATATTATAGTTATTTATTTTTCTTAATTTTACACACTATGAGACTAGATGGCGTTGTGTAAACCCTCCATTATTGTGCAATGTCCAGGGGGTCACGCCGGCGTGGCGCAGTGCCCCGAGGAGTTGGAACCCCTCACCCCCTCGCGCTCCACCGAGAGACTGCACAGGGAGATGCAGAACCTGGAAGGACTCATGAAAGACCTGTCCGCCATCACGCAGCATCAGTTCCATTGCTAGCACAACTAAAGCCTGAGGGCATGAAGAGATGGATCCGAACAGACAAAACAATCACACTGTGAGAAAGGTGCCATTTCATTTCATATAGAACCAGCAAGTGTAGACTCATTCATTCATTCGGTCGTTCATTCGTTCAGTTAATTCGTATTATTCATTCATTAGTCTATTAAGAGTGAACCTTCAAAATGACATGGTCTAACGCAGTGCCATAGCTAGTAAATTCACTCGTTCTTAATATTATTCAATCATTCGTTCAATCCACAGACTCATCATCATTTATTACCTACTAATCGCAGCCGTTCGATTGAACTTTGATTGCACAAATGTATAATCATTATGTCGCGTATCGATATGACTGCATTTGATATTTGCAGCTTAAGATCTCATCTGATTGTGAAAGTCAGAAATCGTATTTAAATTCAGTTTCGTTTATTCATTTTAAACAATTTTTGTTACAAATCTTATCTGATATTTTAGAACAGATACTTTATTTTGTGACCGATAAGAAAAACTGCTGCAATTTTTTTGAACGAAATTAATAATAACAAAATTAGATTTAATACAATAAAGATTTGTTAAATGTTTTTTATTGTTAATAAACTTTTGAAAGTATCATATTACATCGAAATTATACCTTTTAGAATACCGTACCAAAAGACCACACTTTTGATAAACACCTAATTGCATTTTGAAAATTGTAGATAGTGATATCCGTTTTGAGCCCTTATATCCAAATGTATATCCAAAAGTATATCCCTCGTATCTATTTACTTTATGTACATGTGATCCTTATATAAAAAGTAGAATTTATAAACAATTGTAAATAAATGTAAGCTTAGTTAAAATGTAAGAACTTTTTGAAATTCTTTTTACTAATTTATTAAAGGTAAAAGTCTCGCTCAAGGGGCTAGTTCCTCGGCCTATCAGTTAGCTCAAACCGCACCACAATAGGTCTAGTGAGGCTCATATTTTCGAGGGTTTTCTATTTGCCTAACTTGTAAATATGACACGATTTTGATAGGGTTTATGTAAAGAGTAGAGACCTAGTCAATAATTCTGCGTATACATACATACATACATACGAGTAGGTAGGGGGGGGGGAGGGGTCTGTAATAAGGGCGCGGACACATCGACTAGGACTTGTTAAATAATTACCTTGCCAGGGAAGTTAGCAACGCAATTTGTACTTTTTAAGACATCCCAATAAAATTGCATTATTTTTATTTTGACATCTGCGGGCTCATTGTATATTGTATTCTTTTTTAAATGGCCTTCGCAGTGTTGCCCGCAATTTCGCCAATGTCTTGATTGTCTATATTTGATACGATCAGAATCTGACAAATTACAATCAAAATGTCAATTTGCCGTGGGTACGCTAAATTGACATTTGGATAGTAATTTGTCAGATTCTTAAACTTCAACTTCTTGGTTTACGGCTTTCACGACTGGTTGTCACTGATGGTAGCGAAATTTCGGCCAGTGTCAAGTGAATAAATTGAGATAGTCAAGTCGAGTCATTCGTCAAGTCGGTAGGTATCAGCGGCGCAGAAATTTGAGGTCTCTGTCAAGAGACAGTTTTATTTGACAAGTCTTAGTTCCTTTGTATCAAAGTGTTGCCACTTTATGCTGTATCCTATGACAAGTAAAAAAGTGGCAAAACACTTCAAACTATGCGCCCCGTCACAATTTTCGTAGAATAAAATTACTATCTTTAAAATTAAGTCACAATTTTTCACGTATTTGTAACTATTAATAAGAAATTAAACATTTTGATACGATGATGTAGCAAGAGCGCTTACTACTTATATTGATTTTTTTATTTAAACAGTTTTATATTCGCTTGCAAGTGTAATAGATCTTTTTAAAATTAAAATAAACAAGATAATGGAAAACAACGCATTAATTAAACGTACGATACGTAACACGACGCTACCAAGCGATTATAAGGCTGTAGAATTTATTTATTGCATTTATTGAATAACTTTTTTGAAGCTAATTCTTATTGCGAATTTATTTAATGTTATTAATAATTCTGTTTTAAATAATTGCACTATTTACAATCTAATAAGACTCCAATGTAAATAATCGTAATTTTGTAATTATTATTATGTAATTAAAGTTAAAAAGACACTATACAAGGAATTGCACTAGATTTGAAATTGACGCGTCGAGGTGCGGTCATACTGTTAGCGACTGTCACAGATAAATTTAAGTAAATGATAAAATCTCCAAAATTCCAGTGTCCTTAAATAGAGATTTAAAATATTATAGTGATGGGACTTTCTTGCAGTATGGCCACGCCTTTTTTATCTTCCCTGTATCAGAACGTTGTCCTCCATATTAAACAAATGTTTTTTTGAATCTTGTTTCAATGGAGTAAAGTATAAATTAGCGTTTCTATACTGATTTTATTAGTTTTTAGGTGGAACTATTAGACTGATTTCATTGAATTTGTTTAATTATTATGTGTGTTAGAGTTCAGTTTACAATGGCTAGGTGGCTAATCGCGTTTTTAACAAATTCTTATGAAATGTATTGATAATAATTTATGATAAAAGTTTTTTAATAAATTCATTCATTTGCAATGTTTGATTACTCTGTCCGGGAACCAACGCGGTAATGAACTATGTTTTATTTAAATCTCATTATTAGCTGGTACTGCTATTCTGTCATCCTTATTCATCAACGATACTTATCTAACGACACGATGAAACTAAACGCAACAACATTAAACAATAAGATTAGACCACGGGACGTAAATCTAATCTAAATAAATTTAGATTTATATATCTATGGTGGAGTTATGAGGTGTTGTTTGTGAATAGGGGTGTAAAAGCCAAGCCATTAGTGCACTCGTTCTGTTCCCACCAAACACGAGACTGGATCGTTTATTTTTTCAAAATTTTGTATTTTATTGTACTATTATGTAAAGTAGATTTTGTATTTGGTTTTGTAAACGTTTTTTAGAGACCTATTATTTATATTTGGTTGCGCGAAAGATGAACATTTATAAAATTGAATTTCCAAAAACTTGTTATCATGTCAGGCTTGTAGGTAGAATAACGAGTCTATAAAAATCTTTGTAAACTAGGTACTGAGCTGAAGCTAAAACGCTTAATAAAGCAAGTGGCGAGCTCTCAAAAGTTTTGTACAAGTCCACAGATTATAAACTTAACACACTATAGGTAGTTCAAAGTTTATCTTTCGCGCCAAAACGATGAAAAAAGTACTTATAGGTATAAATTTGATTGTGAGTTTGTCTCCTGCGTCCTGCCTGTATGTAACGAACGCCGGCCGTCGCCGACTGTACCTGCGAGTAGGTACATGCAAATATACTTGTATTTATTGAATTTCATTGTTTTATTTCACTACAAAATATCGCGAGCTTTTTGTCAAAATCCCCGCAGTCGCCACGAGTGAGGTTAATTTATTGTCATAATCCCCGCCATGGAGTCACTGGAGGGGATTATTGTCAAAATCCCCGCGAGTAGATCGAGCTCTGTGGGGATTATGACAATAATCATTGATTACAAGTATTTTATCTCGGTGGGGATTACCACACTATTAACTCAAAATATTTAACTATAAAAGTGTGAAAATGATTGTGTTTTCGACCGATAAGTACTTTACATAATAGACCAGAGCAAGAACCAAAGGTAAACCTTATCCTTTACATTCAAAGGAGTATAATGTATTCCAGGTAAGTGTTCCTGTCCATCTTACCACTAGGCCAAAAGAGACTAAACTCTTCAAACTTAATTATAGATGTTAACATGTGTCGTGGGTGTAGTACCCACACATCAGCAAGTCGTGTGTAACGAGCATGGCACCCACACATGCACGTGACGTATCGACTGCTGATTGGTTCATTGCTGTGATCACTATTCATAGGCGGGGCTTCTATACACTTCTACAATAACAAATCAATCAAAGTAATTTATTCCTTTACTATTTTACACAAAAAGTGACGAAACAAGCAGATGGTTCACCTCGCAGAGCACGTCCATTGAGAACGGCTTCGAAATCTCAAATCAGGAGATTCGTCGATCAACCAAATTACTTTTTTTTTTATTAAAATCGCCAAACGAGTTGAGGCAATGGACGAGCTGAGGAATTACCATTCGCTTGGCGGGAATAAAGGATTTCTCATCACGACGATTACGAACCGGAAGACGAGGATAAAACGAGCTCCCATCCGACAAACGACAACTTTTCGATGTTGTTACAAAATTTCGGCGGAGGCCTAGTGTCGTTCGTCCTACAAATAAATGTCCAGCAGTAGGTACCTACCTCGGTATCTTCAGTGCATGATGGTGATTAACAACATCGTCTCATGATGCGCTTCAATTCCCAATCTGCAGTTTCAATACCAATCTTCTGTGAATACGATGAAATTAAATTAGATTCGAATCAAAGAGAACTCAAATAAGTCTGAGAAATGAGAAATATTCAACCAATTACCTGCACTTGTGCCTCTTCACGATGAGGTACATTTATGGCGCAATTTACTCTCCATCCAGCGTAGCTTCTGTAGTTTGTGCTACTAATATTATTGGCAAGATGATGATGTCATGTCATGTCACGTCAGTTTGACAGGACGTAGTAGGTACTACCGCTTTGGTCTAACAACTAGCGTTTAACATTCGAGTACGGGTTCGGTGTAATGTCAAGTTTCTCAAAGAAGTATCCGCTCGGTACACGCACAGATAATATAATGTACACGGAAACGGTACTCGCGTACGAAGTCGCGGGTAACTGCTAGTTTCAAATAAAATCCTAATCAATCTCTTTACAGCCAAGCCTCCACTGTGTTACCTAGCTTGCGCAGAGAAAATAAATATTGCTATTTACTAAAATAAATATTCAGACAACTTTTGTTGGCCGTTGTTGTCTCTGGTCGCGTGGAACTGGCACCTAGAATCACCTAGTTATATAACACCATTCTAAATGATCCGAGTGATATTATAGAATAAAAGATTATGACCATGATGAACTAAACTGGTTCAATATAAACAAAACAAGAATATAGATAATATATATTCATAGATGTTGGTACGACCGGATTTGAACCAACCTTAGGATCGAGACTTACCAGATTGAAAATCGTTATTTGATTTGTATTAAGTAGTTTGAACGCGATACTTTGAGCAAGTGGAGTTGTGTCCAGCCGAATCCTGCAAGTGGAGTTGTGTCCAGCCGAATCCTGCAAGTGGAGTTGTGTCCAGCCGAATCCTGCAAGTGGAGTTGTGTCCAGCCGAATCCTGCAAGTGGAGTTGTGTCCAGCCGAATCCTGCAAGTGGAGTTGTGTCCAGCCGAATCCTGCAAGTGGAGTTGTGTCCAGCCGAATCCTGCAAGTAGGATGAGGGGAGCGTGCGCGTGCGTGTGGGCGGCGGTTTATAAGAAGGCAGGGCGGGCGGCGCCGGCCACAGTGCAGCCACCAGCTCCAGCACCACGCCGCCCGGCGACAGGTGAGTACCACACCACACCCATTCACCATTATATCTCTATTCAAACATTGATGCATAAAGTTTTTATATTTACGGGTAAATACTCCAATATTTTCAATCAGGTAAAGTATCTAATTATTAAAATGTTCAAACTATGAAAATTATTATTTACAAAGTATAAGACAATATTTTATATAGAATTACAGAAATTAAACTAACTCTGAGATCTACCTGTTAGTAGTCACAGGTAGAAAACCCCCACGCGCACACTTATTTAGATAAAGCTTACATTATAACAATTGTGTGTATAGTTTTATAAAAATTTTTTATTTAAAAATATTTATTAATAAAAAAATTAAATTTTTTTTTTATTTTATTGGTGTGATAAAAAAATATAAAAAACTTAAAAAAAAAACATAAATAATTGATTTATTGATCCAACTAATTAATAATTATAATTAAAAAAGTTGTGATTATTTCTTCACTAAAATATAATTGTAAGTGTGTGTGTGTGTGTGTGTGTGTGCGCGTTCAACTCTTTTGTATGGAGATGTTAATTTTATGTTAATAAAGATGTCGGGGATTCAAAAATTGTTTTATAAGAATACGTAATTGATAGAAAGCGAACACCCCTTGCTGGAGACTTGGTTTAAAACCTTCAATAAAAATTCTAGAGCCGGTTTTCACCCCTTATTGAAAAAATGGGTGATGTTATAAGTTTGACGCCTCAACGTGTCTGTCTGTGACCTCGTAGCTCCGGAAATAGGCCCCCGGGCTCAATCCGGGTTTTTAATAACAATGATTCTTAACTCTTATCTAGATCATAGATAATATAGTCTAGATTTAGCTAGATTTAGCTAGATTAAAACTCAGTGCATTCGTTTCCAAAACATATATAACACAGAAGTAGCTATTCAATAAATCGGAATAAATAATAAATCCCAAATAATTTTCAGTAGTTTTTATCCTTTTTCTAACAAGTGTAGTTGTTGATGTGGATCGTGCTGCGGCGCTTCGCGTGCTGTTGCCATTCAGCGGTGGAGTCGACTCTCTCGAGGGCTATTTGCGTCACCATCAGCAGCTTCTCATCTGAGGAACAATAAAACAAGTTTTTAAACAAAATCTTTTTTCAATATTTTCTGAGATAAGTTATGGGATCTATTTGTATTGAGAAGAACTCACCAATAGAAACGCAATCATCATCACTGTTTTCTGCGTGACTCGCAACCCCCCCACGCCCCCCCTCATCATGGCCCCCCTCGTCACGACCCCCTCCACTATGATCAGTGACGGCGCAGCTGTAGGTTGGCATGGTTTGGTGGACCTCCTGCTTCACGCTCACGGTTTGGTGGACGCCATCCTCTGCGGCGAGCTGTGACGCTATCCTCTCTATGTTTTGGAATCTGTAATACAATAATACTTGTAACGTAGTATTACAAGTGTGCAGGCGCAGGCAAGCTCCGACCAGGAACACCTCCTTGGATCCTCCAATTTCTACCAAACACGGCTGAGAACCATTTCAGATCAGCTTTATTAAAACTGCATTCAATTACCAGCTACACACACACACACACACACAGCACACACACACAGACACAGAGACACACAGAGAAACATGTCGCAGGTATAAGAGCGGTGCCCGGTGTCGGTCGGGCTCGGGGGTGAAGGTGAGTTAGATGCAAGACAAGGTAGGTACCTGTCCTCGGTGCACTGCAGCTCTTCATCGCTGTCGTAAATGAACATGACGGGGCCCTGCGCGGCCTCTTGGAATAGCGTCATCTCGCTCTCTCCCGCGTCTCCCCTCTCGCTCGGCGCCGACAACTCGCGCAGTTGCATCTCCAGCTCGGATTCTAGTTCTGCGGCCATGTTCTGACGGTTGCTCCGAAGCTGTTCAACGGAAGATTATCGTTATACTCTCCTCGATAAGAGTTCTTTCATGTTACTTTATTTAATTTGCCTGTTGACCAAAGCCTAGAACCTGGGCCATATTTGTTTTGCAGTGTGGGGTCACTTCAGTCCAATGCCCCTAGGAAGGGGGCGCTGCAGTGTAGGGGTCATTTCAGTCCTTGAACGAATACACGGGACACGTCATGCTCGAAAAAAGTATGAAATCACCGTCGACCAATTTTTGCGGGGCTCGGGGGGAGTGATCTATTGCTGCATTAGTTCTGCATATAGCGTTGTCACTGTTTAACAATTATTGTAAATTGATACTAGTGATTGACGCATTCGATGAAATAGTATCGATAAAAATGAATGAATGACGGGAAACGAAGGACTATGAATTAGGTAGGTACCTACTTTATTAAATTTGAAATTGTAGTAAGTTGATGCCTGGGTTGATGATATAATAATAATGGAAGTATGTAGAAAATCACAACGAAATAAACTTAGGCATGAAACATTTTACTTGATAGTTTTACATAGACATGTCATTGTAACCATAAGCCATTTTCATCATCATCATCATCCACAGCCTGACTTCACCCACTGCTGAGTATAGGGCTCTCTCTTTTTGTACCATCTCTCACGACCCCGCGCCAGTCTCATCCAATTTTTGCCCGCGGTATCAGTGATATCGTCCGCCCATCTTGCCGCAGGACGACCTACATTTCTGTATCCTGTTCTGGGACGCCATTCAGTTATAGCTTACTCCACCTGTCATCACCTCGCCTCGCCAGGTGTCCTGCCCAACTCCATTTTAGTTCCGTTATGCGATTCCCAACGTCTTTGACCTTTGTTCGACTTGGAATCGTAACGTTGGGAACACACGGTCTATAAGCTTGATGCCGAGCATGGTACGCTCCATCGCTCTCTGTGCAACTCTCATCCTGTACACAGCCTCCTGTGTGAGCGTCCAAGTCTCGCCACCGTAAGTCATGGTGGGTAGAACACATTGGTTATACAGGCGGGTTTTCAGACATTGTGGTGTTTCAGCAGACTTAAGAATGTCGTCCAATTTACCAAATGCAGCCCAGCCGAGTTGAATTCTTCTATCGATCTCTTTATTTTGATGTTCTTTGCCAAAAGATAAAAGATGCCCAAGATAAATATACTTGTCGACTACCTCCAACGCCTCACTTCCCACTACAACGTTGTGAAATGAGGCGCTGGTGACGTTCGCCATAAGCCACTTTTACAACAATTAAAAAATAGCTTCAGAGATCCTCTTCATCAGTGCTACCTATCATCAGACCCTGGAGTATGTGCTCAAGTTTGTCAAATCTGAATGTTTAAGTTTGGTATTGCGATAATTTGGGACTTTGGGAGCTGGCAACGAAAGGATTTTTTTAATTTTACTTTACAATGATTTGGTTTCTTAACTCGTAACACTACATGCGTAAGATTTACTTGCGCCTTGCCTAGTTAATTTTTTAATGATGAAGCAATTTAAAGAAAGTTTTTTTTAACAATGGTTGTGATAAATATTTTTACACCATCTTGTGTAGAATTAAGTCATTCGTGTGCTTCTCAAATTTGATTGAAATCCGTCGATAAACAACGCTACAGCAAACTTACGCCTTTTTCTCCCCTATTTCCCCCCCAATCAAAAATAGCGGTCGACAAAATTTTTTTAATAAATTAAGGAACTTCTGTGCCGATTTTGGTCCAAATCGGTTGATAAATGCGACCTGTAGGCGATTACTGACAGACAGACAGACAGCCGGACAAAAGCATTTTTGGCCAATCTTGAAACTGAGACGCTTCACTCGCTCAGTCGATAAGTAACTAGCTGACCCGGCGAACTTCATACCGCCATAACCATATTGTGAGATTAAAAAAAGTTTCGGTTTCACTATTTAAAACTTTTACAAACCTTGTCCTGACAATCTGTTGATGATGATGAATATGAAAATTGTATAACGGCATTTCAAGCTCTACTTATAAATTCAGGCAAGTGTAATGTAGGAACAGCATATTTCCAGTCTTTTCCTTTTTTTTGAATTTTTGTTGTAGCACTCTGGTTCAAAATGTATCCTACATTATACTGCTATGTTTTTTTTGGAATCCATGCCTATTCTCTGCGTACTGCTTTCACCCACTCTCTTTTTTTTAATGGATCAGTTGGAAGCCTGAGAGTGAGAATAAGTTCGTTCGTTCATTTTGTAACCTACCTAATTTTTTAAGCTATATCCCTACCTAAGTGGCATGGGGGTTTGAAATAAAATTCTGTGAAACCAGTAAAATTAGAGTTTATTACATGAAAACACAGTCAAGTATAAGTAAATAATTCGTTAGAACCTTAGGTATAATTAGAGTTTATTAAATTAAAATCTAGGCAAAGATCATCCGTTAGCACCTTAGTAAAATTAGAGTTTATTACATTAAAACACAGGGAAAGATGATTGCCTGATTCGTTGGAACCTTAGGTAAATATAAGTGAGATATTGCAAAATGTACAGGTAAGGTAATGTAATGTAGTAATGCCTCGACTAATACTCAACGGTTACAAGCTAAGGTTGATTATGAGTTCCTACCACAGCGAATGCGTGAGAATTGTCTTATGTTTATTCTTATAACTTATTTAATTAAATGGCATAATTCTTATATCACCTAACACGGTTGTCCACGTGGGCGCCAAGCCAGAGTATGGCTATAAAATAGATTCAGAAACCTCCAGAAGAACACGACGGGAAATCAAAAGAAAACGGTACCGACTTTATAGAAGTGTAGTAACGGCGGCCGATGCGGCGCGCTCCGAGCTGGGAACACAGCTGGTCAGCGGCCTTGGCTGCGAAGGTGTACTGGGTACTGCTGGAAGATGGACAGCACCCCTGGGACCGGCTGTAGATTCAGCGCGTGGTCGCCCGTAACACAAACTCCTGGAATTACCATTTTAAATTAGTATAGTTACAAACAAGAATAAGGGAATGCAATACTTCGAGAAGCTAAAACATCCCTTCAACCTAACCAATGTAAACGCTGAAAAAGAAAACTAGTGTTCGCTAAGTGATAAAGGGCAATCCCAGTAGGGGAACCCTTAGCACATGGCGCTAATTGTAAAGTGAAATAAGAGCTGGAGTTGACTCATAGGAGTCAAACCCATGGCATAACTTAAACAAAATCAAGAGAGGAGTATACTAAATTGGAATGTACATACCCAGATTTCTGGAAGTTTGTGGCTTGCCTCGCCGACCGGCGGGAAAAGTAACATGGTTGTTGGCTGCAAAAATCTGTCTCGTGGCCCCGAGAGCTGGAAGACTTCGGTGACGAACGGCTACATCCTTTTTGCGGTTTTGGATCAATTGCTGGAATCGAATGGCCACTTGGTTAAAATTTACACTTTCAAAATAACGTTTACTACAATCTCAAAGGTTCACTGACCTTGATCCGCCACGAAAATCACTAATCACCGAACAAGTCGAAAATGCAAAGAGGGACAGAGCCTCGGGATTGGAACGTATTTAAACTGTCTTCCGGGGGGCAGGGTTAGTGTCGTACACTCACGAAAAACAGAGTTTATGACCTTATAAGGTAATGTTTTGATCCAAAAACCACCAACTGCAGATGTGAGAGTTATTTTGCACCGCACACATGAGAAATAACAAAGGAATTAATACTCGAACCTTCTAAACTATACATAAAAAATGGGAAATACGTCATTAGCGGAAGATAGTTTTGAAAAATAGGGATGCGAACTCATTCGGCTTTTTCTTAAAGCCGAGAGAACGAAGATTTATAAACTGACTCTTTTACGAGTACTAAAGACGTGTTAGAAAGCAGCTTCAATTGGTACCTGCACAACTCAAGGAGTTCTTCGACGCGTAGTACTTATATTTGTCAAAACACAGCGCTGAAACAATGCACTAAAGCCGAAACTTCGGCTTTTTGTTCTGGAATATTCTCTGCAAACCAAAACAAGTTACACCCAGCACTATTCGTCCCCACTACCGGCTACGTCGGCTTCTTGTATTATCTAAAGAACAGATTAGCAATTACAGACTGTCAGTACGACCACAGATCAACTATTTCCAATCGGCGTCATCAGTCAAAGCAGCGCCATCTATTCGTCTGCCGGGAAGCTAGATAGGGTGACATCAAGAACTAACGTAGTAAGGCTTACGGTCGACAGGTGTCGCCTATGATCAAAAATGAAATGAGGTACCTATTGAAAAAATATTTGTAACAATTTACATCGATATTTTTCATCGATAGTTTCAAACCCTATTTGAAAGAGTTGTGATGAACGAACACTGAACGAATGAAAAAAGAACGGTAAAACCCGACTCATTTCAGTAAGTCATAAATTTTGTTACATAGCGGAAAAAATTGAGTACTCGTTAATATGGCATCATATAAGCCAAAATTATATTCAATTTTTATGAAAAATTAGCCACTTTATCGGCATAAAATTGTACTCAAAGGTGAAAAGAAATATTAGTTACGCGATCACTGTAGTTTTTACAAAATAATACGGCGCATTTTGTCATTTTTTTTTGCATTATTTTGTCTTTAGAACCAACGTAGTGGTCGTGTCAACACTGACACAACAATTTTGCTTATTAGGCAAAACGGCTGGTACGTGGCGAGCGGGGGTAAAGGCGAGATCGGCCGAGTTACGTGTCCCGTGTATTCGTCCAAGCTTCAGTCCCATGCCCCTAGGAAATGGGTACTGCAGTGTAGGGGTCACTTCAGTCCAATGCCCCTAAGAAGGGGGCGCTGCAGATTCGTGGCATGTATTAAAAGCATACCTGTCCCGACAGTTCGTCGTCAGACGCAGACGTGTGAATGGGTTCGTTGAGTTGCCTCTGCTCCTCCGTCCCGTTAATCAGGTCAATGGTCTCTATCTCTTTTTCTATCACTATCAGGTCGTCTGCGTCTTCTTGCCCTGGAAACCGCACACTATTAATATACTGCGCGCCTAGTTACTTTGCATTTGAATCTATATTAGGAGAGGAGAGTAATGGAACAACCAAACGGCTCACTCAGACGCCTCTACGACACACTAGCTCACAGCTCACAGGGCACGTTCACCGAGGACGTGCCCTGTGAGGAGTTGCAGGTGTTACGCATTACATTGTTTACTGTAGGTGTTATCCCCCACGCGAGCGCACACTAACACAGTACAGAACGCACGCGTGCGTTACATTGCATTACATTGTTTACTGTAGGTGTTATCCCCCACGCGAGCGCACACTAACACAGTACAGAACGCACGCGTGCGTTACATTGCATTACATTGTTTACTGTAGGTGTTATCCCCCACGCGAGCGCACACTAACACAGTACAGAACGCACGCGTGCGTTACATTGCATTACATTGTTTACTGTAGGTGTTATCCCCCACGCGAGCGCACACTAACACAGTACAGAACGCACGCGTGCGTTACATTGCATTACATTACACTCGATCTACACTGCTCTAAGACAATGGCCAGTGGAGCCACCAAACCAACTTGCTACTGTTCAATCGGTTTACACCATTGTACTTCTACTTCTAAAACAACCACTTTAAACCAAGTTCGAATATATTTTGTCTGGGCAGTGTAAATGGGTGCATGTAGTGTAGTGTATGTGTAGTGTAGTGTAGTGTAGTGTAGTGTAGTGTAGTGTAGTGTAGTAGGCTAGGCATGTCCGCGCGGGTGATACGAACGCAGCATGTCGTCCCCCAGACGCAGGTGTCGCAGCGCGAACGTCTGGTAACTCTCACATGAGGGGCCGGCGCTGGGGACGGGGGCGGAGTCGGGGGCCGGGGCCAGGGGGCCAGCTGCCTCCGTTCCGGACTGCAGGGAAAGTACAACCAGGTTACTTACATTGACCATGTTACAAAATTAATGAATGGTAATCATTCTAGCTATAATCTATGGAACTGAGTGAATGATACATGAATGTATAAAAATTGCAACTTAGAAGAGAGCGATTACTGGATGTATGTTAAAAGAAGGCATACTTACTGAAAAAAAAAAAGGTTGCGTAAGCCTTGTAGTTGTTCAAGGTAACGAGTGGGCTGTCAGCGTCCTCAGGCAAGGCCAGGCCAGGGCTGACAGCTGGGAATAGTCCTTATAAAACGTCATTCGCCATTCTTACCGGTGCCAGTTGTCTTATTGAAGACAAAATACATTTTTGTATATTATGAGTTTGTTTAAGAGGCCGTATTAAAATTTGACGACGTCAAGTTTAGGCATTTATGAATACGCGACGCGCTGCGCTACGCGTTTGCGACGCGCAAAGGACAAACCAATTTGATCTTTCGACATGTTCGTTCACTGGATGAGTACGATTGATTTGTAGTCTAATTGCTAAGTTGGTATGTGGTAGGTACCTATCTCCATGTGACGTGTGTAGAACTGTTGTACGAATTGTAATAAAAAGATTGTAAAAAATAAAATAATTATTGCAACCCCTCTATTATGTAGAAAATAAAATAGATATAACAACCCCTCTTTTTTATTGACCTAACAGTATTTATAACTAGCAGTTACCCGCGACTTCGTACGCGTCTACAGTTTCCGTGTAAATTATATTATCTGTGCGTGTACCGAGCGGATACTTCTTTGAGAAACTTGACATTACACCTCATTACACCGAACTCGTACCTACTGGAATGTCAAACGGTAGTTGTTAGACCAAAGAGGTAGTACTACGCCCTGTCAAACTGACGCGACATGACATGACAATGAAATCCTCTTGCCAATTGGCGCTGCTAATCCTTTTCGTTCATTTTATCTTGTAGATCCTTTTGATTATTCTGGATAAAAAGTAGCTTATAATGTCAATCCAGGTTACGAACTATATATATGCCAAGTTTCATCCAAATTGGTTCAGTGGTTTTGACGTGATTGAAACACAAACATCCAAACATCTAAACTTTCGCATTTATAATATTAGTAGGATTCCAGTTTAATGCCCCCTCTTCTCCTCTCAGAGATATTGTGGCTCCCTTCCCGTATCTCCGCTACTAGCAGAATTCGACTCGACCTCCATTATTTGGAGCCATTCGAATCGAAACATGAATTTTGCCAAAGTAAAGGAACATTTTGACTCTGACAGAATTTATCTCCCCTACTACGTTTTCGAATCCAGGACGGCGTACGTTACTTTTTAGAGTAAAATGATACACGTGTCGATTTTGAAATATTTTGGGGTGCTGATTGCGGAAATGGCATCTACTTTGAAGTCTAAATGGCGAACGTTGATTTTTTGAGTAGAGTGATAGAAGTGTCGTTTTCAGGATATTTTGTGGTGCTGATTATGGAAATAGTATCCATTTTGAAATCCAAGATGGCGGACATTGATTTTTTTAGTAACGTGATATGGGTGTCGTTTTCGGGATATTTAAGTGCTGATTATGGAAATAGTATCGATTTTGAAATCCAAGATAGCGGATATTGATTTTTTTGAGTAAAGTGATACGGGTGTCGTTTTCGGGATATTTTGGGATGCTGATTACGGATATTATATCCATTTTGAAATCCAAGATGGTGGACATCGATTTTTTAAATAAAGTGATATGGGTGTCGTTTTCGGGATATTTTGGGATGCTGATTACGGATATTATATCCATTTTGAAATCCAAGATGGTGGACATCGATTTTTTTAATAAAGTGATATGGGTGTCGTTTTCGGGATATTTTGGGATGCTGATTACGGATATTATATCCATTTTGAAATCCAAGATGGTGGACATCGATTTTTTTAATAAAGTGATATGGGTGTCGTTTTCGGGATATTTTGGGATGCTGATTACGGAAATGGTATCCATTTTGGAATCCAAGATGGCGAACATTGTTTTTTTTTTTGAGAAATAGATATGAGTGTCGTTTTCGGGACATTTTAGGGTGCTGATTACGGAAATGCTATCCATTTTAAAATCCAAGATGGCGGATATTGATTTTTTTGAGTAAAGTGATATGGGTGTCGTTTTCAGAATATTTTGGGATGCTGATTACGGACATGGTATCAATTTTAAAATCCAAAATGGTGGACATCGATTTTTTTAAATAAAATGATATGGGTGTCGTTTTCGGTATATTTTGGGATGCTGATTACGAAAATGGTGTCCATTTTGAAATCCAAGATGGCGAACATTGTTTTTTTTTGAGAAAATAGATATGGGTGTCGTTTTCGGGATATTTTAGGTGCTGATTACGGAAATGGTATCCATTTTGAAATCCAAGATGGCGGATATTGATTTTTTTGAGTAAAGTGATATGGGTGTCGTTTTCAGGATATTTTGGGGTGCTGATTACGGAAATTCTATCCATTTTAAAATCCAAGATGGCGGATATTGATTTTTTTGAGTAAAGTGATATGGGTGTCGTTTTCGGGATATTTCGGGATGCTGATTACGGACATGGTATCGATTTTTAAATCCAAAATGGTGGACATCGATTTTTTAAATAAAATGATATGGGTGTCGTTTTCGCGATAGTTTGGAGTGCTGATTACGGAAATGCTTTCCTTTTTGAAATCCAAGCTGGTGGACATTGATTTTTTTCAGTAAAGTGATATGGGTATCGTTTTCGGGATAATTTGGGATACTGATTACAGAAATGGTGTCCATTTTGAAATCCATGATGGCAAGCATTGATTTTTTTGAGTAAAGTAATATGGGGGTCGTTTTAAGGATATTTTGGGGACTGATTACAGAAATGGATCCTATCCTTTTTGAAGTTTCTGTTAATAAATCGATTGCTTTCAAAATCAAAATCTGAGAGTCCTCCTCAGCCATCGTAAAGATTACCCATATAACTTTACTCAAAGTAACCAATGTCCGCCATCTTGGATTTCAAAATGGATAGCATTTCCGTAATCAGCATCCCAAAATATCCCGAAAACGACACCCATATCTATTATCTCAAAAAAACCAATGTCCGCCATCTTGGATTTCAAAATGGATATCATTTCCGTAATCAGCATCCCAAAATATCCCGAAAACGACACCCATATCACTTTACTCAAAAAAACCAATGTCCGCCATCTTGGATTTCAAAATGGATACCAATTCCGTAATCAGCATCCCAAAATATCCCGAAAACGACACCCATATCTATTTTCTCAAAAAAACCAATGTCCGCCATCTTGGATTTCAAAATGGATATCATTTCCGTAATCAGCCTCCCAAAATATCCCGAAAACGACACCCATATCACTTTACTCAAAAAAATCAATATCCGCCATCTTGGATTTCAAAATGGACACCATTTCCGTAATCAACACCTAAAATATCCCGAAAACGACACCCATATCTATTTTCTCAAAAAAAAAACAATGTTCGCCATCTTGGATTTCAAAATGGACACCATTTTCGTAATCAGCATCCCAAAATATCCCGAAAACGACACCCATATCTATTTTCTCAAAAAAACCAATGTCCGCCATCTTGGATTTCAAAATGGATATAATTTCCGTAATCAGCCTCCCAAAATATCCCGAAAACGACACCCATATCACTTTACTCAAAAAACCAATGTCCGCCATCTTGGATTTCAAAATGGATACCAATTCCGTAATCAGCATCCCAAAATATCCCGAAAACGACACCCATATCACTTTACTCAAAAAAACCAATGTCCGCCATCTTGGATTTAAAAATGGATACTAATTCCGTAATCAGCATCCCAAAATATCCCGAAAACGACACCCATATCTATTTTCTAAAAAAACCAATGTCCGCCATCTTGGATTTCAAAATGGATATCATTTCCGTAATCAGCATCCCAAAATATCCCGAAAACGACACCCATATCTATTTTCTCAAAAAAAAAACAATGTCCGCCATCTTGGATTTCAAAATGGATACCAATTCCGTAATCAGCATCCCAAAATATCCCGAAAACGACACCCATATTACTTTACTCAAAAAAACCAATGTCCGCCATCTTGGATTTCAAAATGGATACCAATTCCGTAATCAGCATCCCAAAATATCCCGAAAACGACACCCATATCACTTTACTCAAAAAAACCAATGTCCGCCATCTTGGATTTCAAAATGGATATCATTTCCGTAATCAGCATCCCAAAATATCCCGAAAACGACACCCATATCTATTTTCTCAAAAAAAACCAATGTCCGCCATCTTAGATTTCAAAATGGATACCAATTCCGTAATCAGCATCCCAAAATATCCCGAAAACGACACCCATATTACTTTCCTCAAAAAAATCAATGTCCGCCATCTTAGACATGAAAATGGAGGAGGGAGATAAATTTTGTGAGAGCCTTCCTCGCTTTGTCACTAATCGATCGATCGATAAAATCGATCTAATTCTACTTTTTCCAAAAATACGTCATAGGGTGTGCGGTACCTCTATGAGAAATTGGAGAGGGGCAGAGAGGGGGGGGGATTTCACAAGGAGTCAAGTCAAGAGCAGTAACAGTAAGTAAGTAAGGGGGGGGTGCAGTAAGGGAGCAGTAAGTTGATGCTAAGTAGGCAAGTAGCAGAAAGTAGTAAGTACATTTGAGTAATTTATAAATCGGCCTATATACTAAGTAGGTAGGTACTTGATTGAAAAAGTGTTTTTTATTATTTACATAAGTTCAAATATCGAGAAGATACCGACATTTTATGAAACCTAAATAATATAGTTAGAAAACATCTACCAAGTACCTACGGCCGCACGAAAGATCAAAGCACGCGGTCACACTATAATTTGGTGCCGATACTGCTATTTGTCGATATATGTATAAGTATAGTGCGCACGACGAAAAGCGATACGTCCTCCCTCCACGGCCGCTCAGCGCGGAATGCCACCCGCAGCGTTGCGCTGCATGATATATAGGTGATTTTAGAAAAATCCTATAAAAATAAGTACTAAGTAGAAGACTATAATTTTATTTTTATTTGCAAGAAAAAAACCTGTTCTTTTATATAGTATGCGTATTTTAACTTTAAACTTCTTACTTTCGTAGAAATCACAGTTTGTTTGAAGAGTAAAATTACGTAAAAGGCGGTGTTTTCAAAAAATTATTTCTCTAACATATTGTATGAACGGGTAGCAATTTTTTCCCAGCATTCTATTTTTAACAAAATAAATATTTTAATTGCATTTTTAAATTATCTTTAAACTAGTTTTTTATATGATAAAATCAAGACGAAAAGTTCACATTTTTGATAATTTTACGAAGACATGCGTTACAAATTAATTTATTTCTCAGTTGTGTATTGCCTAATTTAAAATGTTCTCCCAGCATTCTATTTTTATTGAACCAAACTTTAATTTCCATTTATATTTGTAATCATAAAACGTTAACTGTAATAAAAATCGAGTTCGAAAAATGAGCTAAATAGGCCAAAATCAAAAGAAGGCCCCTTAAATTCCATTCCAAAGCAATTGTGACCGCCTTCTCCATCCCCCGAGGTGACAGCTGGGGATGAGCGCCGTCCTCACGAGTAAGTGTAACGTTAGAGGAGGTGTGTAGTTACCTTCTCCATCCCCCGAGGTGACAGCTGGGGATGAGCGCCGTCCTCACGAGTAAGTGTAACGTTAGAGGAGGTGTGTAGTTACCTTCTCCATCCCCCGAGGTGACAGCTGGGGATGAGCGCCGTCCTCACGAGTAAGTGTAACGTTAGAGGAGGTGTGTAGTTACCTTCTCCATCCCCCGAGGTGACAGCTGGGGATGAGCGCCGTCCTCACGAGTAAGTGTAACGTTAGAGGAGGTGTGTAGTTACCTTCTCCATCCCCCGAGGTGACAGCTGGGGATGAGCGCCGTCCTCACGAGTAAGTGTAACGTTAGAGGAGGTGTGTAGTTACCTTCTCCATCCCCCGAGGTGACAGCTGGGGATGAGCGCCGTCCTCACGAGTAAGTGTAACGTTAGAGGAGGTGTGTAGTTACCTTCTCCATCCCCCGAGGTGACAGCTGGGGATGAGCGCCGTCCTCACGAGTAAGTGTAACGTTAGAGGAGGTGTGTAGTTACCTTCTCCATCCCCCGAGGTGACAGCTGGGGATGAGCGCCGTCCTCACGAGTAAGTGTAACGTTAGAGGAGGTGTGTAGTTACCTTCTCCATCCCCCGAGGTGACAGCTGGGGATGAGCGCCGTCCTCACGAGTAAGTGTAACGTTAGAGGAGGTGTGTAGTTACCTTCTCCATCCCCTGAGGTGACAGCTGGGGATGAGCGCCGTCCTCACGAGTAAGTGTAACGGTAGAGGAGGTGTGTAGTTACCTTGTCGCCTTCGTCCTCAACCACGAGTCCCGCGTGCACGAGGTCGCGCCACGAGTGCGCCGGTGACGTCACCACGTGCGGGAACCTACAACACTTGTTTTACATAAGTACTGCCAGCTATTGAATAGTAACGACTCAAGCCTTATATATTCCTTTACTAGGCCTTGCCTAGGCCCCCTGTAGGTCGCGTTACATTACCTCTTGACGATAGCAACGTGCAAGGGACTCGGGGGCTTGGCCTCCTCCAGGCCGGCTCTAGGCCGCGTGTAGGCCGCGAACGCTTGTCTCGCGGCTAACTTCAGTTCGTGCCAGCGACGTTGCAGTAGGATTATTGACAAGTAGAGACCGCTACAAACAATACAACCATTTATTGAGTACTAGTGGTTACCCGCGACTTCGTACGCACCGTTTTCTGAGCGGAATGAATGAGCTACAGATCATGTTTGTTATGTGTCAGTGGGCGAATGAGTAATGAATGAGTGAGCGTGTGGGTAATGGGTTAGCAAATGAGAGAAGGATTGAACGGTCATTTAAATGAATGAGAGGCATACCACGTGGATGATGTGTGAATGAACGAGTGAGTGTATGTCTCATGTATAGAGTTACCTAACGTTGTGATGCCTGACGCGATGCACAAGTAGGGCGCGCCTCCAGCGCGCGGCCGCGCCCGGGCCCTTTGTCTCCAGGCCCTGCTGCTGCGCCAGGTGGAACAGCGCCACCTGCTCCTGCAACCGCATGCGCCAGAGCTCAGTGCGTGCAGTGTAGCAGTAAGTGCACGCGGAGCCCCCGCGGCACACTCACCTGCAAGGAGTCGTAGTCGGCGCTCTCGCCGAGCGTGCAGATGGTATCGTCGAGCAGCAGCACGAGGTCTGCGAGCGCCTCCTCGGCGGCGGAGAGGCGCGGCGCCCCCCCCCCCCGCGTCGCGCTGGATGCTCAGCTTCTGTCGCACCACGTCCAGCATGCGCCACCTGGTGCAACGACACACATCTGTCAACTAACACTCTACATACGAGAGGAGTTCCCCTGCCTCCTCAGGAACCACCAACCACTTCTCTTCGATCGCTAGCTGATACTAAAGTCAGATGTCAAGTCCCATAGTGCACGACTCGCATTCTGCATTCAAGGTGCGGTGCGATAGCATTCCACAGGCAAAGTAATCATCCAGTTTGTTTAATCTCTTGTGCAAATACTGTCTTGTTAACGCCATGTCTAAGTGAATGAATGTTCACCTTCCGACTACACTTCCATTCATTCACTTTTTAGTGTTCCGATCCAGTTTTGGAACCACGGAACATATACGGTCTCACCCCGGTGTCCGTCTGTCGGTCACATCAACCAAAGCTAGACCCATACAAGCTAGAGAGTTGAAATTTGGAATACTAATATTTTGTTACAACCCAAGGTGAAAAGAAGATATTATGTGAAAAAAATCTGAAAATTAAGAACAATTACAAGGGATCAAATAGTAAATGTCATGGAATATTTATTTATTTATTATACATCCAGCCTAACCTGAACCGTATTGTCATTAAGAATCCTACACATGGGAGCTTCTGTTACATTGGTTTATTTACAAGTGGAGAGCTGGTTATAAGCGAATCTTTCACTCGAAACACTACCATGCGCAAATAAAACTTGCGCCTTGCCCAGTTTATTTTATAGAATAACCAATACTCAAAGTCAGTTGTGCCATCAGCCACTCAATATCTGACAGATAATTTAATGAACGATATCAAGTGATCGATATTTCAAACCATTCACTCCCATTCGCTTCACTCGCTCTCGCTTCTCGTCCTACTAGTTGAACGACACCTAGTGGGCCAAACAGGCATGACTGAAAGTGTCGAACCACGAATGATAAAACCTGAAAGTATATTTTCAGTGTATAACAATAAACCAGCCAGACTAGACAATAGACTGTTACTCGCGCAGCAGCTAAGAAATCAATATTTTACTACATGAGGGCAAACAGATACGCGACTTTTCAAAATGAATGAATGGTTTTAGTTAAACTAAGTATACAAATGAAACAGAATGTGCTGTTTCTTTCGTAGAACGCGCAGCAGAGTAGGTAAGAAAGTAGGAGTAGCTACATCTGAAGACACGGGTAGTATGACAGTATAAATATCGAATTATTACTGTGAACTTATTTTACTATAACGGACAAGTTCAAACTGAGCAGACCGGTCGCCTAGCCGACCGCAGGGAACGTCAATATTAGTTAAAATCGAGTCTCGCGCGGCAACGCACAGCATTGCACCTAAGGAAATATTAATTATCCTTGTCAATTAATTATACATCATTAAGTTGATTCTAGATGCCAGTGCCAAGTGATCAGAGCCTAGAAGAACTGGCAACAAACTACGGCCTGGTTCCTAGCGTTGCATTGTATTATCCTTCTTACAAAGAACATGATTTCCCTGCTTTTATAAATAGTAATTAGATGAGTGCAGGACTCACCAGACATACTGCAGATCGTTTTGTTTATCAGCGGACACGGCGTCGAGGTCGCGGCACACGACGCGCGCCTCCAGCGAGCGCAGCGCGCGCGCGCGTGTGATCAGCGCCGTGGCCACCCACGTACTGCCGGGGGCGCGCAGCCGACTCTGCAGGGCGGTCACTTAATACACTGACTTTTCGACATTTTTTTTATTTATGTGTGTGTCTGTCTGAGGCATCGTAGCTCCCGAACCGGATGAACCGATTTTGATTTTGTTTTATTTTGTTTGAAAGGTGCATTAGTCGGGAGTGTTCTTAGCTATGTTTTATGAAAATCGGTCCAAGATGGCCGCCACCACAAAATGGCGGAATACATATTTTTTTACAACTCCCTCAATATGGGTATCAAATGAAAGGGCTCAACTAGTAGAAAACTATACACTATGACTCAAACCAAATATGGCCGGCACCACAAAATGGCGAATTAATTTTTTTTTCACAACTGAGAGTTTAGATTAGATTAGATTAGAAAATTCTTTATTGCACATTTAAAAAACAGTACAGAGGCGGGCTTAATGCTAATTAGCATTTTCTTCCAACCAACCTTTGTGTAGTGTGGAGAAAAGGTAGTGCTTAAATTATGGAAAAATTGGTAGGGAGAAACGTCTTTAAAATATATAAAAATTACCTACTTAAAATAATAAAACACTAACCAAATATATATATATATATATATACTACCTAAATACCTATACAAATACATACATGAATTGCTCAACTTTGTTGAGAGATCTGAATTGATAGAAAGTGGTGATATAATTTGGATTTGAAAATACCTAAAGAAGCAGCTTCACGGATATCCACTGGAAGGGAGTTCCACAGGCGTATCGCGCTGACAGTAAAGGAATCATTGTAGAAGGAGGTTTTATGAACAGGGGTTTTGAGGAGAAGATGTTGAGAGGAACGTACGGGGCGGTCGGAACAAGAAAGAGGGGAGAAATGTTCTTTGAGATAGTTAGGGGACATAGGGTTGTGAAGAGTGTTATAAAGGAGACAGAGAATGTGGGTATCACGGCGAAAGCGGATTTTCAACCACTTCAACTGAGCCCGCATGCCTTTTTTTAGAAATAATCTAGTAATATTATTGTTGTTTCATCTTGAATGTACCATACTAGATAATAGATTGTATTTAGGAAGTAAATTCATTATTCTAAATGTCCTCCATTTTTTCTATGATTAATTTGTAATGTCTGTCATGCATGTGATAACATTGACATTGTGGAGACTATACACAGAATCCAAAGTTAAAAAGGTGCTGCATATAAACTGAGGTGAATAGAACGTTACATGAATGGGGTCATCGCGTGTATAGTTCTGCAAAGTCTGCAACACCAGGGTGTTGTTGGCCAACAGTTTGGTGAACTTGCGCAGGTACGCCGGTGTCCACACGCCGCGCCCATTCAATACAAACACAACTCACATTTCCCATCGGTTCTGTTCTGAATCACCAAGCTATGCACAACGTCAATGTATTTTGTTCAACTCAGCCAACTTTAGAGCGGGCTCAGCTCAAGTTTAAACCCTGCCCAAGTATTGATAAATTAGGTAATATGAGTTGTTGATATTATTATTGAGTTGATATTATTATTGATATTATTGAGTTGTTGTTGAGTCGTTGCAAATCAATCATTTGTACGTATAGATAACAAAGATTCAAATTCTAGTACAGAATGAGTTTTTAGATGATATTGCGTTCACGAAAAAACTAGCACACAGGTAACTCACGTCGTCTGCTGCATCGGGTTCCATGATGCCGTGGTGTTGATGAGTGGTGCCGCGCCGCTTCGATATCTGTTCAAATGAGGATAGTTAAGGAGTTTTCGTACTGTCCGTCTAAACACAAAGTATGAATATAGAAAGGTTTGATAGATTTGGTTTTGACAAGAGTGTCAAGTCACAATGTGAAACATATATCTCTCGAAAAATGTTGTTGTAGTTCGTTCAAAATGAAATTAAAAACACTTTTAATTTAATAACTGCTTTGTTCTCCTGTGATAGAGGTATATTCTATCAATATCACATGCACTAGTATAGAGCCCTTCAGCTAGCAATCACAGCTCTGTCACACATTGTACTACAATACGGGACTGGACCAGTTCAGCGGAAACTGAGCAGAGCTGGTTCTTTGATGATGAGTTCTTTTCAATTATCTTCAACGAACGAACCACAACACAACAACACAACAAACAGTGAACTGAGTCCTCAACACAACACAACACAACACAACACATACACTACACTTCAAGTTTTTTACTTCAAAATCAAAAGATTAGATAATGTAAACAGTACCGTACCTACCTACTCCGTGAATTACAAAGTAAAACACCAACACCAAATCTATTTCGAGGAAATTATAGAAAATACCAAACAAACAACACAACACAACGCTCCAATCGCGCAGCAAAAGCCCGGAAGGAACGAATGAAACTAAATTAATTCATGAACTACAGACAAAAAATATTTCATAAGTCACTGTCATGTCCGTCTTACTGTCGGTATTTTACCCAGAGATAATAACAAAGTAGGCTAAGTTACTGTCATGTCAGTTCTCTGTCAAATGTCAATACACATATTTCTCTCTTATAAATCACCCGATTGTCTGTCGAAATGACGGACAGAGGCGTAGAGGGAGACTCGCTACCTCTGATTCAATGCTCGCTACGGACAGAGGTCATATTATAGAAGAGAAGAAGAAGGAGGTAGGTAAGGTACCTATGTAATTATTTTTAAATATTTTTTTTAAAGGCAGTGCTGCCCGCAATTTTGCCAATGTCGTTTTGTTGACCTTCCTTAGCACGAAGGAGAATGACCGGTGGTGAAAATATGTTCGCAGCAAAATTATGAGAAAAATAATAAACACAAAATAATTCTTAAATAAAATAAAGAAGAAACACAAACATGAAAAACTATACAAATAATAGACCAACTTATAGCTACATAAATTACAATTTTATTTTTAAAGTTTTATTTAAATAGCAGTGTTTTACTATGTACCAATAAAAAGCATATTAATTTACTTAGGTAGGTACCTTATTCGAAGCCGTAGAGGTAGAAGAGAATCGTAGCTTATTTAATTATATTGAGAGTAAGTATGTAGCGACTATTTGATTTCCTGTTTTCTGGTTCGGTTTCTTTTCTTGTTCATGACTCTAATGTGTTTAGTTTCGTCACTTCCGCCCGGCAGTTGGAGGAACTTTATCTATACCGCTACGTCCGCTACGATTGATGGCCGTAGCATTAGCACACCTCCGCTGCGTTATCACATCGAACGGAATCACAGTAATTTAGCCGTGTTTTGTCCGTATTATAGGAGAAGCCGATATAAAGAACACCAGTAAAACTCCATCATTTTATCCATTCTTTATTAAATTCACATGTTCATTACCACCTACTCAGTAGACACTACCATTCAGTGCCACCGCCAAGAATAACAGATTAATGGGCTTATTAGACTGTGCAATCTCAAGTCAGACTTACTGGTCGAGATGTAACGTGATGAGTTGAATTATTTCGAACTCGAATTATTTTAGTTTAACTGAACCTTAAGGGAGAACGCAAACCAAAGACAAAAAGTCTTGTCGAACAGTTAGTGATGTGAAACTTCATAATTTCGTGACAAACCATGTCAGTATAACTTTTTTCGTCACAATATGCTTCGTCTTATTTGCTGTTTTCGTTACTTGCTTATTTAATGAGAATCATGCTAAGTACTTAATAATATTATTAAGTACACTACATAATTACACTATATTCTTATTTATTAAAAAAGCACAGTTTATTCTCTAGGTATGTGCGTATAAAGCAATGTTTAATAGGTAGGTACTAAACAATGCTATAATAGATAGGTAAACATACTTGAGAAAAGTCTGTAGTGTCAATTGATGTGAGTTTCGTTGTAACGAAAACAGCATATGACGAGGAAGCATTCATCATATGCTGTTTTCGTTATAACAGAAAATTTATTTTCACGTCACTAAGTACGCGACAAAACAGTTTTGTCGATAGATGTGCGTTGGCCCTAACTCAAGCCGCCAATTGGGTTGACTCAACTAGGTCCGTATGCAACGTAAGTGGTTAGAGAAATTGGTGCTAGATTTTCACTTGTATGACTTTATATCGATGCGAGTCAATTCAAATAACTTGAGTTCGAAATAACTCAACTCATCACGTTAAGTACATCTCTATCAGTAAGTCTGACTTGAGATTGCACAATCTAGCCCTTAGATGCCAAGAATCGACTCGACTACCAGCTTGTCGAGTGATCCGAGGCGAATCATCCAAGTGACGCGTTCTTCCCACTTTTACAATTAGTGTTGCCAGCAAAATTCTTCCAAAATCTACTCAAGCATTTAGAAAATTATCTTTTAAAAATAATTAAACAAAAATAATAAACTAGTTGTCCTATGAGAACATAGATCTCGCAAGCCTTTATAACTACAGAACAATAACCATGCAATAACCGACACTTTCCCTTTTCCCCTGGCTAAATCGAATTTCTCGAGCTGGAATGTTCCAATAGGCCTATCTATTGAAGACTTATGAGCAAAATAGGGGTATAAGTTTTAGCGATTACTCGCGTTCCCTTGGTTCTAGGAGGTCGAATCTGGTGTCTACGGATTTGTCTAGTAAAGGCGGAGAGGACGGTGTAGTCTTATTGATATTGGAAGGAGTAAATTTTCGGGAAAAAAATAAAAAAATAGTTTCCCCTCTTTTCCCCCTTTTACTCCCTCTTTTTGGAAATATTTTGACACCATCTTGTGTAGAATGAAGTTTTTAGTGTGCGTCTCAAAGGCCATGGGGCAATGCAGGTCTCCACTCGCATCAATATGATATGGCTATAAATTAGTTTTGTTATTTTTAAGTAGTTATTTGTTCTACCGAAATCTCTATTGCAGCGGGAATTATAAAAAAGTCATTATTTTGATGAAACGACAAGAAAACGGGACTGTGACATCTTTTTTTTCCTTCATAATATGAGGTTAGAAAAGTTTAAAGACTCTTTGGACAGTTTGCTGACTCACAAGGCAGATGAACTCCGAACTAAAAAAATTTTTTTTTCTTGAGCTTGGCACCTAAATAAAATAAAATAGAATTTTTTGTTCGGTAAGCACCTACATAGGTACTTACCTAGGCAGGTATCTAACAAAACAAGTGACAATATAGCTACTAAAATAAACATGAAGTATTAATTAGATTAGGTAAAACCTTTTTTTTCAATCACCTCTTCCCAAACGCAAAAGGCCATGTGCTACTTTTTTTAAAAAAAAGAACGTCCCTCTATATTGTTTGCGGGAGTTCTGATAGAACTTGAAAAGCGCACGCATTTATACTTTTTATCTGGCTTTTCTTTCATTGATTTTCCGGATTTTTAACCGATAAAAATATGGAAAATACTGATAAGAAGTATGAGAACGGTGCATCAACAATATGTTAAGGCCCTAGAAGGAGAAGATTGTTGGTGCAGGCTCAACCAGTTAATATTGTTGAAGCTGTGTCATTGTGGATAGCCCCAATTCAAGTATGTTTGTGCTATTTTATTTTATTTTCATGAGACGAGTGACGAAACAAGTCCACTCCACGGAGGACGTACCCTTTGTTGCATTGTAGCGCGTCCATCTCAGACGCTCAGCGAACTATACAGAGCTATTATGGATGTTTCAATATGTGATAAAACCCGAATCGAGGAACTCCGTAGAAGAACTAATATCGACATATTAGTTATTTTAGAGTTTTGTTTGTGTTTATTTTTTTATTATACCCTGACTTGTACTCATCCTATCCTATCCTACTAATATTATAAATGCGAAAGTTTAGATGTTTGGATGTTTGTGTTTCAATCACGTTAAAACCACTGAACCAACTTGGATGAAACTTGGCACATATGTAGCTCGTAACCTGGATTGACACATAGGCTACTTTTTATCCCGAATAATTAACAGGATCTATAGGATAAAATGAACGAAAAGGATTAGCAGCGCCAATTGGCAAGAGGATTTCATTGTCATGTCATGTCACGTCAGTTTGACAGGGCGTAGTACTACCTCTTTGGTCTAACAACTAGCGTTTGAAATTCCAGTAGGTACGAGTTCGGTGTAATGAGGTGTAATGTCAAGTTTCTCAAAGAAGTATCCGCTCGGTACACGCACAGATAATATAATGTACACGGAAACTGTAGACGCGTACGAAGTCGCGGGTAACTGCTAGTACCTAAATAAAATGCAATTCATTCACTCACACCACTACTATCGTTTGCTATTATGTTTAAGTGGTAGGTAGGTCATGGTATGTACCTAGGTAGGTGTACCAAACAAACGTAACAAACGATAATATCTATGATATTACTTATCACAAACTTCGAGAAAAGCCGCTGGTGAAAGCTAGTAAGTCAAACAAATACAACTGTCAATTAAGTCATCGAAAAATACCATTTTCTGGCAGACAACCGTTGTTTTTGATGAAGTTTGAATGTCGAATAACTAAGTATTCCCGTTGCTTTTCAATAAAATTATTACGTATAATAAAACTACGTTACAAGTACATTGTAACAAAGAAAGTTTCATTAATGCGAGTTTAAAAAAATCGGGACCTGGGCTCCATAGATTTTTGCCCCAGACCCTTTGATTGAAATCTGTCGATAAACTACAGCAAACATTCCCTATTTTCTCCCCTATTTTCCCCCCAACCAAAATTCGACAATTTTTTTTTAATAAATCAAGGAACAGTGTGCCGATTTTCGTCCAAATCGGTTGATAAATACGACCAGAGGGGCAAGTACGAGTTTACATTGTGCATAATAATCAGCGCACATTAGTGTGCTGGACGTCAGACGTATTGCACACTGTAAACTCATACTCGCCCCTCTGCTCCGACGCCGGCCACACTTCCGCGGTCCGCGGCGGCCGCCATTTCGTTACAGTGCCGCGTTGACTTCGCACGTGTTTGTGGATGTCGAATGTTCCGACGATTCCGCAAATCCAACTACAGGTCTTGATCGCAGCGGAATTCATTCAGCGGCCTCGCTACTCCAAAATCGCGGCGGAGGTGTGAGGCGGGTGATACTACAAAAAAAAAAGAAGTTGAGAAAAAAGAAAACAAATGACAGCCGACTTGAGGAATAACTCGACTTGACTAAATTTATTTAGTAAGTTACTTGACACTGGCAAAAATTGTCCGTTGAGGCCCTAAATGTAGGTAGGTATTGTGAATGATGCTTGTGTTGAACATGGAAGTGAGCCTCGCCTCGCCTCGCCTCGCCTCGCCTCGCCCTCGCCCTCGCCCTCGCCTTGCCTCGCCTCGCCCGCGGGGTATGAACTTCATCTGCTGTTGCATTATTATTTAAATGTGGGGACACGCTCTCAAAGGCACTATCTTTGAAGTAAACTGGGCAGAGGGCTCGCGTATAAGCAGAGCGACTAGCGATTTGTCAAAACCTATCTAAGCATATAGGGGATATATAATTTCTAGAATAGAACTACTTACTTAGTAGCTATCTAAAAACAGTATGAAAGTACTCGCTAGTTAGAGATTAGCGAGTGGAGGCTGACAGAAGCCGCAAAGGGATTCTGTTTCCAGTTTCATTGAGGAAGCGCTTTTACTTTCACTTGTTACTGCTGCCTAGTTACAAAACAAGGCGGTGCCTATTTTTCAAGTAAGTACCTTTACTTGTCCTGTCTGTGTCTATAATAACAGTATCAATAATTCGGCCAAGTCCCGCCTCTCGTCTCTCGTCTCTCGCCTCTCGTCTCAGCCTGACGGCGAAATAGCCAGTTAGCGTCGCGCTCACATCTCATCTCATCTCATCTCACACAGATTGTACGTCGTTACTATAGATGACAAAATGTGCGAATATAATAATACTGAATTAACACAAGAAATTGACTAATTGAAAAATTGACGTGAATAAAACCTCGGTCTGGCTACTTTCCTGTTGCAATACCCCTGAACAGGGTTCATGTGTGATACCTACCTACAATGTAACAACTATAATACCATGTGAAAGCAATCAATGTATTGAGTAGTTTGTAATAAACACGATTAACTATGGTTACCTTACCTACGTACATGAGATATGAAATAATTGAATTCGATTAATAGGAAGAGAAAAGATTTAGGTAATTTTTGCAAAAATGGAACAAGTACTTACCTACCCACGGAACAATAAATACAAATAAGGTAAACGTTCAGATGGTAGGTACAGTCGGCTACACGTCAACCTATCAACCGTTCCAACCTTGAACTATTATAATTTGAATGTTGCGAATCATGCGAGAGGAAACTGGTCGCGTGGAACTGGCACCTAGAATCGCCTAGTTATATAAAACGATTCTAAATGATCCGAGTGATTTTATTGAATAAAGAAACTTTGACTTTGGACGATATGTTTTTTTATTATGATGTGAGACTCGCTGCTTGCGCGCCACACGCATACACCTATTGCGATCCCTGATTCGCAACATTCAAATTATAATAGTTCAAACAGTGGATAGGTTGATGTGTAGCCGACTGTACTCTTGGTTCTGCCTATTCATATTTATTATAACAGGTAAATAAAAAAAGTATGGTAATATTAAAGTAACTCTTTATTGTAAGTAATGAATCCATACTCTAATCAATACATCGAGCAGTTCCGACAAAATCATTAAAAATATATCAACTATTTCTAAATAGTTTGAAACAGTTGAACAAATAACGAGAAAAATCATTAATAATCAAATTATTCTTATGAATATCGTACACTACCTAGAGTTAACTCGGTAACAAATATTATTCTAAACCGCACTTACCTATAACACATTTAAAACTACTATTGGCTGATTTACACACTCATAAGTAGGTAGAGTAGGATTTATTTATTGGTCGTTGTGTAACTCCACTGCTACTAACTCTACTGTACTTATAAGTGTGTAAATGCTGGCTGAGCGTAGATATTTAATGCTCTCAGTTCGTTTTAACTTTAGTACAAATATTTTTTATTCTCTATGAAATACGTAGTTTTTAATCCGATAACAATCACTTACAAATAAATCTTATTTTGACAACAACAAATAATAAACTTTTTATTATTTGATAGAATGAAAGCACACAAAATACACCTACTTAACTTTTTTTGCTTTTAAATAACATGGATATTGTTAGTAATTTTTTATATACAAATACTTTAGAAAACTGCATCTACCTTCTAGCAGTATACTCGATAATAGTACTAGGATGCGTGTTGTCTATGGTTCTACCGGGAATAGCATTACTATTATATCACTTCCGGTAGGAAGGAGGTACATATTTAGGTATTACATTCTTTCTCTTAAACTGTTCTGTAGATTTTTATTGCAGAAAAGTATTTTGATTTTCCATTTTTGTGGTTCACTTACAAAATAGATAGGTACTTAGTCTAAATATATTTATCATTCAGGATTCAGAATATATTCATTAGGAAAATACTTAATTAATAGGTACCTAATGTACTTATAGGTACAAGTAGACTTACATCGAAATAAAACAGAAATTATTTCGTGATGAACTAAAAACTTATCAACCAAGTCGACTGAATATTCTCCAAACTAGAATAAACATGGATGGCGCTCGCGCCTCGCGGGCAGCGCACGGAGGGGGTTACAACTCAAAGTCCTCGAGATCTTCAAAATTCTCCAACCCTTTGAAGTTCTTCTTGCTGAGGTCCTCCTCGTCGCTGTCCACGTACACCATCTCGATGGGCTTCCTGCTGACGTTATTCAGCATCATCACGACGTCGGCGCGCGCGTTCACGTCGGCGCGCGCAGGGGGGCCGGGGGGGCCCGCGCCCCCCGCGGGGAGAGGCACCGCCTCCGACCACGCCAGGGGGGTCAGCGCGTTCAGCATGTCCGCCAGCACCTGACACAAGCGAGGGTTAGTGCAACTTACAACAGAGTTGGGTTCGGGGCTCGCATCGGGGAAGGCTCGGTTACCTTGGCGGCGTGTTGGTCGGGGTGCGACATGTGCAGCGGCGCGGGGGGCGCGCGGGGGGCGCTGAGCGTCAGCAGCGAGGGGGTGCCGGTGCTCGTATCCACCAGGTAGAGGGGGGCGCCGCGCGCCAGCTCCGCGCGACACTCCTCCGCCGAGCGGATCGCGAACATTATCTGTACACACACACACACACACACACACACAGGTCACGTGACGTGCGGAAGGTCAAGTAATGTGCAACAGCTGAAACACACACACACACATACCCGCGCGTACAGCAGCGGCTCATCGTTCAGTTTCAGAAACATCTTCTTGTGTAAAAACATTTTGTCCGGCGCCGCCATCACTGCCGCTTTGTCGCGGTCTCCCTCCCCCTTACCACCCTCCTTGGGGGTGGTGGAGCCTCCCGCGTCCCCCGCACCCCCCTCCGCGTTGTGGCTTTCCTCTTTAGGATCGTCCATTATTAGTCTGTAAACAATGTAAGTGAGATAAAGCTAGTAGCGCGCGCTCCCTTGCGTGCGTCCAGCGCTAGCCGTGGCCTGTCCCCGGCGCACGGCGAGGCTCGCACTGCTAGCTCCCTGCTGTGAGGGGAAGGGTGAGGGTATGGCTGCCGGTGCTGGTAAACACCGCATGTCTCAGAGTGATGGACGCAATTAAATGATTCACAGAGAACACCCTCAGTGGACACGCATAAGTGTACAGTAGTGTGCGTACAGTGTACATGCAGTGTACATACCGGTGCGGCTGCGCGCCGAGGGTCCAGTACGTGTGCTGCGCGTGGTGCAGCTGCCAGTCGCTGAGTACGTAGTACTGGCACACGGTGAGGAGCGGCGCGGCGCTGTCCACGCACTGCAGCACGATGTACAGTAGTGTGCGTACAGTGTACATGCAGTGTACATACCGGTGCGGCTGCGCGCCGAGGGTCCAGTACGTGTGCTGCGCGTGGTGCAGCTGCCAGTCGCTGAGTACGTAGTACTGGCACACGGTGAGGAGCGGCGCGGCGCTGTCCACGCACTGCAGCACGATGGAGGCCGGGTCTGCAGTGCCGGGGAATGACGAGCGCGGCACCACGCGGTCTGAACAAACACCCATGTATGCTTACTGCAACACTGCACCAACACTACCACTGCTTATACATAATGTCCTTATGCAACTTCAAGTACTTGTGGACGTGGGCGGAGCACTCGATGCAATGTTCACGGAGTACAGTGAGGCGTGTGATGGGATGCCGCACATCTACATGTACTTGTGCGTCAGCTCCATCAGCTGGACTCACGCTCATCTGTTCAGGTGGTTTACTTCTTACATTGAGAATCGCTCTCAACCTGTTATCAGTAACGGATCTTCTACATGGCACACTGTCCCGGCGGGGTTCCCCAGGGATCCTTGCTAGGACCATTACTATTTCATATTCTCCTAAATGATATAAGCTCTTACTTATTAAACAATCAATTTTTACTTTATGCTGACGACATGAACATTTTCAAACGAATCCACCCCATTAGTGACTCTCTTAATGCAACCACACTTGTCTCGGTAATATTTGAGGAGTATTGTCATCATTTAACCCATCTTAATGTTTCCAAATGTGATACGATCTCGTTCCATCGCAAAATGAAGGTGACCGAGCACGACTACCCGCTAGAGGTTGTAATCTCGAACACATTCATCTCAATATAATAGAAGCCGTCCTACGCAAGCTTGTGCGCTACCACCAGTACAAGTGCAAACAGATGCAGGAGGCATCATGATACCTCTTCCAGAGAGAACGTTAATAGACACTAGGCTGAGAGGATGGTATAGTGCTGCAAGCCTACTGCATCTAACCATGTCCCAGGCACTGCAGCCTCCCGTACATCGGGGCATGGGGGACAACTGCCTCCTGACGATGGATACATCATCTAGATTAGATGCAAAAGATCTGAATAATATCTTTATGGGACGAAGAGAAAGTTCTTTTAGTTGTCAGGCGTCACAGCTCAGTGGGTGTAGCGCTGCCTTCCGTGCTGTCGCGGTCGCGGGTTCGATCCCCCCTGTGGAGTGAAGTGGGGTGGGGTGGGGAGCGTTACCAGTTCGTTTGAATAGGTGGTTGATGTCGAGGCGCAGAGCGCGCGCTCTGTTGGTGTAGTGCTTGGTGCCGGGCGCGCTGGCGCGGAGCTGGTTCCTCGTCACGTGGTCCCGCGTGAGGTTGCTGAGCACGGCGCCGTCGCCTGCAACATTCATATAGCTTCCTTCACATCCAGCATGCCTCCCAGTGCCAGTGCCAGTGCCAGTGCCAGTGCCAGTGCTAGTGCCAGTGCCAGTGCCAGTGCTAGTGCCAGTGCCAGTGCCAGTGCCAGTGCCAGTGCCAGTGCCAGTGCCAGTGCCAGTGCCAGTGCCAGTGCCAGTGCCAGTGCTAGTGCCAGTGCCAGTGCCAGTGCTAGTGCCAGTGCCAGTGCCAGTGCCAGTGCCAGTGCTAGTGCCAGTGCCAGTGCCAGTGGACGTGCTGTGCTACCGGATCACGATGACGAATCTTTTTTTCAATTTAATTTAATTGCAGACTAATTATAATAAGTACCATAAATTAATATAATTTAATGACATAAATATAAATACATAATTATGTAAGGAAGTGTTGGAACAAGTCCCTCTGATGGTGAGCGGTTACCTAACCTATAACAATACATTATCTCACAGCGCGCCATTGAGGACGAGTCCTGCGAGGCGATGCAGCGCCGTGCCGTGCCGTGCCGCTGCGAGCACTAGACACGTGACGCGCTACGTACATACAGCTCCTTGCGCGAGTAGCTAATACTCACTGAGTAATGGCGTCGTGAATGCTTGATCGCCCTTCAGGCTGTTGATGACGCGCTGCCCTTCCCGTCTGAGGGGGTCGGAGGGGGTGGAGGGAGAGGGAGTTGAGGGGAAGGGGTTGGAGGGGGGCGTCGCGCTGACGATGACGCCTTCTAGTTACAAACGTAAAAGCTAAGTTACTCATTATATATTTCATCACTTTGGTTGTCTTTTCACATTAGTTTACATTCATTTCATTCATTCATTTCATTTATTCATTTCATTCATTCATTCACTCCTTTCGTTCATTCATTTCACGCATACATTTCATTCATTCATTCGTTCATTTCATTCACTCATTTCACTCATACATTTCATTTATTCATTCATTCATTTCATTCATTCGTTCATTTCATTCATTCATTTCACTCATACATTTCATTCATTTGTTCATTTCATTCATTCATTTCACTCATTCATTCATTTCATTCATTCATCAGTCTCTAATCGTTTACAACGGAAACTGTTGTGGGGGTTAGCGTGGTCACACTTTACCAAGAAGCGAGTACTGAATGTAGAGATGTGTATGTAATGTACTGACCTGCGAACCCTTTCTGTGGAGAGCTGAAGGTCCCCTTGAGGAGGCTGCGGGATTCACCTGAACTCGATATTTTGATCACCTGATACAGAAGTACTCTACTAGCACTATATTACATAATACATGCATCGGAGCCGCAGCTCACACACACCTGTTCACTTATTACAATCAAGTAATGTAATGTAATGTAATGTAACACACAACGCAGTTGAACACACACACACACAGGTGAAATAAGTACGAACATGGAAGGTAAACAAATAATAATGGTTTTGTACGTTGTGTCAATAAATGTATGTCTTTCTATAACTTCATTAATTAGAACAATTCAAAATGTTTATATGACAATATTAGCAGGATCCGTGCAGAGATAGTACCTCGCACACACTGCGCCGGCGCCAGGACTCGCACAACCGGGATTCAATTATTTATTTCAAGGAAATTCAGTATAGTAGTCACAACGGATCTTTGTCCCTCTCAACTATCTGCGCAGAACACATTTTTGGCTCGAATTGTAGGTAAGCGAATTTTTCCGCACAACAGTACATGCGCAATCGTTGTTTGCACCTAACTTCAGAGGGATAAAGATTCGATGTGCGTACTGTGAGTTTACCTTCATTCCGGTTCCGCGTAAACTGTCAGCTATTTGGTGCATCAGCTTGTTCGGATTCTTCTCACCCGCAGTGCTAGCGGGGGGCTCCGCGGAGGCGGGCGCGGAGGCGGAGGCGGAGGCGGGCGCGGGCGCGGGCGCGATGCGGACGGGAGCTCGGCTGACGAGGAGCCGACGCGCGGGCTGCAGCTTCACCGGCATTATTATATTATTTTTATTTATTTTAACAAAATTCGCCAGCTTTATAAACTGCGAGCGAGGGGTCGCCCCACCGCCAGCTTGCGCCACACCAGCAGCCCCCTGCGCCGGAGCGGCGGCCCCCTGCGCCGCAACGGCAGCCCCCTGTGGCGGAGCGGCGGCTCCTTGCGCCACAACGGCAGCCCCCTGCGCCGGAGCGGCGGCCCCCTGCGCCGTACCGGCAGCCCCCTGCATCGGAGCGGCGGCCCCCTGCGCCGGAGCGGCGGCCCCTTGCGCCGTACCGGCGGCCCCTTGCGCCGTACCGGCAGCCCCCTGCATCGGAGCGGCGGCCCCCTGCGCCGGAGCGGCGGCCCCTTGCGCCGTACCGGCAGCCCCCTGCATCGGAGCGGCGGCCCCCTGCGCCGGAGCGGCAGCCCCCTGCGCGCCGGCGCCGGTCGCGGACGAGGGCGAGCTGATCTTGATCAAGGTGCGGCCCGGGAGAGTGCGCGATGGTCTTTTAATCAAGCTGAACATGTTCCCGGTATTCAACTTTATCTGCATGTTAGTAAGGGAGTTTTTCGCTTGCACCTGCAGGTTAGGTTGAGGCTTGGACACCTTGATCGGAGCTCTACTGATCGCTGGGTGAGGTGGCAGGTCGCTCGCCTGCTTCGAGCGGACGCTGACCGCGGACACTTTCCCGGTGGGGGCGGGGCTCGAGGGGGGGCCCGGGGAGGGCTTCAAGTTGCGCACCATCCTCGGCTTGGTATGGGGGCCGCCACCCGTCGAGAGCAGAAGGAACTTGTCCAGGTCCGGTGGATCAGCAGGGGCGGGCGTGGAAGGTGCCGGCTCCATCGGCTTGGGCAGCAGGCGAGGCAGGGGGCTCGGAGCTTGAAGCGGAGCCGGCTTCGCCTTCAGGTTGAGGTTGAAGTACTGCTGGTTGAGGTTCTTCTGGCGGATCCATTCTTGAAGGGAGTCGGCGGGGGGGCCGGCACCCCCCTCCGCACCCCCCTCGGTCGGCTTCTTCTTAGCGCTGACCGGCTTCTTGCTGCTGGTTTTATCTGCGGATAGCGAGTCGCACTGATAACGGACAAGTGGCATCTCTAAACTACCTACAGATGGGAACTCTGAATACATACTGACCATCACAGTGTTACATTGCAATGCAATACCGAGAATATACAACAAGTAGTCTAGTGTTGCTATCTATTAGTAGATACTGTACCCTGTCTCACATACACAAGTAACTGTCTGTCAATGTACCTGTCAATGTCATCCGTACGTGTACGTCTGGATGACAGGACGAGGGTGGGGGGGGGGGGGAGCCTGAAGAGAGGCTGGCACTGACACACGGCGGAGGGAGGGGGGGTCGGGAGGGGGGAGCCTGAGGAGAGGCTGGCACTGACACACGGCGGAGGGAGGGGGTCGGGAGGGGGGAGCCTGAGAGGCTGGCACTGACACACGGCGGAGGGAGGGGGGTCGGGAGGGGGGAGCCTGAGGAGAGGCTGGCACTGACACACGGCGGAGGGAGGGGGGAGCCTGAGGAGAGGCTGGCACTGACACACGGCGTAGGGCAGAGCTGCCGATGCCGAGGGATTCGGTCTGGGTGTGAATGGGTGAGCCACAAGTCAAGTAAAATAAAGGATTAGACAAGTAGGTACTCACGAGGTGCGGCGCTGCTGCTGCCGGCGCTGCCGCTGTCGGCGCTGCCCTGCACATTAATACTTATTTCAACGGATGCTGCAATTACATCTGTATGTCTCAGAGGGATGCCTCGCAGGGCACGTCCTCAATGGACATGCTCGGAGATTACCGCTTCACATCAGCTTATTCCATAACTTACTCTCATAATAAAAATGTTATTCGGAGGCGGTACATACTTAGAGCCCGCGATAAGTTGCCGAAAATGTACAACTAGGTATATATAAGTTTTTATTTTTGTGTCATCTAGGCCCGGAGTCCTTATCAAGACAACCGAGCCCAAACTTGATGGGGTTCCCATGGCCACCTTCCGTCTCCATCATCAGATCAGCTCGCTGGCACCACATTCATGCATTGTCCCCGAACACTAATAAGTAAACATGCCTTTAAACCAAATCGGACATCGACAAGTGGGTCCATATGCGTGATGTTTCATCACATCACATCACATCACAAAAATTGTTCTGTCTCTAAAAAACTCGAAATCAAGTAGGCTATGATGATATTCGTACAGACATAGTGAAATTATGTTTTCATCAAATTGCGGCACCACTTGTGCATGCAATTAATCTGTCTTTGGAACAGGGTATTTTCCCGCAAAATCTTAAAGTATCCATTGTAAAACCATTGTTTAAAAAGGGAAGTGCAAATCTAATTAATAATTACCGACCAGTATCTTTGCTACCTATCTTTTCTAAAATATATGAGAAAGTAATGTATAAGAGACTATATAGCTTCTTAGAATCAAATAGTATTTTATGTGATGAACAAAATGGATTCCGTAAGAATAAGAGTACATCCTTGGCGGCATTTAATCTGGTTAAGAATGTCACGGATGCTCTAGATAGGAAAAATCCAGTGTCTGTTATATTCATGGACATGAGCAAGGCATTTGACTTCGTTTCTCATGAAAGGCTTCTTCAGAAACTACAGATGTATGGTATTCGAGGACCAGCTCATAATTGGATACAGACCTACCTGGCTAATAGAACTCAATGTGTAGAGGTATCAAAATTTGACCCTGACACAAAAACAGTAACACCATTTAGATCAGAATTTCTAAATAACAAGTTTGGCGTTCCTCAGGGCAGTATTCTAGGTCCACTGCTGTTTCTTCTGTACATTAATGACCTTCCAAATGCTGTCCATCAGAAGTGCATACTGTTTGCAGACGATACCACGATCATAGTAGAAGGAGTCGATAAGTCTACATACGAACAGCAAGTTGATGACGCAGTAAGCTCTGCTATCACATGGCTTAAAAATAATAACTTAAAAGTAAATATCGATAAAACTAAGCTTATATCATTTCAAACTAATAATAAAAATAACCATGTAAATCTTAAAGTCACGCATGATGGACATATTATTGATAACTTAAGTCACATAAAGTTTTTAGGTATTTATATAGATAATCTCTGTTCTTGGAAGCAGCATGTAGATAATGTTTGTTCAAGAATAAATAGTTTTGTATACCCATTACGAAGAATTTCTCAGGTAGTGAACAAAGAGGCCGCTATTACAGCCTACTATGGTTATGTTAACTCTCTGTTGCGCTACGGTATTATAATCTGGGGTAGATGTGTTGACATAGAACGGGTATTTATAATGCAAAAGAGATGCTTAAGAGCTATTTTTGGCTTAAAACTGACAGACTCCTGTAGGCCATATTATAGACAACATAAGATTTTAACATTGACCTCCATTTATATACTTGATGTAAGTGTATTTGTATTTCAACATAGAAGTATATTTCAAGAAGCAAGCACTATGAGGCCATTCAGGCCATTAACCAGATTGACATTATCTTCTAATAATAGTTTTATAATGGCAATAAAAATTTATAATAAAATTCCAGACAATTTGAAAATTATGACATTTCATAGATTTAAATCCAATTTGACTCAATGGCTTGCTGAAAAATGTTTTTATAGCATAAATGAATTCTTTGACTATAAAATATAGGTAGGTCTAATTTATAACGAGAATGATTTATTAATGTTCTTATTTTTCCTATTCACACGCCTGTAAAGGCAGGTTTTAGTGAAACTTATGTTATTTTTTAAGATCCTGTATCACACCTAAAATTTATTGAATAAAGATATTGACTATTGACTATCGCAACGTAACATTAGTTTAGTGATATTAGAAGCATTAGTGGTACTGACTGTGAGCCGTGCGAGCGCGGCGGTCACCTCGTCGGAGGCGCGCTGCAGCTGCGACGCGCTCGCCGACGCGCCCAGCAAGTGCGCGCAGCAGCACGTGCACATCGCGTGCCGGCCGCAGGCACTCGCGCTACAACACACAACATAACGCGCAATCACCACCACACCGACTTAACTACTCGCGTCTGCCCACGCACCACTACTCGGTGCCTCTACCTGCAGCTACTCTCAACTAGTACTCGTCACATCAATCTCTTCTGACACCCTGAGCTGTCTCCCTAGGAAAGATTGAACCAAGGAGTCCAATCTGTCCGTCTTTTGCAGCAGGATGACAGATGAAACTTTCATCGGCTAAGATTGTAAAGTTATGACAAGTTTAAAAACAAAAAATGAAGTGGTGATCAGACTTCGTTACGATATTCCAAAATCGTTTTTCTATAAAAATTAGTGTGTTCTCGAGCAATGAAGGAAAACATCAGAAACCTACCGCTAAGCCATCTCCTCCCACAAGCCTACTGCATCTGTTCCCAGGCACTGCAGCCTCCCGTACATCAGGGCATGGGGGACCAGTGCCTCCTGCACTCATTGTGTACATAGTGTTACTCACGAGTGTATGTCGATGGACAGGGGCGGCTGTCGGCCGGCGCGCGCCGCACAGCGCCGCCGTGCCGCGTTCAAGCCGTGCTGACGCCGCGCCGTGCAGCACTGACTCACGGTGTACATAGTGTTACTCACGAGTGTATGTCGATGGACAGGGGCGGCTGTCGGCCGGCGCGCGCCGCACAGCGCCGCCGTGCCGCGTTCAAGCCGTGCTGACGCCGCGCCGTGCAGCACTGACTCACGGTGTACATAGTGTTACTCACGAGTGTATGTCGATGGACAGGGGCGGCTGTCGGCCGGCGCGCGCCGCACAGCGCCGCCGTGCCGCGTTCAAGCCGTGCTGACGCCGCGCCGTGCAGCACTGACTCACGGTGTACATAGTGTTACTCACGAGTGTATGTCGATGGACAGGGGCGGCTGTCGGCCGGCGCGCGCCGCACAGCGCCGCCGTGCCGCGTTCAAGCCGTGCTGACGCCGCGCCGTGCAGCACTGACTCACGGTGTACATAGTGTTACTCACGAGTGTATGTCGATGGGCAGGGGCGGCTGTCGGCCGGCGCGCGCCGCACAGCGCCGCCGTGCCGCGTTCAAGCCGTGCTGACGCCGCGCCGTGCAGCACTGACTCACGGTGTACATAGTGTTACTCACGAGTGTATGTCGATGGACAGGGGCGGCTGTCGGCCGGCGCGCGCCGCACAGCGCCGCCGTGCCGCGTTCAAGCCGTGCTGACGCCGCGCCGTGCAGCACTGACTCACGGTGTACATAGTGTTACTCACGAGTGTATGTCGATGGACAGGGGCGGCTGTCGGCCGGCGCGCGCCGCACAGCGCCGCCGTGCCGCGTTCAAGCCGTGCTGACGCCGCGCCGTGCAGCACTGACTCACGGTGTACATAGTGTTACTCACGAGTGTATGTCGATGGACAGGGGCGGCTGTCGGCCGGCGCGCGCCGCACAGCGCCGCCGTGCCGCGTTCAAGCCGTGCTGACGCCGCGCCGTGCAGCACTGACTCACGGTGTACATAGTGTTACTCACGAGTGTATGTCGATGGGCAGGGGCGGCTGTCGGCCGGCGCGCGCCGCACAGCGCCGCCGTGCCGCGTTCAAGCCGTGCTGACGCCGCGCCGTGCAGCACTGACTCACGGTGTACATAGTGTTACTCACGAGTGTATGTCGATGGGCAGGGGCGGCTGTCGGCCGGCGCGCGCCGCACAGCGCCGCCGTGCCGCGTTCAAGGCGTGCTGACGCCGCGCCGTGCAGCACTGACTCACGGTGTACATAGTGTTACTCACGAGTGTATGTCGATGGGCAGGGGCGGCTGTCGGCCGGCGCGCGCCGCACAGCGCCGCCGTGCCGCGTTCAAGGCGTGCTGACGCCGCGCCGTGCAGCACTGACTCACGGTGTACATAGTGTTACTCACGAGTGTATGTCGATGGGCAGGGGCGGCTGTCGGCCGGCGCGCGCCGCACAGCGCCGCCGTGCCGCGTTCAAGCCGTGCTGACACCGCGCCGTGCAGCACTGACTCACGGTGTACATAGTGTTACTCACGAGTGTATGTCGATGGACAGGGGCGGCTGTCGGCCGGCGCGCGCCGCACAGCGCCGCCGTGCCGCGTTCAAGCCGTGCTGACGCCGCGCCGTGCAGCACTGACTCACGGTGTACATAGTGTTACTCACGAGTGTATGTCGATGGGCAGGGGCGGCTGTCGGCCGGCGCGCGCCGCACAGCGCCGCCGTGCCGCGTTCAAGGCGTGCTGACGCCGCGCCGTGCAGCAGTGAGTCACGGTAAACATTTCCGACTGCGCCTTCGAACGCTGTACAACAGTATCACAGTATTGCTACGATATTAACGTATCTTCCCCCCCCCCCCCCCCCTCTCTCTGACGATAATACTCTACTTTAAGGCTGACTTGCTAACATTTAAAACAGCAAACGAAAGCTACCTCTAGAGCCAGTCGATTGAGCACTTCATCGAGTTCGCTCGTCGACAGCGTGACGTCATCAGCGCCAGCCGGCGCGGCCGGGTCCGCTGCGCCAGTGACGTCACGTGTCGTGGCTTCGCTTGCGCCTGTCGACAAATCATCATCATTATTTTCAACATCAACGTATATCATGTACTTACCTACTCGTCGGATGAATCTGCGGACAGCGGAATATCATCTTTGTGGTGAGGGGCCTAAGGTCCGATACCATTCGATGGTTATTGTATATGGTAGCTTACTTATAGAGCTCCCAGTGGTAGCCCCCCCCTCGGCCCCCCCCGCGGCCGTGGTGAGGGGGGCCACCTGCGCCGTCAGCATGCTCAAGTGATTCTTGCGAACCTCTTCGATGTTCGGTAGTTGCACCTGGAAATAAATGCTGATCAGCTGGGAATGCGTCGGCGGGCTGCGCTCTGCAGAAGGGAAAGCTTTTAATGTGCTTTTAATGGCATCTATTAGAAAATATTTGAAAATCCATGAATTTCTCCTTACACTTACAGGGAATTGTGTTGAAGCAATAAGGGGGGCTCGACCAACCGACGTCACTCTTGAAAGCGACGGCAGGCTGGAGGGGGGTTCGTTCGTTCGTACGAGTTGGGGGCCGACTCTGGTGACGGAGGTTTTAGGCCGCCCTATGGCCTCCGTCGAGGCTTGATAGTCATCCTTCGCTGACAGCTAGCGTATTTGCGATGAGATCTACTTTGTGAGTAGGGTGAGGGGTGATGGTGGGGGGGTTGGGGTTGGTTCATCACGTGATTTCTCTGCAATCAATACTTCCGTGCTTTCATGCAGAGAACAACAAAACTGACCTTCTTAGTGAGCCTAGCGGCGGGGTCGTCGTCCGGCGAGAGGGGGGCGGTGGGGGGCGGTCCCGGGGGGTCGTCGCGCAGGATCTCCGCGATTAGCTGGCGGGCGCGCAGCTTGCCGAGCCGCTCGCCGCTCCCGCTCCCACAACTGACAGTTTATGTTCATTAGCACGAGTAGGTAAGGTATAGGTTAGTTTGTAGTTAGTTGATTGTGAATGAGCGCACGCGCGCGGCGAAGGCAACTCCATGTTTGTGAAGAGTCCGCGCGAGTGAGCGGCTGCAGCGCCGGTACCCATACCTGTCCTCCTTGATCCTCTCCACTTTCACTTTCACTATTAAATCCATGTTATTTTGAATATCGGGCTGCTTCTGAGAAGCGTTCGCTTCTCTCGGTCGCTTCGGGGCCAAGAAGCGCGGGTGAAGATGGTTGATGTGGATCGTGCTGCGGCGCTTCGCGTGCTGTTGCCATTCGGCGGTGGAGTCGACTCTCTCGAGGGCTATTCGCGTCACCATCAGCAGCTTCTCATCTGAGGAACAATAAAACAAGTTTTTAAACAAAATCTTTTTTCAATATTTTCTGAGATAAGTTATGGGATCTATTTGTATTGAGAAGAACTCACCAATAGAAACGCAATCATCATCACTGTTTTCTGCGTGACTCGCAACCCCCCCACGCCCCCCCTCATCATGACCCCCCTCGTCACGACCCCCTCCACTATGATCAGTGACGGCGCAGTTGTAGGTTGGCATGGTTTGGTGGACCTCCTGCTTCACGCTCACGGTTTGGTGGACGCCATCCTCTGCGGCGAGCTGTGACGCTATCCTCTCTATGTTTTGGAATCTGTAATACAATAATACTTGTAACGTAGTATTACAAGTGTGCAGGCGCAGGCAAGCTCCGACCAGGAACACCTCCTTGGATCCTCCAATTTCTACCAAACACGGCTGAGAACCATTTCAGATCAGCTTTATTAAAACTGCATTCAATTACCAGCTACACACACACACACACACACACAGCACACACACACAGACACAGAGACACACAGAGAAACATGTCGCAGGTATAAGAGCGGTGCCCGGTGTCGGTCGGGCTCGGGGGTGAAGGTGAGTTAGATGCAAGACAAGGTAGGTACCTGTCCTCGGTGCACTGCAGCTCTTCATCGCTGTCGTAAATGAACATGACGGGGCCCTGCGCGGCCTCTTGGAATAGCGTCATCTCGCTCTCTCCCGCGTCTCCCCTCTCGCTCGGCGCCGACAACTCGCGCAGTTGCATCTCCAGCTCGGATTCTAGTTCTGCGGCCATGTTCTGACGGTTGCTCCGAAGCTGTTCAACGGAAAATTATCGTTATACTCTCCTCGATAAGAGTTCTTTCATGTTACTTTATTTAATTTGCCTGTTGACCAAAGCCTAGAACCTGGGCCATATTTGTTTTGCAGTGTGGGGTCACTTCAGTCCAATGCCCCTGGGAAGGGGGCGCTGCAGTGTAGGGGTCATTTCAGTCCTTGAACGAATACACGGGACACGTCATGCTCGAAAAAAGTATGAAATCACCGTCGACCAATTTTTGCGGGGCTCGGGGGGAGTGATCTATTGCTGCATTAGTTCTGCATATAGCGTTGTCACTGTTTAACAATTATTGTAAATTGATACTAGTGATTGACGCATTCGATGAAATAGTATCGATAAAAATGAATGAATGACGGGAAACGAAGGACTATGAATTAGGTAGGTACCTACTTTATTAAATTTGAAATTGTAGTAAGTTGATGCCTGGGTTGATGATATAATAATAATGGAAGTATGTAGAAAATCACAACGAAATAAACTTAGGCATGAAACATTTTACTTGATAGTTTTACATAGACATGTCATTGTAACCATAAGCCATTTTCATCATCATCATCATCCACAGCCTGACTTCACCCACTGCTGAGTATAGGGCTCTCTCTTTTTGTACCATCTCTCACGACCCCGCGCCAGTCTCATCCAATTTTTGCCCGCGATATCAGTGATATCGTCCGCCCATCTTGCCGCAGGACGACCTACATTTCTGTATCCTGTTCTGGGACGCCATTCAGTTATAGCTTACTCCACCTGTCATCACCTCGCCTCGCCAGGTGTCCTGCCCAACTCCATTTTAGTTCCGTTATGCGATTCCCAACGTCTTTGACCTTTGTTCGACTTGGAATCGTAACGTTGGGAACACACGGTCTATAAGCTTGATGCCGAGCATGGTACGCTCCATCGCTCTCTGTGCAACTCTCATCCTGTACACAGCCTCCTGTGTGAGCGTCCAAGTCTCGCCACCGTAAGTCATGGTGGGTAGAACACATTGGTTATACAGGCGGGTTTTCAGACATTGTGGTGTTTCAGCAGACTTAAGAATGTCGTCCAATTTACCAAATGCAGCCCAGCCGAGTTGAATTCTTCTATCGATCTCTTTATTTTGATGTTCTTTGCCAAAAGATAAAAGATGCCCAAGATAAATATACTTGTCGACTACCTCCAACGCCTCACTTCCCACTACAACGTTGTGAAATGAGGCGCTGGTGACGTTCGCCATAAGCCACTTTTACAACAATTAAAAAATAGCTTCAGAGATCCTCTTCATCAGTGCTACCTATCATCAGACCCTGGAGTATGTGCTCAAGTTTGTCAAATCTGAATGTTTAAGTTTGGTATTGCGATAATTTGGGACTTTGGGAGCTGGCAACGAAAGGATTTTTTTAATTTTACTTTACAATGATTTGGTTTCTTAACTCGTAACACTACATGCGTAAGATTTACTTGCGCCTTGCCTAGTTAATTTTTTAATGATGAAGCAATTTAAAGAAAGTTTTTTTTAACAATGGTTGTGATAAATATTTTTACACCATCTTGTGTAGAATTAAGTCATTCGTGTGCTTCTCAAATTTGATTGAAATCCGTCGATAAACAACGCTACAGCAAACTTACGCCTTTTTCTCCCCTATTTCCCCCCCAATCAAAAATAAGGTAAAGGCACCCAAATCCGTGGTATTCCAAAAGTGGCACCTTTCTCCGTGGTATTTAGAAAAACAGCATTTACTTCTGATTATTGGTTCTTTTTTGTTGCAAAAGTTATTTGTCATTAGGAAATATATTTTTAGTATATAAATCTAAAAACGAGACTTAGAACGGGCTTACATTCCAAAATAATTGGCTAAATTCGCAGTGGTGGCTGGTCCAAGTGCACTCTCCATACGTTTTTGCCTCTGTTCACGAGAGTAGCAAGCTTTTTTAAATAAGGCTTATTTTGATTTTTTCTCTTCTAGGTTATGATTTTTAGTGTAAAATTATCGAAAGAAGTATATTCTTTACCGTATGTAATACATGTTTAAGTAGTTTTTTAATTATAATGAGGTAAAATTACATATTGAAAATACCACGGCATTAGGGGTCAAATATTTCACCTAGTACCTAATTCCGAGGTATGTGAAAAATATACCGCGGAATAGCAATTTGAAAGACGTATTTTTATTTTTGAATTTCACAAACTGGGTTTAGGTTTTTGTGATTTTAACGATAGATTTGACAAATTAAATAGTCGATTGAGACTAAAACCTTATTTCGAGGTATACTTTTAAATAATTTTTACGAGTTATAACACATCAAAAGTACCCTACTTAGGTATTTTGTTTATTGGTTGTATAGAAAATTATGTTACGAAAATATTTATTTACCACACATTTGGCTGCATGTTTTATTAAAAAGTTAATCTTTAACAAAAGTTTTAACAATTTGGCATCAGCTAACATTAAGAATGATAGGTATATAAAAAATTTTGGCTTGTAGTAGGTACTGGAAATTAGGAAACATGATTTTTTAGTCTCCACAGCTGTGGGTTGGGCGACACTCTTTGTAAATGCCGTCAAAGCAAAGCCGCGTTTCGAATCGCACTGTGGGCGGCGGCACGAGTGACAAATGTGTCAAAGGCACCGCCTCGAAGCGACGCGTGGCGGCGGTATCTTTGACGCGCCGCTGGCGTCTTTGGCGGTGTTTCCTTTGTCGGCACCGACACTCATTTGCCTTGCACGCGTCGACCATGCTTCAGTCTTGCGCTGATATTTGTACCATTTGCACGCTTGGTTTTATTTCTTCGCGAAATGTCGTATTTATAATGTGGAATACTATAATAATGTTAATAATGTGTTAATGTGTAATGTGTGTGTATGTGTGTGTGTGCTTAGGAAACAGTAAAAGTATTTTTTTAACTTATCACACGGGGAGATTTTCCCGTTATCAGCTCTTTGTGTATTTATCCGGGTTCGCAATCACAGGAGGAAGATATTAGCTAAGTTGACACCGCTGACGTGTGAGAGGTTGAGTTACAAACATCCAAAGAGGTATTTAAAAACTTTTACATTTATAATATTAATAGCATTTATTAAATAATAATAGTACTACCACCAAAAATGACCTGTATTCCTAAAGAACAATCAAGTTAATCTTTGTAACATTATTTTATCAGTTTGTTACTGTTGTTTCGTATACATTTTTCATACCACGCAATTAGGTACCAAATACCACGGAATACGGATTTTTGCATCGGAATTGGGCGATTTCAACTTGATTTACATTTTATTTAATTTCAAATAGAAATATAGGTCGGACCGTCAAAACTTAAGTAGTTTCCGAAAGTAAAAACACTAGAGCTTCTGATAACAGAAACCTAACCTTCAGAAAGGTACAGTAAATGCTTAATATTTGATATCCTTTCGAGTTTTAGTGAAAATACCACGGAAACAGGTGCCGTTACCTTAGCGGTCGACAAAATTTTTTTAATAAATTAAGGAACTTCTGTGCCGATTTTGGTCCAAATCGGTTGATAAATGCGACCTGTAGGCGATTACTGACAGACAGACAGACAGCCGGACAAAAGCATTTTTGGCCAATCTTGAAACTGAGACGCTTCACTCGCTCAGTCGATAAGTAACTAGCTGACCCGGCGAACTTCATACCGCCATAACCATATTGTGAGATTAAAAAAAGTTTCGGTTTCACTATTTAAAACTTTTACAAACCTTGTCCTGACAATCTGTTGATGATGATGAATATGAAAATTGTATAACGGCATTTCAAGCTCTACTTATAAATTCAGGCAAGTGTAATGTAGGAACAGCATATTTCCAGTCTTTTCCTTTTTTTTGAATTTTTGTTGTAGCACTCTGGTTCAAAATGTATCCTACATTATACTGCTATGTTTTTTTTGGAATCCATGCCTATTCTCTGCGTACTGCTTTCACCCACTCTCTTTTTTTTAATGGATCAGTTGGAAGCCTGAGAGTGAGAATAAGTTCGTTCGTTCATTTACATCGATATTTTTCATCGATAGTTTCAAACCCTATTTGAAAGAGTTGTGATGAACGAACACTGAACGAATGAAAAAAGAACGGTAAAACCCGACTCATTTCAGTAAGTCATAAATTTTGTTACATAGCGGAAAAAATTGAGTACTCGTTAATATGGCATCATATAAGCCAAAATTATATTCAATTTTTATGAAAAATTAGCCACTTTATCGGCATAAAATTGTACTCAAAGGTGAAAAGAAATATTAGTTACGCGATCACTGTAGTTTTTACAAAATAATACGGCGCATTTTGTCATTTTTTTTTGCATTATTTTGTCTTTAGAACCAACGTAGTGGTCGTGTCAACACTGACACAACAATTTTGCTTATTAGGCAAAACGGCTGGTACGTGGCGAGCGGGGGTAAAGGCGAGATCGGCCGAGTTACGTGTCCCGTGTATTCGTCCAAGCTTCAGTCCCATGCCCCTAGGAAATGGGTACTGCAGTGTAGGGGTCACTTCAGTCCAATGCCCCTAAGAAGGGGGCGCTGCAGATTCGTGGCATGTATTAAAAGCATACCTGTCCCGACAGTTCGTCGTCAGACGCAGACGTGTGAATGGGTTCGTTGAGTTGCCTCTGCTCCTCCGTCCCGTTAATCAGGTCAATGGTCTCTATCTCTTTTTCTATCACTATCAGGTCGTCTGCGTCTTCTTGCCCTGGAAACCGCACACTATTAATATACTGCGCGCCTAGTTACTTTGCATTTGAATCTATATTAGGAGAGGAGAGTAATGGAACAACCAAACGGCTCACTCAGACGCCTCTACGACACACTAGCTCACAGCTCACAGGGCACGTTCACCGAGGACGTGCCCTGTGAGGAGTTGCAGGTGTTACGCATTCCATTGTTTACTGTAGGTGTTATCCCCCACGCGAGCGCACACTAACACAGTACAGAACGCACGCGTGCGTTACATTGCATTACATTGTTTACTGTAGGTGTTATCCCCCACGCGAGCGCACACTAACACAGTACAGAACGCACGCGTGCGTTACATTGCATTACATTGTTTACTGTAGGTGTTATCCCCCACGCGAGCGCACACTAACACAGTACAGAACGCACGCGTGCGTTACATTGCATTACATTGTTTACTGTAGGTGTTATCCCCCACGCGAGCGCACACTAACACAGTACAGAACGCACGCGTGCGTTACATTGCATTACATTGTTTACTGTAGGTGTTATCCCCCACGCGAGCGCACACTAACACAGTACAGAACGCACGCGTGCGTTACATTGCATTACATTGTTTACTGTAGGTGTTATCCCCCACGCGAGCGCACACTAACACAGTACAGAACGCACGCGTGCGTTACATTGCATTACATTGTTTACTGTAGGTGTTATCCCCCACGCGAGCGCACACTAACACAGTACAGAACGCACGCGTGCGTTACATTGCATTACATTACACTCGATCTACACTGCTCTAAGACAATGGCCAGTGGAGCCACCAAACCAACTTGCTACTGTTCAATCGGTTTACACCATTGTACTTCTACTTCTAAAACAACCACTTTAAACCAAGTTCGAATATATTTTGTCTGGGCAGTGTAAATGGGTGCATGTAGTGTAGTGTATGTGTAGTGTAGTGTAGTGTAGTGTAGTGTAGTGTAGTGTAGTGTAGTAGGCTAGGCATGTCCGCGCGGGTGATACGAACGCAGCATGTCGTCCCCCAGACGCAGGTGTCGCAGCGCGAACGTCTGGTAACTCTCACATGAGGGGCCGGCGCTGGGGACGGGGGCGGAGTCGGGGGCCGGGGCCAGGGGGCCAGCTGCCTCCGTTCCGGACTGCAGGGAAAGTACAACCAGGTTACTTACATTGACCATGTTACAAAATTAATGAATGGTAATCATTCTAGCTATAATCTATGGAACTGAGTGAATGATACATGAATGTATAAAAATTGCAACTTAGAAGAGAGCGATTACTGGATGTATGTTAAAAGAAGGCATACTTACTGAAAAAAAAAAAGGTTGCGTAAGCCTTGTAGTTGTTCAAGGTAACGAGTGGGCTGTCAGCGTCCTCAGGCAAGGCCAGGCCAGGGCTGACAGCTGGGAATAGTCCTTATAAAACGTCATTCGCCATTCTTACCGGTGCCAGTTGTCTTATTGAAGACAAAATACATTTTTGTATATTATGAGTTTGTTTAAATTCCATTCCAAAGCAATTGTGACCGCCTTCTCCATCCCCCGAGGTGACAGCTGGGGATGAGCGCCGTCCTCACGAGTAAGTGTAACGTTAGAGGAGGTGTGTAGTTACCTTCTCCATCCCCCGAGGTGACAGCTGGGGATGAGCGCCGTCCTCACGAGTAAGTGTAACGTTAGAGGAGGTGTGTAGTTACCTTCTCCATCCCCCGAGGTGACAGCTGGGGATGAGCGCCGTCCTCACGAGTAAGTGTAACGTTAGAGGAGGTGTGTAGTTACCTTCTCCATCCCCCGAGGTGACAGCTGGGGATGAGCGCCGTCCTCACGAGTAAGTGTAACGTTAGAGGAGGTGTGTAGTTACCTTCTCCATCCCCCGAGGTGACAGCTGGGGATGAGCGCCGTCCTCACGAGTAAGTGTAACGTTAGAGGAGGTGTGTAGTTACCTTCTCCATCCCCCGAGGTGACAGCTGGGGATGAGCGCCGTCCTCACGAGTAAGTGTAACGTTAGAGGAGGTGTGTAGTTACCTTCTCCATCCCCCGAGGTGACAGCTGGGGATGAGCGCCGTCCTCACGAGTAAGTGTAACGTTAGAGGAGGTGTGTAGTTACCTTCTCCATCCCCTGAGGTGACAGCTGGGGATGAGCGCCGTCCTCACGAGTAAGTGTAACGGTAGAGGAGGTGTGTAGTTACCTTGTCGCCTTCGTCCTCAACCACGAGTCCCGCGTGCACGAGGTCGCGCCACGAGTGCGCCGGTGACGTCACCACGTGCGGGAACCTACAACACTTGTTTTACATAAGTACTGCCAGCTATTGAATAGTAACGACTCAAGCCTTATATATTCCTTTACTAGGCCTTGCCTAGGCCCCCTGTAGGTCGCGTTACATTACCTCTTGACGATAGCAACGTGCAAGGGACTCGGGGGCTTGGCCTCCTCCAGGCCGGCTCTAGGCCGCGTGTAGGCCGCGAACGCTTGTCTCGCGGCTAACTTCAGTTCGTGCCAGCGACGTTGCAGTAGGATTATTGACAAGTAGAGACCGCTACAAACAATACAACCATTTATTGAGTACTAGTGGTTACCCGCGACTTCGTACGCACCGTTTTCTGAGCGGAATGAATGAGCTACAGATCATGTTTGTTATGTGTCAGTGGGCGAATGAGTAATGAATGAGTGAGCGTGTGGGTAATGGGTTAGCAAATGAGAGAAGGATTGAACGGTCATTTAAATGAATGAGAGGCATACCACGTGGATGATGTGTGAATGAACGAGTGAGTGTATGTCTCATGTATAGAGTTACCTAACGTTGTGATGCCTGACGCGATGCACAAGTAGGGCGCGCCTCCAGCGCGCGGCCGCGCCCGGGCCCTTTGTCTCCAGGCCCTGCTGCTGCGCCAGGTGGAACAGCGCCACCTGCTCCTGCAACCGCATGCGCCAGAGCTCAGTGCGTGCAGTGTAGCAGTAAGTGCACGCGGAGCCCCCGCGGCACACTCACCTGCAAGGAGTCGTAGTCGGCGCTCTCGCCGAGCGTGCAGATGGTATCGTCGAGCAGCAGCACGAGGTCTGCGAGCGCCTCCTCGGCGGCGGAGAGGCGCGGCGCCCCCCCCCCCCGCGTCGCGCTGGATGCTCAGCTTCTGTCGCACCACGTCCAGCATGCGCCACCTGGTGCAACGACACACATCTGTCAACTAACACTCTACATACGAGAGGAGTTCCCCTGCCTCCTCAGGAACCACCAACCACTTCTCTTCGATCGCTAGCTGATACTAAAGTCAGATGTCAAGTCCCATAGTGCACGACTCGCATTCTGCATTCAAGGTGCGGTGCGATAGCATTCCACAGGCAAAGTAATCATCCAGTTTGTTTAATCTCTTGTGCAAATACTGTCTTGTTAACGCCATGTCTAAGTGAATGAATGTTCACCTTCCGACTACACTTCCATTCATTCACTTTTTAGTGTTCCGATCCAGTTTTGGAACCACGGAACATATACGGTCTCACCCCGGTGTCCGTCTGTCGGTCACATCAACCAAAGCTAGACCCATACAAGCTAGAGAGTTGAAATTTGGAATACTAATATTTTGTTACAACCCAAGGTGAAAAGAAGATATTATGTGAAAAAAATCTGAAAATTAAGAACAATTACAAGGGATCAAATAGTAAATGTCATGGAATATTTATTTATTTATTATACATCCAGCCTAACCTGAACCGTATTGTCATTAAGAATCCTACACATGGGAGCTTCTGTTACATTGGTTTATTTACAAGTGGAGAGCTGGTTATAAGCGAATCTTTCACTCGAAACACTACCATGCGCAAATAAAACTTGCGCCTTGCCCAGTTTATTTTATAGAATAACCAATACTCAAAGTCAGTTGTGCCATCAGCCACTCAATATCTGACAGATAATTTAATGAACGATATCAAGTGATCGATATTTCAAACCATTCACTCCCATTCGCTTCACTCGCTCTCGCTTCTCGTCCTACTAGTTGAACGACACCTAGTGGGCCAAACAGGCATGACTGAAAGTGTCGAACCACGAATGATAAAACCTGAAAGTATATTTTCAGTGTATAACAATAAACCAGCCAGACTAGACAATAGACTGTTACTCGCGCAGCAGCTAAGAAATCAATATTTTACTACATGAGGGCAAACAGATACGCGACTTTTCAAAATGAATGAATGGTTTTAGTTAAACTAAGTATACAAATGAAACAGAATGTGCTGTTTCTTTCGTAGAACGCGCAGCAGAGTAGGTAAGAAAGTAGGAGTAGCTACATCTGAAGACACGGGTAGTATGACAGTATAAATATCGAATTATTACTGTGAACTTATTTTACTATAACGGACAAGTTCAAACTGAGCAGACCGGTCGCCTAGCCGACCGCAGGGAACGTCAATATTAGTTAAAATCGAGTCTCGCGCGGCAACGCACAGCATTGCACCTAAGGAAATATTAATTATCCTTGTCAATTAATTATACATCATTAAGTTGATTCTAGATGCCAGTGCCAAGTGATCAGAGCCTAGAAGAACTGGCAACAAACTACGGCCTGGTTCCTAGCGTTGCATTGTATTATCCTTCTTACAAAGAACATGATTTCCCTGCTTTTATAAATAGTAATTAGATGAGTGCAGGACTCACCAGACATACTGCAGATCGTTTTGTTTATCAGCGGACACGGCGTCGAGGTCGCGGCACACGACGCGCGCCTCCAGCGAGCGCAGCGCGCGCGCGCGTGTGATCAGCGCCGTGGCCACCCACGTACTGCCGGGGGCGCGCAGCCGACTCTGCAGGGCGGTCACTTAATACACTGACTTTTCGACATTTTTTTTATTTATGTGTGTGTCTGTCTGAGGCATCGTAGCTCCCGAACCGGATGAACCGATTTTGATTTTGTTTTATTTTGTTTGAAAGGTGCATTAGTCGGGAGTGTTCTTAGCTATGTTTTATGAAAATCGGTCCAAGATGGCCGCCACCACAAAATGGCGGAATACATATTTTTTTACAACTCCCTCAATATGGGTATCAAATGAAAGGGCTCAACTAGTAGAAAACTATACACTATGACTCAAACCAAATATGGCCGGCACCACAAAATGGCGAATTAATTTTTTTTTCACAACTGAGAGTTTAGATTAGATTAGATTAGAAAATTCTTTATTGCACATTTAAAAAACAGTACAGAGGCGGGCTTAATGCTAATTAGCATTTTCTTCCAACCAACCTTTGTGTAGTGTGGAGAAAAGGTAGTGCTTAAATTATGGAAAAATTGGTAGGGAGAAACGTCTTTAAAATATATAAAAATTACCTACTTAAAATAATAAAACACTAACCAAATATATATATATATATATATACTACCTAAATACCTATACAAATACATACATGAATTGCTCAACTTTGTTGAGAGATCTGAATTGATAGAAAGTGGTGATATAATTTGGATTTGAAAATACCTAAAGAAGCAGCTTCACGGATATCCACTGGAAGGGAGTTCCACAGGCGTATCGCGCTGACAGTAAAGGAATCATTGTAGAAGGAGGTTTTATGAACAGGGGTTTTGAGGAGAAGATGTTGAGAGGAACGTACGGGGCGGTCGGAACAAGAAAGAGGGGAGAAATGTTCTTTGAGATAGTTAGGGGACATAGGGTTGTGAAGAGTGTTATAAAGGAGACAGAGAATGTGGGTATCACGGCGAAAGCGGATTTTCAACCACTTCAACTGAGCCCGCATGCCTTTTTTTAGAAATAATCTAGTAATATTATTGTTGTTTCATCTTGAATGTACCATACTAGATAATAGATTGTATTTAGGAAGTAAATTCATTATTCTAAATGTCCTCCATTTTTTCTATGATTAATTTGTAATGTCTGTCATGCATGTGATAACATTGACATTGTGGAGACTATACACAGAATCCAAAGTTAAAAAGGTGCTGCATATAAACTGAGGTGAATAGAACGTTACATGAATGGGGTCATCGCGTGTATAGTTCTGCAAAGTCTGCAACACCAGGGTGTTGTTGGCCAACAGTTTGGTGAACTTGCGCAGGTACGCCGGTGTCCACACGCCGCGCCCATTCAATACAAACACAACTCACATTTCCCATCGGTTCTGTTCTGAATCACCAAGCTATGCACAACGTCAATGTATTTTGTTCAACTCAGCCAACTTTAGAGCGGGCTCAGCTCAAGTTTAAACCCTGCCCAAGTATTGATAAATTAGGTAATATGAGTTGTTGATATTATTATTGAGTTGATATTATTATTGAGTTGTTGTTGAGTCGTTGCAAATCAATCATTTGTACGTATAGATAACAAAGATTCAAATTCTAGTACAGAATGAGTTTTTAGATGATATTGCGTTCACGAAAAAACTAGCACACAGGTAACTCACGTCGTCTGCTGCATCGGGTTCCATGATGCCGTGGTGTTGATGAGTGGTGCCGCGCCGCTTCGATATCTGTTCAAATGAGGATAGTTAAGGAGTTTTCGTACTGTCCGTCTAAACACAAAGTATGAATATAGAAAGGTTTGATAGATTTGGTTTTGACAAGAGTGTCAAGTCACAATGTGAAACATATATCTCTCGAAAAATGTTGTTGTAGTTCGTTCAAAATGAAATTAAAAACACTTTTAATTTAATAACTGCTTTGTTCTCCTGTGATAGAGGTATATTCTATCAATATCACATGCACTAGTATAGAGCCCTTCAGCTAGCAATCACAGCTCTGTCACACATTGTACTACAATACGGGACTGGACCAGTTCAGCGGAAACTGAGCAGAGCTGGTTCTTTGATGATGAGTTCTTTTCAATTATCTTCAACGAACGAACCACAACACAACAACACAACAAACAGTGAACTGAGTCCACAACACAACACAACACAACACATACACTACACTTCAAGTTTTTTACTTCAAAATCAAAAGATTAGATAATGTAAACAGTACCGTACCTACCTACTCCGTGAATTACAAAGTAAAACACCAACACCAAATCTATTTCGAGGAAATTATAGAAAATAGGTACCAAACAAACAACACAACACAACGCTCCAATCGCGCAGCAAAAGCCCGGAAGGAACGAATGAAACTAAATGGGTGCCATGATTACACAACCATGGAAAGCACAGCCTTGGAATGTACAGCCTTGGAATTCATGTACATAGTGGTCGCCAATTCCATGGCTGTGCAATCCCGGGCTGTGCTTTCCAGGCCGTACAATGTTTTGCACAGGGTGGGAAAACACAACCATGGAATTGGCTGCCAAATGGCATCGAATTCCCAGGCTGTACATTCCAAGGCTGTGCTTTCCATGGCTGTGAAATAGCAGCACGTGCTTGGAAAGCACAGCCATGGAATGTACAACCTTGGAATTCGATGCCAAATTACGTCATCACCTAGGCCGCATTTACACCCAATAGAATTTGAACATTCATGTTTTTTATTAAAATTCTATAATCTGTGAATCAAACATTGCGCAACCTTGGATTGGTAAATCAGTGAATTTCAAGTAGAAATTTTCAACCTTGATGATCTTTGCAATCATTTTATTGTCACTGCTATTGCATGATCAACATTCAACTTCAGTGTACCCATTTGTAGTTTACCTAATTTAATTTTAACTCCTTTATAAGTCCGATGAAAAGCTGCATGCTACTTGGAAAAATCCATAGGTACCTACAGAAAAATTACTTCCTCGAATGCTGTTACAATACAACATCCAGAGCGTTTTAGAAAGGTGAAAAACCTAGCTTGATGTTACTAAAGCATCCTCAAGTAACGACAGTGGTGATCTACTCGCTCTATGAACAGCCAAATACACCCTGGACTACATAGAGAAGCTACCCCCTGGTCACTAACTATAACTACCCTGGCCAGTTTAGAAGAGCCCTAGCCGCCAGCGAACACAAATCAACCTCTGCAAGAGTAACTTAGGTAGACATGGTTTGATCTGAAAGTGACAAGCAGTGCCCACGTGCCGTCCATGTCTTGCGTGCTCGCGTGTCCATCGTACCACTCATTGGGTTACCTACCTCACTACTACTTACCTTACTCACATTAAGCCGCACTTAATGTATAGTAATGTACAGAAAAAAAAAGGTAAGAACATTCAATTTTGAAACTGACTATCACACTCTGGTTTGATCATCTTTTAACAAACACACATCTTTGAGTGTGTATGTTAAAAGATAATTAACCCTTTATTGACATCTCTTACCAATGATGAACAGAGACTCCACTAATTTCAAGTAATGCCACAAAATATTAGTACCTACAAGTATTACTCATGTTTAAGTGACATCTCTCTAGTGCGGCTGTGAGTTATATATTCTCTGTATAAAGCCATATAATGTGACTGCAGTCAGTCGTCTGAGGCTGGTCCAGTTCCTACAGAGCTAAGTTTTTCAATGAAAGGTGTTCATCATATTCATACCTTTAAATCACACTATGTAGTATCTGTGCATGTCTTTTTTATGAGAAAAAGTAATGAAACAATCTGATGCCCCATCAACTGTTAAATCATTACCTCTCAAGAACAATGCATTACCTTGCAAAACAAGTCCATTGAGAATGTGCCCTGTGAAGCAATGCACTGTATCCACTACTATGAGACGTAAAGGTGCCCGTAATTGCAAATTGCACCTACACCCATACCCTTTGTTCCAGAACACACCAATGGGAGCACCACTGTTTGGCGGCAAAAATAGACATGGTGATAGTACTTCCTCAGAAGAGCTCTTTCACAAAGAACCCTACTGCTAAAATCTGAACCACCAAAATATTTTCAATAAAATGTATTACAATTAATACCAATCTCTTAGAATGATCATAATGTTTATATCTCAAGAACTAAGTACCTAGCTATTTATTTATATACATCCCACTACTATTAAGTTGCTTTGATTGCTATGATAAGAATGAAACGAATGTATGATTTTCAAAATTTTCTTCGTTTATTTCGAGGAAATATAATAGTAAGTAGGTAGGTAGGTACTAGGTACGTTACTTATCATTTAGGTAACCTAAGGTCCCACAAAGAAAGAGAACTCAAATACCTCCAGCGCTGGGAACCAGCACAGAGTCATGCAATAATGGGACACGGATACCCGGCAAGCGTTTTCCGAAGTAGCTAACCTACCTACTTAGAAGGCTGAAGGATTGCCGTGGTACACCGACTATTATAGTAATAGTAGTACCTACCTAGGGGAGGGCCTAATCCAGATGTGTATATCCCCAGCATAGTGAAGTTGTAATGAAGATGCCTAGATACCAACCTCTTGGGAAAAGCTCGTATTTTTTTGTAGTGGTTGGTAGGTAGTACCTATATAGGTAAGGTTATATCATTTGTATTCAAATTCTTTATTCTTATAATAAAATAAAATTACAGAGCGAGCGTTCCAAAGGTATCTTACTGCAGTTGAACTATTGGGTTTATTTGACAATAACAAATAGGTACGAGCTCAAGTAATTATTATACCTAAGCTTTTTTAGTGTAATCCTATGTAGTACCATGAAAATATCGTAACCCAAAAATGGATTACCTTCAAAGGCGTGAGATGTCGCTGGGTGTATCGAATCGGTAATAAATCAAAACGGTGTTTATTTTCTTGAACCTCTGGCGCGCTGACACTATAAGCAGTACGGAAATAAACGTCAGATGGCGCTATTTCTAAATTTTGCAAAGCGTATACCAAAATTCGGTTACAACGCGCGCGACGTTGACAACTTGTGCTATGCAATAATAAATTCTTTATTCTTATAATAAAATAACATTACAGAGCGAGCGTTCCAATGCGTTATTCTATTTATGACTAGGTAAAAAGTAGGACAAAGTATTTACAAATTAAAATTAAAAGTAAAAGTAAAGGAATAATAATGAGATCAGAGGTAGGTACAAATTAAAAACTAAGATAATAGACTAAACAATAAAAATATTAACAAAAGAAGTAGGTAACAAAAAACTCTAGATTAGTAAACATTATTTGGTATAGAAGTTATAGCTACATGTTCACTGACTACCTAAGGTAACGGCACCTGTTTCCGTGGTATTTTCACTAAAACTCGAAAGGATATCAAATATTAAGCATTTACTGTACCTTTCTGAAGGTTCGGCTTCTGTTATCAGAAGCTCTAGTGTTTTTACTTTCGGAAACTACTTAAATTTTGACGGTCCGACCTATATTTCTATTTGAAATTAAATAAAATGTAAATCAAGTCGAAATCGCCCAATTCCGAGGTGAAAATCCTTATTCCGTGGTATTTGGTACCTAATTGCGTGGTATGAAAAATGTATACGAAACGACAGTAACAAACTGATAAAATAATGTTAGAAAGATTAACTTGATTGTTCTCTAGGAATACAGGTCACTTTTGGTGGTAGTACTATTATTATTTAATAAAACTTTAAATGTGGTTTGGTATAATGCTATTTATATTATAAATGTAAAAGTTTTTAAATACCTCTTTGGATGTTTGTAACTCAACCTCTCACACGTCAGCGGTGTCAACTTTGCTATTATCTTCATCCTGTGATTGCAAACCCGGATAAATACACAAAGTGCTGATAACGGGAAAATCTTCCCGTGTGATAAATTAAAAAAATACTTTTGCTGTTTCCTAAGCACACACACACATACACATACACATTATTAACATTATTATAGGATTTCACATTATAAATACGACAATTCGCGAAGAAATAGAACCAAGCGTGCAAATGGTACAAATATCACCGCAAGACTGAAGCGTGGTCGACGCGTGTAAGGCATATGAGTGTCGGTGCCGACAAAAGAAACGCCGACAAAGGAAACACCGCCAAAGACGCCGGCAGCGCGTCAAAGACACCGCCGCCGTGCGTCGCTTCGAGGCGGTGTCTTTGACACTTTTGTCACTCGTGCCGCCGCTGCCGCAGTGTAATTCGAAGGGCGACTTTGCTTTGACGGCATTTACAAAGAGTGCCGCCCAACCCACAGCTGTGGAGACTAAAAAATCCTAATTTCCAGTACCTAGTAAAAATCAAATTTTTTTATATACCTATCATTTTTAATGTTAGCTGATGCCAAATTGTTAAAACTTTTGTTAAAGATTAACTTCTTAATAAAACATGCAGCCAAATGTGTGGAAAATAAATATTTTCGTAACATAATTTTCTATACAAACAATAAATAAAATACATGAGTAGGGTACTTTTGATGTGTTATAACTCGTAAAGATTATTAAAAAGTATACATCGAAATAAGGTTTTAGTCTAAATCGACTATTTGATTTGTCAAATCTATCGTTAAAATCACAAAAACCTAATCCCAGTTTGTGAAATTCAAAAATAAAAATAAGTCTTTCAAATTGCTATTCCGAGGTACATTTTTCACATATCTCGGAATTAGGTACTAGGTGAAATATTTGACTCCTAATGCCGCGGTTTTGTCAATATGTAATTTTACCTCATTATAATTAAAAAACCACTTAAACATGTATTACATACGGTAAAGAATATACTTCTTTCGAAAATTTAACACTAAAAATCTTAACCTAGAACAGAAAAAATCATAATAACCCTTATTTAAAAAAGCTTGCTACTCTCGTGCACAGAGGCAAAAATGTATGGAGAGTGCACTTGGACCAGCCACCGCTGCGAATTTAGCCAATTATTTTGGAATGTAAGCCCGTTCTAAGTCTCGTTTTTAGATTTATATATAAAAAAATATATTTCCTAATGACAAATAAATTTTGCAACAAAAAAGAACCTAAGAATCAGAAGTAAATGCTGTTTTTCTAAATACCACGGAGAAAGGTGCCACTTTTGGAATACCACGGATTTGGGTGCCTTTACCTTACCATGGTGTTAGAGAGCTGGGCTCCTCACAGTAAGTCAAGCACAGTTTTTCGACTACTGACCACCTGTCTGCAAATATGTCATTTTGTGGGTTGATGACAACTAAAGCGTTGAGGTGGCGTTGTGCGCGACAAACTGGAGATTGTTGGCGCGCTACGGTGCGCGCGGTCCTTGGAGATAACAAAGGAACTCTCCCAGGGCGGAATCTAGCGCGATTGTCCGGGACACAGAGCCTACATGCCTCAGCTAGTAGGTCAGGGCAATTGAGCAACCCACGTATAATGCGACATACTGTGACTAATTGATCGCAGAGTCTTCGCGTTTCCAGTGAGTGAAATCCTAGTGTACCTTGTAAGAATTTGGTAGGGTACATGAATGGGTAGTACCCATATACCTTTTTGTACAAAAAGCGCAAAAATCTTTTTTGCACTTTTTCCACCATCAGTGTATATGTTACTTCGTGAGGATTCCATACGCACGCACTTGACTCTAGTTTTGATCTTATAAGTGAAGTGTATAGAAGTTTAATTGCACCTATATTAGTGAAGTCTCGACAATTTCTAGTTACGAATCCTAATTTTTTAAAGCTATCAACTGTAAGTTTTCTGTGATGGTTATGGAAAGTAAGCTCTGGATCAAAGACTACGCCCAAATCTTTCATAGTTTGTGTTCTTATTAGGACTTCCCCGTTTAACTTATAAGGCACGATAATAGGGTTCTCTGATCTGGTGAAACTCATTACTTGACATTTGGAGACATTTAGGCTTAGTCGGTTTTCCAAACTCCATGACTGTACAGCTTCTAGGTCCTGTTGCAGCGCGTGACTGTCATCTACAGTTCTTATTGGACAATAAAGTTTTAAGTCATCTGCGTAAAGCAGGCATTTTGCATTCGCGAGAGTTTTGGCCAGATCGTCTACCATCAAAGTAAATAATAGTGGACCCAAAGTTGACCCTTGACTAATTCCCGATCTGGTGTGATATGGTGCGGAGTCATAACATCCAAGTCTCACGAATTGTCTCCGGTCACGAAGATAGTCAGCAAACAGTTTCAGGAGCTTAGGTGTAAATCCGAAAATACTTAGCTTATTTAATAGAATATCGTTATCCACGTGATCGAAGGCTTTCCGGAAATCCAAATATATGACATCTACTTGGGTATTAGAATCTAGTTGATTTGCTATGTAGTCTACGAGTGTCAGCAGATTTGAATTTACCGAGCGACCCTTTCTGAAAGCATGTTGGGCGTCGTTTAAGAATGGTTCTATTTGTCGGTAGAGCTTAGAGTGTATGCCACTTTCGAATAGTTTTGCTAGTGCTGATAGGATAGCAATTGGTCTATAGTTATTGGCTAAAGTTTTATCACCGGCTTTAAAAATTGGAACTACTTTTGATTGTTTCCATATATCGGGATATGTACCTGTTTTAAGTGACAAATTAAAGATATGGGCTAAAGGGGCTGCTAGTTGTGTTTTGAAAGCTTTGATTATGTATGATGGAATACTATCTGGGCCTACGGAGCTTTTAGGTTTAAGTTTTTGTATTAAGTGTTCTATTTCTACTTCTGTGAAATCTATGACACCTATAGAAGAATAACTTAGTACTGATGATAGTCGATCTAAGTCCAGGCTGGGTTTTTGGGGAAGAAAAACACTGCTAAAGTAGTTTGCAAACGCTGCAGCTGCCGCCTGTCCTGTGTGTACTATACCTTCATGAGTTATACAGGGATCAAAACCACCTTTCGTTTTTAAGCTTTTTACATAGTTCCAGAAAGCACGCGGATTGGAAATTAAGTTATTTTGAATGTTTTCTATGTACCTGTTTTGTGCTACTGTAACTTCGTGTTTGATATAGGCTCTAATGGCTGTGAAGAAACTATAAATATACTGATCTGTTTTAGCTTTCCATATTTTGTGCAAGTTCCACTTTAATTTAATATTTGCAATTATTTCTTTGTTAAACCAGGTGGGATATCTACGTGTAGGTTTGCTATTTCTTATTTTTTTAGGAACACTTTGGCTAAAACTATCGTGAAATTTGGAATAAAATATTTTTACAGCACTATTGACATCCTGTTCTGTCAGGACATCATTCCAGTTTGTGTCGTTAATGAGTTCATAAAGCAACGTGAAATCGGCCTTATGAAAGTTCCAGTCGTTGCTTGTGTCAATGTTGCTGGCCTCCAAAAGTACATCTCGTCCCAATGCCACGATAGCAAGGGATATATCCAGTGGTGGATGGTATCTATCAGCTATGTCCACTAAACCACAGTCTGTCTCACACACGCTTACCTCGCTTATGTTGTTATTCGTAAGTACAACATCTAACTTACTACCAGTTTTGTTTATCACGGTATTGTAGTCTGCGAATTCACAAAAGTTTAAAAAATAATGCATATAGTTTTTTATGTTCAAAGTGGCACTGTTCATATTTAAATCCCCTAGAATAACTACAATAGAGTTCTGTAATTTCGATGACATATTTTCCTCTACTTTGCAGTACCAAGACATGTAATCCTCATCTTTAGCTGAAGGTTTTATATAAACAACACATACATATACTGACCGATCCTTGTGGCAAAATGAGGCCCATAGGTCTTCACCATCTCCTGTCTCTAAATGTTGTTGGCGTGAAAGTTCTAGGCCTGGCCTAGCAGCAAGCAATATTCCACCTCTATTGGAGCCTCTATCCCGCCTGATCATACTCCATCCGTATGGTGTAACTTCAGCATCAGTTACCGAATCATCCAGGTTTGTTTCTGTCACGGCAATGAAGTCACAATCGAGTAGAGTTGTGTTTCGGCGCCACTGTAGCAATTTCGTTTTGAGGCCGTTTACATTTTGGTACATTGCATGTATTTTAGAGATATTGCTTTGAGGTGTTGGTGTCACCCTTCCCTTAGTATGTTTGGCCAGGTGTGCGGGGTCGACTGTAGGGTTCACGCCTGACTCCTCTGTGAAACCACTCACAGACTTCGGTACCAGCTGGCCATGATTCTGGAGTAAGCAATATATTATAAGAAGTTTCAGGCACGGTCAGAACAAATGAGGCATAGTGGTTGTGCCTTAATGTTAGTTTGTATGCATTAAATCCTCTTCTTTGACAAATTTTCTCCATGTGTGATATCATGTCTTCTACTGTTGTTTTTGGTTGTAAGAAGCAGGCGTGGATCTTTTTGGTTCGCTCTATAGCTTGTAGCTGATGATGTTGTTGCGCTTTACCTATTACAAGTCCGTGGCGCCTATATTTGCGTCGATGTTGTGCGATTTGCCAAGGACCATCGCATGTCACATCTTCCGATTGTTGATCCTCCACGCTTACTACTGTCGGCGGTAGTACATTTTCTATTGGAGGTGATGGCGTCAAACTTTCAATCACCTGCGGTACCACTGTAACGGATGATGTTGAGATCTTATTTTTACTCATAGCTGCCATTTCACGACTGCAACTATTTTGGGATACAATAATTGATCTTTCGCATTGGGCAATGGTGGGATTTTTACGGGGGGGAGCATGTACTTGAGCTTGTGTTACTGCCGTTACTCTGGTAGCTTTACTGTCCATAACATCTTTGGTAGTAGTGCTGATAGTTTCAGCAGGGGCGTTTTGTAACAAAGATGTTAATTCAATGCTAGTTGTGGTTAATTCATTTTGCAGTATGTGTTTTTCGGAATGTAGCTGCTTTATCCTACATCTAACGGATTCAACAGTGTTGGTCAACGTACTTTGGTTATCCTTCATTTCATCAATGGTTTCACAAAGATTATCTACATCTACTCTTAGGGTGTTATGTTTCGTATTTATTTCAGTAACGCAGGTCTTAATTTCCCCTAGAGTTGCAACAAGGTCATTGATCTTTTCGTTCTGAGACAGGAATTGTTGATTAACATGGTCTCGAAAGTTTAACAGCTCAGTCATGATTGTTATGTTGGTAACAACCTTTTTCTTCACAATCGTTGTCGTCGGTTTATCTTGGTCGATTAACGGTGACGGTGATACAATCGGTCGTGGTATAGACGTCTGGGTTGTATCTTTTTTCGTGGTTGAGGTGGTGAAGGTCACGTTTAGATTCGCTTGTGCGTTAGTTCCTTCATTAGAGTTTGTGTGCAAAGGACCTACCACTAATCTAGTTGGTGTAGTGACAGCATGAGCTTTTTTCCAGATGCACGTTCCACACTTCCATTCGGCTCTACTTTTTACTGACAGATAATTGTAATGACTCTCGGTGACCGTAGCGCATGTCTCTAGATGCAGTTTTATATTGCAAATTGTGCATGTCATGTAATGTTTTGGCGGTAGTGGCTGGCTGCATTTACTACAATTATATATCACAGGCGCCATCTCTGTTTGAAATTAGTATTTAGTGGTCGGGTCGACGCCGCGTCACTACGCTGTGGCGGCGGTTATAAAAATATTATTAGGTACTTATTGATAATGCACTACTCACAGGGTCATGGATGCACCAATAATGTATGCTGTAGGCGTGGAATTGACATGCCAATCAATCACAAATAATTATACAGGTAGTTTTATAATATAGGTGAAATAAATTATTTCAAATTCCCGGTAATTTTTGTGAAATTTAAAATTACTGCAGAGATACTTATTTTTTCCTGACTATAACGTTCACAGTTCAAGTTTATCACTATGTCCACATTTCAAAACAGTAATATCACGCATTTATGCACTTTTAACTTTAATATTGAATATTTTAAAATAAATTAATTAGAACGAGTTGTTTACTCAAAGAGCGCCAGTGTTGCCAGTTGCAATGTCGAACGAGCGAGATAGAGCGAGTCGCTCGCGTTGCAGTCTGGATGCAGAGCGGCAACAGCGCTCTGGTCGTATCAAGCTAGTAAAATAATAGATGTTTCGATTTTAAACCTGCGCCTTACCGCCAAGTGCGTTTGTAACAAAAAAATACAATGATATTATATGAAATCTTAATTGTTTTTAGCTTGATAAAATAAAACATAAAAGGTAGGTAGACTTTTAATTATATATTATTAAAATATCACACCCAATAGGTACTTGTTTAGTTATGTACTGACACATTAGGTACCGTACCATACATTACGAACCATTTAGGTACGAACAAATAAGTTTTCTGCGGGTGGTGCGTAGGTCTTCTGTTCCTAGGCTATCCTGTTCTAGTTTTACTACCTACCTACCTACTTATAAATAATGTAATAGGTATGTCTGAAGAAGGTAGGACCTACCTGGTAGGCACAGATTATGTGTTTTCTATATTCTAAGCTGGTAGGTAGGTACCTATAGGTATATTTATCAATATAAATATTCTAAAGTAGGTATATGATTGATTCTAAAAATTTCAAGGACGTAGTTGCGTTGGGACTTATCATTAAACTTGGTGGTAAAACCGCTTGTCTACTCATTAGCAGTGCCTTGATCACGAATAAATTTGACAATCGTAACGCTAGCGTATCCGAGATACACTGCGCGGTGACGCTACAACGTTCGGCAGTCGGGCTGATGTTGACGCGCAATATCACCTGGGAACCAGCACGGAGTCATGCAATAATGGGACACGGATACCCGGCAAGCGTTTTCCGAAGTAGCTAACCTACCTACTTAGAATAAATAAATAATAAATATTCATGGACATTTCACACGACGCCCTCTAGTCCCAAACTAAGCAAAGCTTGTAATATGGGAACTAGATGCTGATAGAATTATTATACTATATAAAGCTCGATTACCACTCACTGACTGATTGACATAGTTGTTCTCCCACTTGCGCTCACTTTTTACTATAGTTTTTTTAGAGAAATCTGATCGTAATGTGAATGTGACTGGGGGAAAAATCCTAAATCTTTACTTTTTTGACTTTTTTTTTTTTTTTTGGTACCAATTTTGTATGAAAATTGAAAAAACAAAAGGATGAAAATTTGATTTTCCACTTCTGCTCACTTTTATTGTAGTTTTTTTTGATCAAAGGTCTTGAAATTCCATGCTGAATCCGAATCCGTCGAAAGAATTTTGAAAATCCGACATAAATCACAAAATAAATTTTCATACAAAAAAGTTGGTCAAGGGTGTGTCGTACCAAAATCGCTATACCGGCAATATACAGAAAAATCGTAAACCGTCTCTTTTTCCATACAAATTGTATTGGAATAGTATTCAAATCAACGGTTTGGTTGGTAAAACGTAAAAAGCGCTGGTTACTTGGACACACCCTTGACGATTTTAGAAAATTTTGAAAAACGGTCAAGGGTGAGTCGTCATTTTATGAGGTTCTCGGTCAATTCGGCATTGGTAGAGATAAATTCGAACGGTTTTTTAAATTTCTTTTGATTTCTTTGTGTATAATGGAAAATCAATGTCGATTATGATTCGAAATATTCTCGAATGGTTTGTATTATTTAGTGCTGGTCAACCGAGTCCAAAAAAATGTCAAAAGTGGTCAATTTTTGGCTATTTTGGTAAATTATTAAAAATCTCGACCACTTTTGCTAAATCTCCATCAATCGGTGCTTATTATGGTCAGGATCGGACCAGCAGAGACTGTCATGGTCATATCATGGCCAAACTCGGTCAATCTCGGTCAATCTCATTCAAAAATGGACATTTTCATCAATTTTTGTTAAAGTGATCGAGATTTTCACAGTCACATGTGGGAATTGGTCGAGTTTTCTCGCTCGCACCTCGCACCTCGACGACTCGCACTTGGCCATTTTTTTTTGAAGTTTGAACACATGTCATGAATTATTTTACTTCAAGTTTTTTTTTTTTTTTTTTTAATTTTTTTTTTACGCGCTGCCAGTACCGTCTAATTATTTGAATTTTGGTGGGAGGACATTTATTTTTTCTTTCTTTTGTTTTATTCGTTGCACTGCTCGCACCTTGGTGGAATTGAATGTTTGAGATGTTGACGTAAAGTTTTTTTTTTTTTTTATTATTATTATTATTATTTATGCTGGCTTGACAATCAGAATGTAGGTACTCATATCTCCTGTCTCTCTCGAGTTAGGAGTATGGTGTAAAGGCAAATATTGAAGCAGGCGACCATACCTTTCTGATGGTAGGGTGCCCGTATCTTCTGTCTCACTCTAACACTGGTTGATCGATTGGTTCTCCCACTTGCGCTGGTATATTTCAAATTTTTTTTCGGTGGATCTATTTTAGGGGTGGGGATAAACCTGGAAAAAATATGTACCCCCCCCTAACCCCCCCCTTCTTTGAGTTTTAGCTCCTAACTTCTAAACGGTAAGAGATAGAGGGTTGGTTTTTGAAAATTATTTTTTTCAGTAAATCAACTTCTAGGGGGATGGTGATCATGGGAAAAATATGTACCCCCCCCCTAACCCCCCCCTTTCTTTGAGCTGGCTTGATTCATAATGTAGGTACTCATATCTCCTGTCTCACTCGAGTTAGGAGTATGGTGTAAAGGCAAATGTTGAAGCAGGCGACCGTACCTTTCTGATGGTAGGGTCCCGTATCTTCTGTCTCACTCTAACACTGGTTGATCGATTGGTTCTCCCACTTGCACTGGTATATTTCAAAATTTTTTTCGGTGGATCTATTTTAGGGGTGGGGATAAACATGGGAAAAATGCGAAACCCCCCCTAACCCCCCCCCTTCTTTGAGTTTTAGCTCCTAACTTCTAAACGGTAAGAGATAGAGGGTTGGTTTTTGAAAATTTTTTTTTTCGTTAAATCAACTTCGTGGGGGATGGTGATCATGGGAAAAATACGAACCCCCCCCTATCACCCCCCCTTCTTTGACTTTTAGCTCGTAACTTTTAAACGATAAGAGATAGAGGGTTGGTTTTTGAAAATTTTTTTTTTCGGTAAATCAACTTCGTGGGGGATGGTGATCATGGGAAAAATATGTACCCCCCCCTAACCCCCCCCCTTTCTTTGAGTATTAGCTTGTAACTTTTAAACGGTACGACTTAGAGAGTTGGTTCTTGACACAATTTTTTTTTCGGTGTATCCATTTCAAGTTGGAGGGAGATAACGGGAAAAATACGAAACCCCCCCTAACCTCCCCCCCCCTTTTTGCGTTTTAGCTCGTAACTTTTAAACGGTAAGACTTAGAGGGTTGGTTCTTAAAACAAAAACAGGTAAGTACAAGGTGCTTCAGTAAATATTGCTAAAATCTTATAGATCTTTCTATAGGTAGGGTTGACATGTACAAGGTGCATCAGTACTAATGTTGAAATTCGATAAATGATCGTATCTCATCTCCCACTGTAGGAAGGTACAAGGTGCTTCAGTAAATATTGTTTAAAACGGATAGATCTTTCTATAGGTAGGTTTGTCATGTACAAGGTGCATCAGTACTATTAACAAAATTAATTAAGGGGTTGTATCTCCTATCTCACTCATGGTAGGTATAGGTACAAGGTGCTTCAGCAAAAATGACCCAAAGCATTTGTTGACATCAATTTTTTTGTTGACCCCCATTTTCTTGAACCCCCCTTTTTCGACCCCCCTTTTTTGACCCCCCTTTTTTGTTCCCCATTTTTTTGACCCCCAATTTTTTTATCCTAAATTTTTTAACCCAAATTTTTTTGACCCCCTTTTTTTGACCCCCCTTTTTTTGACCCCCCTTTTTTGACCCCCATTTTTTTTGACCCCCAATTTTTTATCCCAAATTTCTCAACCCCAATTTTTGTGACCCCCTTTTTTTTGACCCCCCTTTTTTGACCCCCATTTTTTTGACCCCCATTTTTTGACCCCCAATTTTTTTATCCCAAATTTTTTGACCCCCTTTTTAACATAATACTACGTAGGGTTTGTAGGGGTTGGTAGGGGTTGGTAGGGGTTGTAGGGGTTTTTAGGGGTTGGTAGGGGTTTGTAGGGGTTGGTAGGGGTTTGTAGGGGTTGGTAGGGGTTTGTAGGGGTTTGTAGGGGTTTGTAGGGGTTGGTAGGGTTTGTAGGGGTTGGTAGGGTTCGTAGGGTTCGTAGGGGTTTGTAGGGTTTTTAGGGGTTGGTAGGGGTTTGTAGGGGTTTGTAGGGGTTGGTAGGGGTTTGTAGGGGTTTTTAGGGGTTCGTAGGGGTTTTTAGGGGTTTGTAGGGGTTTTTAGGGGTTTTTAGGGGTTTGTAGGGGTTTGTAGGGGTTTGTAGGTTTGTAGGGGTTTGTAGGGGTTTGTAGGGGTTAGTAGGGGTTGGTAGGGGTTTGTAGGGGTTTTTAGGGGTTCGTAGGGGTTTTTAGGGGTTTGTAGGGGTTTGTAGGGGTTTGTAGGGGTTTGTAGGGGTTTGTAGGGGTTTGTAGGTTCGTAGGGGTTTTTAGGGGTTTGTAGGGGTTTGTAGGGGTTTGTAGGGGTTTGTAGGTTTGTAGGGGTTTGTAGGGGTTTGTAGGGGTTGGTAGGGGTTGGTAGGGGTTTGTAGGGGTTAGTAGGGGTTTGTAGGTTTGTAGGGGTTTGTAGGGTTTGTAGGGGTTTGTAGGTGTTTGTAGGGGTTTGTAGGTTTGTAGGGGTTGGTAGGGGTTTGTAGGGGTTTGTAGGGGTTGGTAGGGGTTGGTAGGGGTTGGTAGGGGTTCGTAGGGGTTTGTAGGGGTTTGTAGGGGTTTGTAGAGGTTTGTAGGTTTGTAGGGGTTGGTAGGGGTTTGTAGGGGTTGGTAGGGGTTGGTAGGGGTTTGTAGGGGTTTGTAGGGGTTCGTAGGGGTTTGTAGGGGTTCGTAGGGGTTTGTAGAGGTTTGTAGGTTTGTAGGGGTTGGTAGGGGTTTGTAGGGGTTTGTAGGGGTTGGTAGGGGTTTGTAGGTTTTTAGGGGTTGGAAGGGGTTTGTAGGGGTTCGTAGGGGTTCGTAAGGGTTGGTAGGGGTTGGTAGGGGTTTGTAGGGATTTGTAGGGGTTGGTAGGGGTTTGTAGGGGTTTGTAGGGGTTGGTAGGGGTTTGTAGGGCTTTGTAGGGGTTGGTAGGGGTTGGTAGGGGTTTGTAGGGGTTTGTAGGGGTTTGTAGGGGTTGGTAGGGGTTTGTAGAGGTTTGGAGGGGTTTGTAGGGTTTGTAGGGGTTTGTAGGGGTTTGTAGGGTTTGTAGGGGTTTGTAGGGGTTTGTAGGGGTTTGTAGGGGTTTGTAGGGGTTGGTAGGGGTTTGTAGGGGTTTGTAGGGGTTGGTAGGGGTTTGTAGGGGTTTGTAGGGGTTTGTAGGGGTTTGTAGGGGTTTGTAGGGGTTGGTAGGGTTTGTAGGGGTTTGTAGGGTTTGTAGGGGTTTGTAGGGGTTTGTAGGGTTTGTAGGGGTTTGTAGGGTTTGTAGGGGTTTGTAGGGGTTGGTAGGGGTTTGTAGGGTTTGTAGGGGTTTGTAGGGGTTTGTAGGGGTTTGTAGGGGTTGGTAGGGGTTTGTAGGGGTTTGTAGGGTTTGTAGGGGTTTGTAGGGGTTTGTAGGGGTTTGTAGGTTTGTAGGGGTTTGTAGGGGTTTGTAGGGGTTTGTAGGGGTTTGTAGGGTTTGTAGGGGTTTGTAGGGTTTGTAGGGGTTTGTAGGGTTTTTAGGGGTTTGTAGGGGTTTGTAGGGGTTGGTAGGGGTTTGTAGGGTTTGTAGGGGTTTGTAGGGGTTTGTAGGGGTTGGTAGGGGTTTGTAGGGGTTTGTAGGGGTTGTTTGTTTACAATAGTGTTAAAATAATACTTCGCGAGCTGCATGCAGCTCGCGCACCACGCAACCTAGTTATACTATATAAAGCTCGATTACCACTCACTGACTGATTGACATAGTTGTTCTCCCACTTGCGCTCACTTTTTACTATAGTTTTTTTAGAGAAATCTGATCGTAATGTGAATGTGACTGGGGGAAAAATCCTAAATCTTTACTTTTTTGACTTTTTTTTTTTTTTTTGGTACCAATTTTGTATGAAAATTGAAAAAACAAAAGGATGAAAATTTGATTTTCCACTTCTGCTCACTTTTTATTGTAGTTTTTTTTGATCAAAGGTCTTGAAATTCCATGCTGAATCCGAATCCGTCGAAAGAATTTTGAAAATCCGACATAAATCACAAAATAAATTTTCATACAAAAAAGTTGGTCAAGGGTGTGTCGTACCAAAATCGCTATACCGGCAATATACAGAAAAATCGTAAACCGTCTCTTTTTCCATACAAATTGTATTGGAATAGTATTCAAATCAACGGTTTGGTTGGTAAAACGTAAAAAGCGCTGGTTACTTGGACACACCCTTGACGATTTTAGAAAATTTTGAAAAACGGTCAAGGGTGAGTCGTCATTTTATGAGGTTCTCGGTCAATTCGGCATTGGTAGAGATAAATTCGAACGGTTTTTTAAATTTCTTTTGATTTCTTTGTGTATAATGGAAAATCAATGTCGATTATGATTCGAAATATTCTCGAATGGTTTGTATTATTTAGTGCTGGTCAACCGAGTCCAAAAAAATGTCAAAAGTGGTCAATTTTTGGCTATTTTGGTAAATTATTAAAAATCTCGACCACTTTTGCTAAATCTCCATCAATCGGTGCTTATTATGGTCAGGATCGGACCAGCAGAGACTGTCATGGTCATATCATGGCCAAACTCGGTCAATCTCGGTCAATCTCATTCAAAAATGGACATTTTCATCAATTTTTGTTAAAGTGATCGAGATTTTCACAGTCACATGTGGGAATTGGTCGAGTTTTCTCGCTCGCACCTCGCACCTCGACGACTCGCACTTGGCCATTTTTTTTTGAAGTTTGAACACATGTCATGAATTATTTTACTTCAAGTTTTTTTTTTTTTTTTTTTAATTTTTTTTTTACGCGCTGCCAGTACCGTCTAATTATTTGAATTTTGGTGGGAGGACATTTATTTTTTCTTTCTTTTGTTTTATTCGTTGCACTGCTCGCACCTTGGTGGAATTGAATGTTTGAGATGTTGACGTAAAGTTTTTTTTTTTTTTTATTATTATTATTATTATTTATGCTGGCTTGACAATCAGAATGTAGGTACTCATATCTCCTGTCTCTCTCGAGTTAGGAGTATGGTGTAAAGGCAAATATTGAAGCAGGCGACCATACCTTTCTGATGGTAGGGTGCCCGTATCTTCTGTCTCACTCTAACACTGGTTGATCGATTGGTTCTCCCACTTGCGCTGGTATATTTCAAATTTTTTTTCGGTGGATCTATTTTAGGGGTGGGGATAAACCTGGAAAAAATATGTACCCCCCCCTAACCCCCCCCTTCTTTGAGTTTTAGCTCCTAACTTCTAAACGGTAAGAGATAGAGGGTTGGTTTTTGAAAATTATTTTTTTCAGTAAATCAACTTCTAGGGGGATGGTGATCATGGGAAAAATATGTACCCCCCCCCTAACCCCCCCTTTCTTTGAGCTGGCTTGATTCATAATGTAGGTACTCATATCTCCTGTCTCACTCGAGTTAGGAGTATGGTGTAAAGGCAAATGTTGAAGCAGGCGACCGTACCTTTCTGATGGTAGGGTCCCGTATCTTCTGTCTCACTCTAACACTGGTTGATCGATTGGTTCTCCCACTTGCACTGGTATATTTCAAAATTTTTTTCGGTGGATCTATTTTAGGGGTGGGGATAAACATGGGAAAAATGCGAAACCCCCCCTAACCCCCCCCCTTCTTTGAGTTTTAGCTCCTAACTTCTAAACGGTAAGAGATAGAGGGTTGGTTTTTGAAAATTTTTTTTTTCGTTAAATCAACTTCGTGGGGGATGGTGATCATGGGAAAAATACGAACCCCCCCCTATCACCCCCCCTTCTTTGACTTTTAGCTCGTAACTTTTAAACGATAAGAGATAGAGGGTTGGTTTTTGAAAATTTTTTTTTTCGGTAAATCAACTTCGTGGGGGATGGTGATCATGGGAAAAATATGTACCCCCCCCTAACCCCCCCCCTTTCTTTGAGTATTAGCTTGTAACTTTTAAACGGTACGACTTAGAGAGTTGGTTCTTGACACAATTTTTTTTTCGGTGTATCCATTTCAAGTTGGAGGGAGATAACGGGAAAAATACGAAACCCCCCCTAACCTCCCCCCCCCTTTTTGCGTTTTAGCTCGTAACTTTTAAACGGTAAGACTTAGAGGGTTGGTTCTTAAAACAAAAACAGGTAAGTACAAGGTGCTTCAGTAAATATTGCTAAAATCTTATAGATCTTTCTATAGGTAGGGTTGACATGTACAAGGTGCATCAGTACTAATGTTGAAATTCGATAAATGATCGTATCTCATCTCCCACTGTAGGAAGGTACAAGGTGCTTCAGTAAATATTGTTTAAAACGGATAGATCTTTCTATAGGTAGGTTTGTCATGTACAAGGTGCATCAGTACTATTAACAAAATTAATTAAGGGGTTGTATCTCCTATCTCACTCATGGTAGGTATAGGTACAAGGTGCTTCAGCAAAAATGACCCAAAGCATTTGTTGACATCAATTTTTTTGTTGACCCCCATTTTCTTGAACCCCCCTTTTTCGACCCCCCTTTTTTGACCCCCCTTTTTTGTTCCCCATTTTTTTGACCCCCAATTTTTTTATCCTAAATTTTTTAACCCAAATTTTTTTGACCCCCTTTTTTTGACCCCCCTTTTTTTGACCCCCCTTTTTTGACCCCCATTTTTTTTGACCCCCAATTTTTTATCCCAAATTTCTCAACCCCAATTTTTGTGACCCCCTTTTTTTTGACCCCCCTTTTTTGACCCCCATTTTTTTGACCCCCATTTTTTGACCCCCAATTTTTTTATCCCAAATTTTTTGACCCCCTTTTTAACATAATACTACGTAGGGTTTGTAGGGGTTGGTAGGGGTTGGTAGGGGTTGTAGGGGTTTTTAGGGGTTGGTAGGGGTTTGTAGGGGTTGGTAGGGGTTTGTAGGGGTTGGTAGGGGTTTGTAGGGGTTTGTAGGGGTTTGTAGGGGTTGGTAGGGTTTGTAGGGGTTGGTAGGGTTCGTAGGGTTCGTAGGGGTTTGTAGGGTTTTTAGGGGTTGGTAGGGGTTTGTAGGGGTTTGTAGGGGTTGGTAGGGGTTTGTAGGGGTTTTTAGGGGTTCGTAGGGGTTTTTAGGGGTTTGTAGGGGTTTTTAGGGGTTTTTAGGGGTTTGTAGGGGTTTGTAGGGGTTTGTAGGTTTGTAGGGGTTTGTAGGGGTTTGTAGGGGTTAGTAGGGGTTGGTAGGGGTTTGTAGGGGTTTTTAGGGGTTCGTAGGGGTTTTTAGGGGTTTGTAGGGGTTTGTAGGGGTTTGTAGGGGTTTGTAGGGGTTTGTAGGGGTTTGTAGGTTCGTAGGGGTTTTTAGGGGTTTGTAGGGGTTTGTAGGGGTTTGTAGGGGTTTGTAGGTTTGTAGGGGTTTGTAGGGGTTTGTAGGGGTTGGTAGGGGTTGGTAGGGGTTTGTAGGGGTTAGTAGGGGTTTGTAGGTTTGTAGGGGTTTGTAGGGGTTGGTAGGGGTTTGTAGGGGTTTGTAGGGGTTTGTAGGGGTTGGTAGGGTTTGTAGGGGTTTGTAGGTTTGTAGGGGTTTGTAGGGGTTTGTAGGGTTTGTAGGGGTTTGTAGGGGTTTGTAGGGGTTTGTAGGGGTTGGTAGGGGTTTGTAGGGGTTTGTAGAGTTTTGTAGGGGTTTGTAGGGGTTTGTAGGGGTTTGTAGGGTTTGTAGGGGTTTGTAGGGGTTTGTAGGGTTTGTAGGGGTTTGTAGGGGTTGGTAGGGTTTGTAGGGGTTTGTAGGGGTTTGTAGGGGTTTGTAGGGGTTTGTAGGGGTTGGTAGGGTTTGTAGGGGTTTTTAGGGGTTTGTAGGGGTTTGTAGGGGTTTGTAGGTTCGTAGGGGTTTGTAGGGGTTTGTAGGGGTTTGTAGGGGTTTGTAGGGGTTTGTAGGGGTTGGTAGGGTTTGTAGGGGTTTGTAGGGTTTGTAGGGGTTTGTAGGGGTTTGTAGGGTTTGTAGGGGTTTGTAGGGTTTGTAGGGGTTTGTAGGGGTTGGTAGGGGTTTGTAGGGTTTGTAGGGGTTTGTAGGGGTTTGTAGGGGTTTGTAGGGGTTGGTAGGGGTTTGTAGGGGTTTGTAGGGTTTGTAGGGGTTTGTAGGGGTTTGTAGGGGTTTGTAGGTTTGTAGGGGTTTGTAGGGGTTTGTAGGGGTTTGTAGGGGTTGGTAGGGGTTTGTAGGGTTTGTAGGGGTTTGTAGGGGTTTGTAGGGGTTTGTAGGGGTTTGTAGGGTTTGTAGGGGTTTGTAGGGTTTGTAGGGGTTTGTAGGGTTTTTAGGGGTTTGTAGGGGTTTGTAGGGGTTGGTAGGGGTTTGTAGGGTTTGTAGGGGTTTGTAGGGGTTTGTAGGGGTTGGTAGGGGTTTGTAGGGGTTTGTAGGGGTTGTTTGTTTACAATAGTGTTAAAATAATACTTCGCGAGCTGCATGCAGCTCGCGCACCACGCAACCTAGTTATACTATATAAAGCTCGATTACCACTCACTGACTGATTGACATAGTTGTTCTCCCACTTGCGCTCACTTTTTACTATAGTTTTTTTAGAGAAATCTGATCGTAATGTGAATGTGACTGGGGGAAAAATCCTAAATCTTTACTTTTTTGACTTTTTTTTTTTTTTTTGGTACCAATTTTGTATGAAAATTGAAAAAACAAAAGGATGAAAATTTGATTTTCCACTTCTGCTCACTTTTTATTGTAGTTTTTTTTGATCAAAGGTCTTGAAATTCCATGCTGAATCCGAATCCGTCGAAAGAATTTTGAAAATCCGACATAAATCACAAAATAAATTTTCATACAAAAAAGTTGGTCAAGGGTGTGTCGTACCAAAATCGCTATACCGGCAATATACAGAAAAATCGTAAACCGTCTCTTTTTCCATACAAATTGTATTGGAATAGTATTCAAATCAACGGTTTGGTTGGTAAAACGTAAAAAGCGCTGGTTACTTGGACACACCCTTGACGATTTTAGAAAATTTTGAAAAACGGTCAAGGGTGAGTCGTCATTTTATGAGGTTCTCGGTCAATTCGGCATTGGTAGAGATAAATTCGAACGGTTTTTTAAATTTCTTTTGATTTCTTTGTGTATAATGGAAAATCAATGTCGATTATGATTCGAAATATTCTCGAATGGTTTGTATTATTTAGTGCTGGTCAACCGAGTCCAAAAAAATGTCAAAAGTGGTCAATTTTTGGCTATTTTGGTAAATTATTAAAAATCTCGACCACTTTTGCTAAATCTCCATCAATCGGTGCTTATTATGGTCAGGATCGGACCAGCAGAGACTGTCATGGTCATATCATGGCCAAACTCGGTCAATCTCGGTCAATCTCATTCAAAAATGGACATTTTCATCAATTTTTGTTAAAGTGATCGAGATTTTCACAGTCACATGTGGGAATTGGTCGAGTTTTCTCGCTCGCACCTCGCACCTCGACGACTCGCACTTGGCCATTTTTTTTTGAAGTTTGAACACATGTCATGAATTATTTTACTTCAAGTTTTTTTTTTTTTTTTTTTAATTTTTTTTTTACGCGCTGCCAGTACCGTCTAATTATTTGAATTTTGGTGGGAGGACATTTATTTTTTCTTTCTTTTGTTTTATTCGTTGCACTGCTCGCACCTTGGTGGAATTGAATGTTTGAGATGTTGACGTAAAGTTTTTTTTTTTTTTTTATTATTATTATTATTATTTATGCTGGCTTGACAATCAGAATGTAGGTACTCATATCTCCTGTCTCTCTCGAGTTAGGAGTATGGTGTAAAGGCAAATATTGAAGCAGGCGACCATACCTTTCTGATGGTAGGGTGCCCGTATCTTCTGTCTCACTCTAACACTGGTTGATCGATTGGTTCTCCCACTTGCGCTGGTATATTTCAAATTTTTTTTCGGTGGATCTATTTTAGGGGTGGGGATAAACCTGGAAAAAATATGTACCCCCCCCTAACCCCCCCCTTCTTTGAGTTTTAGCTCCTAACTTCTAAACGGTAAGAGATAGAGGGTTGGTTTTTGAAAATTATTTTTTTCAGTAAATCAACTTCTAGGGGGATGGTGATCATGGGAAAAATATGTACCCCCCCCCTAACCCCCCCCTTTCTTTGAGCTGGCTTGATTCATAATGTAGGTACTCATATCTCCTGTCTCACTCGAGTTAGGAGTATGGTGTAAAGGCAAATGTTGAAGCAGGCGACCGTACCTTTCTGATGGTAGGGTCCCGTATCTTCTGTCTCACTCTAACACTGGTTGATCGATTGGTTCTCCCACTTGCACTGGTATATTTCAAAATTTTTTTCGGTGGATCTATTTTAGGGGTGGGGATAAACATGGGAAAAATGCGAAACCCCCCCTAACCCCCCCCCTTCTTTGAGTTTTAGCTCCTAACTTCTAAACGGTAAGAGATAGAGGGTTGGTTTTTGAAAATTTTTTTTTTCGTTAAATCAACTTCGTGGGGGATGGTGATCATGGGAAAAATACGAACCCCCCCCTATCACCCCCCCTTCTTTGACTTTTAGCTCGTAACTTTTAAACGATAAGAGATAGAGGGTTGGTTTTTGAAAATTTTTTTTTTCGGTAAATCAACTTCGTGGGGGATGGTGATCATGGGAAAAATATGTACCCCCCCCTAACCCCCCCCCTTTCTTTGAGTATTAGCTTGTAACTTTTAAACGGTACGACTTAGAGAGTTGGTTCTTGACACAATTTTTTTTTCGGTGTATCCATTTCAAGTTGGAGGGAGATAACGGGAAAAATACGAAACCCCCCCTAACCTCCCCCCCCCTTTTTGCGTTTTAGCTCGTAACTTTTAAACGGTAAGACTTAGAGGGTTGGTTCTTAAAACAAAAACAGGTAAGTACAAGGTGCTTCAGTAAATATTGCTAAAATCTTATAGATCTTTCTATAGGTAGGGTTGACATGTACAAGGTGCATCAGTACTAATGTTGAAATTCGATAAATGATCGTATCTCATCTCCCACTGTAGGAAGGTACAAGGTGCTTCAGTAAATATTGTTTAAAACGGATAGATCTTTCTATAGGTAGGTTTGTCATGTACAAGGTGCATCAGTACTATTAACAAAATTAATTAAGGGGTTGTATCTCCTATCTCACTCATGGTAGGTATAGGTACAAGGTGCTTCAGCAAAAATGACCCAAAGCATTTGTTGACATCAATTTTTTTGTTGACCCCCATTTTCTTGAACCCCCCTTTTTCGACCCCCCTTTTTTGACCCCCCTTTTTTGTTCCCCATTTTTTTGACCCCCAATTTTTTTATCCTAAATTTTTTAACCCAAATTTTTTTGACCCCCTTTTTTTGACCCCCCTTTTTTTGACCCCCCTTTTTTGACCCCCATTTTTTTTGACCCCCAATTTTTTATCCCAAATTTCTCAACCCCAATTTTTGTGACCCCCTTTTTTTTGACCCCCCTTTTTTGACCCCCATTTTTTTGACCCCCATTTTTTGACCCCCAATTTTTTTATCCCAAATTTTTTGACCCCCTTTTTAACATAATACTACGTAGGGTTTGTAGGGGTTGGTAGGGGTTGGTAGGGGTTGTAGGGGTTTTTAGGGGTTGGTAGGGGTTTGTAGGGGTTGGTAGGGGTTTGTAGGGGTTGGTAGGGGTTTGTAGGGGTTTGTAGGGGTTTGTAGGGGTTGGTAGGGTTTGTAGGGGTTGGTAGGGTTCGTAGGGTTCGTAGGGGTTTGTAGGGTTTTTAGGGGTTGGTAGGGGTTTGTAGGGGTTTGTAGGGGTTGGTAGGGGTTTGTAGGGGTTTTTAGGGGTTCGTAGGGGTTTTTAGGGGTTTGTAGGGGTTTTTAGGGGTTTTTAGGGGTTTGTAGGGGTTTGTAGGGGTTTGTAGGTTTGTAGGGGTTTGTAGGGGTTTGTAGGGGTTAGTAGGGGTTGGTAGGGGTTTGTAGGGGTTTTTAGGGGTTCGTAGGGGTTTTTAGGGGTTTGTAGGGGTTTGTAGGGGTTTGTAGGGGTTTGTAGGGGTTTGTAGGGGTTTGTAGGTTCGTAGGGGTTTTTAGGGGTTTGTAGGGGTTTGTAGGGGTTTGTAGGGGTTTGTAGGTTTGTAGGGGTTTGTAGGGGTTTGTAGGGGTTGGTAGGGGTTGGTAGGGGTTTGTAGGGGTTAGTAGGGGTTTGTAGGTTTGTAGGGGTTTGTAGGGTTTGTAGGGGTTTGTAGGTGTTTGTAGGGGTTTGTAGGTTTGTAGGGGTTGGTAGGGGTTTGTAGGGGTTTGTAGGGGTTGGTAGGGGTTGGTAGGGGTTGGTAGGGGTTCGTAGGGGTTTGTAGGGGTTTGTAGGGGTTTGTAGAGGTTTGTAGGTTTGTAGGGGTTGGTAGGGGTTTGTAGGGGTTGGTAGGGGTTGGTAGGGGTTTGTAGGGGTTTGTAGGGGTTCGTAGGGGTTTGTAGGGGTTCGTAGGGGTTTGTAGAGGTTTGTAGGTTTGTAGGGGTTGGTAGGGGTTTGTAGGGGTTTGTAGGGGTTGGTAGGGGTTTGTAGGTTTTTAGGGGTTGGAAGGGGTTTGTAGGGGTTCGTAGGGGTTCGTAAGGGTTGGTAGGGGTTGGTAGGGGTTTGTAGGGATTTGTAGGGGTTGGTAGGGGTTTGTAGGGGTTTGTAGGGGTTGGTAGGGGTTTGTAGGGCTTTGTAGGGGTTGGTAGGGGTTGGTAGGGGTTTGTAGGGGTTTGTAGGGGTTTGTAGGGGTTGGTAGGGGTTTGTAGAGGTTTGGAGGGGTTTGTAGGGTTTGTAGGGGTTTGTAGGGGTTTGTAGGGTTTGTAGGGGTTTGTAGGGGTTTGTAGGGGTTTGTAGGGGTTTGTAGGGGTTGGTAGGGGTTTGTAGGGGTTTGTAGGGGTTGGTAGGGGTTTGTAGGGGTTTGTAGGGGTTTGTAGGGGTTTGTAGGGGTTTGTAGGGGTTGGTAGGGTTTGTAGGGGTTTGTAGGGTTTGTAGGGGTTTGTAGGGGTTTGTAGGGTTTGTAGGGGTTTGTAGGGTTTGTAGGGGTTTGTAGGGGTTGGTAGGGGTTTGTAGGGTTTGTAGGGGTTTGTAGGGGTTTGTAGGGGTTTGTAGGGGTTGGTAGGGGTTTGTAGGGGTTTGTAGGGTTTGTAGGGGTTTGTAGGGGTTTGTAGGGGTTTGTAGGTTTGTAGGGGTTTGTAGGGGTTTGTAGGGGTTTGTAGGGGTTTGTAGGGTTTGTAGGGGTTTGTAGGGTTTGTAGGGGTTTGTAGGGTTTTTAGGGGTTTGTAGGGGTTTGTAGGGGTTGGTAGGGGTTTGTAGGGTTTGTAGGGGTTTGTAGGGGTTTGTAGGGGTTGGTAGGGGTTTGTAGGGGTTTGTAGGGGTTGTTTGTTTACAATAGTGTTAAAATAATACTTCGCGAGCTGCATGCAGCTCGCGCACCACGCAACCTAGTTATATTATATATAGCTCGATTACCACTGACTGACTGACTGACAGAATTGTTCTCCCACTTGCGCTTACATTTTTGAGAATTTTTTTCGGCAGATCGATTTTAGAGGCTCCAAAACCCCCCAGAAAAATCCGAAACCCCCCCTTTTCCCCCCCCTTCTTTGGGTTTTAGCTCGTAACTTTTTAATGGTAAGAGTTAGAGAGTTGGCGCCATACAATAAAGTGCTTAGAATTTAGTTTTACATCCGAATCCAAAAAAAAAATTAGCAATTTCCCAAAAAATAATTTTTGAAAAAAAAAGTCAAGGGTGTGTCGTACCAATACCGCAGTACCGGCAAATCGTTAACCGGCACTTTTTCCATACGATTTGTATTGGAATAGTATTCAAATCAACGGTTTGGTAGGTTAAACGTAAAAACGCTGGTTACTTGTTTGATTTTAGGAAATTTTCAAAAACGGTCAAGGGTGAGTCGTCATTTTAAGAGGTTCTCGGTCAATTCGGCATTGGTAGAGATAAATTCGAACGATTTTTTAAATTTTTTTTAATTTCTTTGTGTATAATGGATAATTAATGTCGCATAGGGTTGTAAATAGTCTCGAATGGTTTGTATTATTTAGTGCTGGTCGACCGAGTCCAAAAAAACGTCAAAAGTGGTACGTTTTTGGTTATTTTGGTAAATTATTATAAATCTCGACCACTTTTGCTAAATCTCCATCAATCGGTGCTTATTATGATCAGGATCGGACCAGCAGAGACTGTCATGGTCATATCATGGCCAAACTCGGCCAATCTCGGTCAATCTCATTCAAAAATGGAAATTTTCATCAACTTTTGTTAAAGTGATCGAGATTTTTATCGAAAGTGGTCGAGTTTTTTCGCTCGCACCTCGCACCTCGACGACTCGCACTTGGCCACTTTTTTTTAAACTTGGAACGCAAAACAATTGAAAATTAGTTTGAAGAAAGATGATCATTTAAATTTTTCTTTTTAATTTTTTTTTTTAAATTTTTTTTTTTCCGCGATGCCCCTGCCGCCGTCTGATTTATTTGAATTTTGTAGGAAAGATTTTTATGTCTCTTTCTTTTGTTTCATGTGCTGCACTGCTCGCTCCTTGGTGGTGGTGGCTTGATTCAGAATGTAGGTACTCATATCTCCTGTCTCACTCGAGTTAGGAGTATGGTGTAAAGGCAAATGTTGAAGCAGGCGACCGTACCTTTCTGATGGTAGGGTCCCGTATCTTCTGTCTCACTCTAACACTGGTTGATCGATTGGTTCTCCCACTTGCACTGGTATATTTCAAAATTTTTTTCGGTGGATCTATTTTAGGGGTGGGGATAAACATGGGAAAAATGCGAAACCCCCCCTAACCCCCCCCCTTCTTTGAGTTTTAGCTCCTAACTTCTAAACGGTGAGAGATAGAGGGTTGGTTTTTGAAAATTTTTTTTTTCTTTTAATCAACTTCGTGGGGGATTGTGATCATGGGAAAAATATGTACCCCCCCCCCCCTAACCCCCCCCTTTCTTTGAGCTGGCTTGATTCATAATGTAGGTACTCATATCTCCTGTCTCACTCGAGTTAGGAGTATGGTGTAAAGGCAAATGTTGAAGCAGGCGACAGTACCTTTCTGATGGTAGGGTCCCGTATCTTCTGTCTCACTCTAACACTGGTTGATCGATTGGTTCTCCCACTTGCACTGGTATATTTCAAAATTTTTTTCGGTGGATCTGTTTTAGGGGTGGGGATAAACATGGGAAAAATGCGAAACCCCCCCTAACCCCCCCCTTCTTTGAGTTTTAGCTCCTAACTTCTAAACGGTGAGAGATAGAGGGTTGGTTTTGAAAATTTTTTTTTTCGTTAAATCAACTTCGTGGGGGATGGTGATCATGGGAAAAATACGAACCCCCCCCTATCACCCCCCCTTCTTTGACTTTTAGCTCGTAACTTTTAAACGGTGAGAGATAGAGGGTTGGTTTTTGAAAATATTTTTTTTCGGTAAATCAACTTCGTGGGGGATGGTGATCATGGGCAAAATATGTACCCCCCCCCCCTAACCCCCCCTTTCTTTGAGTATTAGCTTGTAACTTTTAAACGGTAATACTTAGAGAGTTGGTTCTTGACACAATTTTTTTTTCGGTGTATCCATTTCAAGTTGGAGGGAGATAACGGGAAAAATACGAAACCCCCCCTAACCTCCCCCCCCTTTTTTGCGTTTTAGCTCGTAACTTTTAAACGGTAAGACTTAGAGGGTTGGTTCTTAAAACAAAAACAGGTAAGTACAAGGTGCTTCAGTAAATATTGCTAAAATCTTATAGATCTTTCTATAGGTAGGGTTGACATGTACAAGGTGCATCAGTACTACTGTTGAAATTCGATAAATGATCGTATCTCATCTCCCACTGTAGGAAAGTACAAGGTGCTTCAGTAAATATTGTTTAAAACTAATAGATCTTTCTTTAGGTAGGTTTGTCATGTACAAGGTGCATCAGTACTATTAACAAAATTGAATAAGGGGTTGTATCTCCTATCTTACTCATGGTAGGTATAGGTACAAGGTGCTTCAGCAAAAATGACCCAAAGCATTTGTTGACATAAATTTTTTTGTTGACCCCCATTTTTTGACCCCCCTTTTTTTTGACCCCCCTTTTTAAGACCCCCATATTTTTTGACCCCCAATTTTTTTATCCTAAATTTTTCGACCCCAATTTTTTTTGATCCCCTTATTTCACCCCAATTTTTTTTGACCCCCCTTTTTTTGACCCCCCTTTTTTTACCCCAATTTTTTTTTACCCCCAATTTTTTTATCCTAAATTTTTCGACCCATATTTTTTTGACCCCCCTTTTTTGACCCCCCTTTTTGACCGCCATTTTTTTTGACCCCCAATTTTTTTAACCTAAATTTTTCGACCCCAATTTTTTTTGACCCCCCCCCCCCTATTTTTTAACCCCCCATTTTTTTATCCCAAATTTTTTCGACTCCAAATTTTTTTGACCCACATTTTTTTACATAATACTACGTAGGGTTGGTAGGGGTTGGTAGGGGTTTGTAGGGGTTGGTAGGGGTTTGTAGGGTTTGTAGGGGTTTGTAGGGGTTGGTAGGGGTTTGTAGGGGTTTGTAGGGGTTTGTAGGGGTTTGTAGGGGTTTGTAGGGGTTGGTAGGGGTTGGTAGGGGTTTGTAGGGGTTTGTAGGGGTTCGTAGGGGTTCGTAGGGGTTGGTAGGGGTTTGTAGGGTTTTGTAGGTTTGTAGGGGTTCGTAGGGGTTCGTAGGGGTTGGTAGGGGTTTGTAGGGTTTTGTAGGTTTGTAGGGGTTTTTAGGGGTTGGTAGGGGTTGGTAGGGGTTTGTAGGGGTTGGTAGGGGTTTTGTAGGGGTTTGTAGGGTTTGTAGGGGTTTGTAGGTTCGTAGGGGTTTGTAGGGGTTCGTAGGGGTTTGTAGGGGTTTGTAGGTTCGTAGGGGTTTGTAGGGGTTGGTAGGGGTTTGTAGGGGTTGGTAGGGGTTTGTAGGGGTTTGTAGGGTTGGTAGGGGTTTGTAGGGTTGGTAGGGGTTTGTAGGGTTTGTAGGGGTTGGTAGGGGTTTGTAGGGGTTGGTAGGGGTTGGTAGGGGTTTGTAGGGGTTGGTTGGGGTTGGTAGGGGTTTGTAGGGGTTGGTAGGGGTTGGTAGGGGTTTGTAGGGGTTGGTAGTGGTTTGTAGGGGTTCGTAGGGGTTCGTAGGGGTTGGTAGGGGTTTGTAGGGGTTGGTAGGAGTTTGTAGGGGTTTGTAGGGGTTTGTAGGGGTTGGTAGGGGTTGGTAGGGGTTTGTAGGGGTTTGTAGGGGTTCGTAGGGGTTGGTAGGGGTTTGTAGGGGTTTGTAGGGGTTTGTAGGGGTTTGTAGGGGTTTGTAGGGTTTGTAGGGGTTTGTAGGTGTTTGTAGGGGTTTGTAGGTTTGTAGGGGTTGGTAGGGGTTTGTAGGGGTTTGTAGGGGTTGGTAGGGGTTGGTAGGGGTTGGTAGGGGTTCGTAGGGGTTTGTAGGGGTTTGTAGGGGTTTGTAGAGGTTTGTAGGTTTGTAGGGGTTGGTAGGGGTTTGTAGGGGTTGGTAGGGGTTGGTAGGGGTTTGTAGGGGTTTGTAGGGGTTCGTAGGGGTTTGTAGGGGTTCGTAGGGGTTTGTAGAGGTTTGTAGGTTTGTAGGGGTTGGTAGGGGTTTGTAGGGGTTTGTAGGGGTTGGTAGGGGTTTGTAGGTTTTTAGGGGTTGGAAGGGGTTTGTAGGGGTTCGTAGGGGTTCGTAAGGGTTGGTAGGGGTTGGTAGGGGTTTGTAGGGATTTGTAGGGGTTGGTAGGGGTTTGTAGGGGTTTGTAGGGGTTGGTAGGGGTTTGTAGGGCTTTGTAGGGGTTGGTAGGGGTTGGTAGGGGTTTGTAGGGGTTTGTAGGGGTTTGTAGGGGTTGGTAGGGGTTTGTAGAGGTTTGGAGGGGTTTGTAGGGTTTGTAGGGGTTTGTAGGGGTTTGTAGGGTTTGTAGGGGTTTGTAGGGGTTTGTAGGGGTTTGTAGGGGTTTGTAGGGGTTGGTAGGGGTTTGTAGGGGTTTGTAGGGGTTGGTAGGGGTTTGTAGGGGTTTGTAGGGGTTTGTAGGGGTTGGTAGGGATTTGTTTTAGGGGTTGGAAAGGGTAATGATAAAAAAATAACCGCTCGCGAGCTGCATGCAGCTCGCGCACCACGCAACCTAGTTATACTATATATAGCTCGATTACGACTCACTGACTGACTGACAGAATTGTTCTCCCACTTGCGCTTACATTTTTAAGATTTTTTTTTGGCAGATCGATTTTAGAGGCTCCAAAACCCCCCAGAAAAATCCGAAACCCCCCCTTTTCCCCCCCCTTCTTTGGGTTTTAGCTCGTAACTTTTTAATGGTAAGAGTTAGAGAGTTGGCGCCATACAATAAAGTGCTTAGAATTTGGTTTTACATCCGAATCCAAAAAAAAAATTAGCAATTTCCCAAAAAAAATATTTTTTAACAAAATGGTCAAGTGTGTGTCGTACCAAAATCGCTATACCGGCAATATGCCGAAAAATCGTTAACCGTCGCATTTTCCATACAAATTGTATTGGAATAGTATTCAAATCAACGGTTTGGTTGGTAAAACGTAAAAAGCGCTGGTTAAATGGTTGATTTTAGGAAATTTTGAAAAACGGTCAAGGGTGAGTCGTCATTTTAAGAGGTTCTCGGTCAATTCGGCATTGGTAGAGATAAATTCGAACGATTTTTTAAATTTTTTTTAATTTCTTTGTGTATAATGGATAATTAATGTCGCATAGGGTTGTAAATAGTCTCGAATGGTTTGTATTATATAGTGCTGGCAGACCGGGTCCAAAAAAAAGTCAAAAGTCGTACGTTTTTGGTTATTTTGGTAAATTATTATAAATCTCGACCACTTTTGCTAAATCTCCATCAATCGGTGCTTATTATGGTCAGGATCGGACCAGCAGAGACTGTCATGGTCATATCATGGCCAAACTCGGCCAATCTCGGTCAATCTCATTCAAAAATGGAAATTTTCATCAACTTTTGTTAAAGTGATCGAGATTTTTATCGAAAGTGGTCGACTTTTTTCGCTCGCACCTCGCACCTCGACGACTCGCACTTGGCCACTTTTTTTTAAATTTGGAACGCAAAACAATTGAAAATTAGTTTGAAGAAAGATGATCATTTAAATTTTTCTTTTTAATTTTTTTTTTAAATTTTTTTTTTTTTTCCGCGATGCCCGTGCCGTCTGTTGTATTTGAATTTTGAAGGAAAGATTTTTACGTCTCTTTCTTTTGTTTCATTTGTTGCACTGCTCGCTCCTTGGTGGTGGTGGATATTATTGAGATGTAGTTGACGTAAAATATTTTTTTTTTTTTTAATTTATTATGCTGGCTTGATTCATAATGTAGGTACTCATATCTCCTGTCTCACTCGAGTTAGGAGTATGGTGTAAAGGCAAATGTTGAAGCAGGCGACCGTACCTTTCTGATGGTAGGGTCCCGTATCTTCTGTCTCACTCTAACACTGGTTGATCGATTGGTTCTCCCACTTGCACTGGTATATTTCAAAATTTTTTTCGGTGGATCTATTTTAGGGGTGGGGATAAACATGGGAAAAATGCGAAACCCCCCCTAACCCCCCCCCTTCTTTGAGTTTTAGCTCCTAACTTCTAAACGGTAAGAGATAGAGGGTTGTTTTTTGAAAATTTTTTTTTTCAGTAAATCAACTTCTAGGGGGATGGTGATCATGGGAAAAATATGTACCCCCCCCCCTAACCCCCCCCTTTCTTTGAGCTGGCTTGATTCATAATGTAGGTACTCATATCTCCTGTCTCACTCGAGTTAGGAGTATGGTGTAAAGGCAAATGTTGAAGCAGGCGACCGTACCTTTCTGATGGTAGGGTCCCGTATCTTCTGTCTCACTCTAACACTGGTTGATCGATTGGTTCTCCCACATGCACTGGTATATTTCAAAATTTTTTTCGGTGGATCTATTTTAGGGGTGGGGATAAACATGGGAAAAATGCGAAACCCCCCCTAACCCCCCCTTCTTTGAGTTTTAGCTCCTAACTTCTAATTGGTAAGAGATAGAGGGTTGGTTTTTGAAAATTTTTTTTTTCAGTAAATCAACTTCTAGGGGGATGGTGATCATGGGAAAAATATGTACCCCCCCCCCTAACCCCCCCCTTTCTTTGAGCTGGCTTGATTCATAATGTAGGTACTCATATCTCCTGTCTCACTCGAGTTAGGAGTATGGTGTAAAGGCAAATGTTGAAGCAGGCGACCGTACCTTTCTGATGGTAGGGTCCCGTATCTTCTGTCTCACTCTAACACTGGTTGATCGATTGGTTCTCCCACTTGCACTGGTATATTTCAAAATTTTTTTCGGTGGATCTATTTTAGGGGTGGGGATAAACATGGGAAAAATGCGAAACCCCCCCTAACCCCCCCCTTCTTTGAGTTTTAGCTCCTAACTTCTAAACGGTGAGAGATAGAGGGTTGGTTTTTGAAAATTTTTTTTTCGTTAAATCAACTTCGTGGGGGATGGTGATCATGGGAAAAATACGAACCCCCCCCCTATCACCCCCCCTCCTTTGACTTTTAGCTCGTAACTTCTTAACGGTGAGAGATAGAGGGTTGGTTTTTGAAAATTTTTTTTTTCGTTAAATCAACTTCGTGGGGGTTGGTGATCATGGGAAAAATAAGAACCCCCCCCTATCACCCCCCCTTCTTTGACTTTTAGCTCGTAACTTTTAAACGGTGAGAGATAGAGGGTTGGTTTTTGAAAATATTTTTTTCGGTAAATCAACTTTGTGGGGGATGGTGATCATGGGCAAAATATGTACCCCCCCTCCCCTAACCCCCCCTTCTTTGAGTATTAGCTTGTAACTTTTAAACGGTAATACTTAGAGAGTTGGTTCTTGACACAATTTTTTTTCGGTGTATCCATTTCAAGTTGGAGGGAGATAACGGGAAAAATACGAAACCCCCCCTAACCTCCCCCCCCTTTTTGCGTTTTAGCTCGTAACTTTTAAACGGTAACACTTAGAGGGTTGGTTCTTAAAACAAAAACAGGTAAGTACAAGGTGCTTCAGTAAATATTGCTAAAATCTTATAGATCCTTCTATAGGTAGGGTTGACATGTACAAGGTGCATCAGTACTAATGTTGAAATTCGATAAATGATCGTATCTCATCTCCCACTGTAGGAAGGTACAAGGTGCTTCAGTAAATATTGTTTAAAAAGAATAGATCTTTCTATTGGTAGGGTTGACATGTACAAGGTGCATCAGTACTATTAACAAAATTGAATAAGGGGTTGTATCTCCTATCTCACTCATGGTAGGTATAGGTACAAGGTGCTTCAGCAAATATGACCCAAAGCATTTGTTGACATCAATTTTTTTGTTGACCCCCATTTTTTTGACCCCCCTTTTTTGACCCCCCTTTTTTTTTGACCCCCATTTTTTTTGACCCCCAATTTTTTAATCCTAAATTTTTCAACCCCAATTTTTTTGACCCCCTTTTTTTTGACCCCCCTTTTTTTGACCCCCATTTTTTTTTACCCCCAATTTTTTATCCTAAATTTTTCAACCCCAATTTTTTTGACCCCTTTTTTTGACCCCCCTTTTTTGACCCCCCTTTTTTTGACCCCCATTTTTTTTGACCCCCAATTTTTTTATCCTAAATTTTTCAAACCCAATTTTTTGACCCCCTTTTTTTTTGACCCCCCCTTTTTTGACCCCCCTTTTTTGAACCCCTTTTTTTGACCCCCAATTTTTTATCCCAAATTTTTTGACGCTCATTTCTACCACAAATTTTTTGACCCCCCATTTTTTTATCCCAAATTTTTCGACCCCCATTTTTTTGGACTCCACATCTTTTTGACCTTTATTTTTTTTTACATAATACTGCGTAGGGTTTGTAGGGGTTCGTAGGGTTTTTAGGGGTTCATAGGGGTTGGTAGGGGTTTGTAGGGGTTTGTAGGGGTTTGTAGGGGTTTGTAGGGGTTGGTAGGGGTTTGTAGGGGTTTGTAGGGGTTTGTAGGGGTTTGTAGGGGTTGGTAGGGGTTTGTAGGGTTTGTAGGGGTTTGTAGGGGTTTGTAGGGGTTTGTAGGGGTTTGTAGGGGTTTATAGGGGTTTGTAGGGGTTCGTAGGGGTTCGTAGGGGTTTGTAGGGGTTTGTAGGGGTTTGCAGGGGTTTGTAGGGGTTTGTAGGGTTTGTAGGGGTTGGTAGGGGTTTGTAGGGGTTTGTAGGGGTTAGTAGGGATTGGTAGGGGTTTGTAGGGGTTTGTAGGGGTTTGTAGGTTTGTAGGGGTTTGTAGGGTTTGTAGGGGTTTGTAGGGGTTTGTAGGGGTTTGTAGGGGTTGGTAGGGGTTTGTAGGGGTTGGTAGGGTTTGTAGGGGTTTGTAGGGGTTGGTAGGGGTTAGTAGGGGTTTGTAGGGTTTGTAGGGTTTGTAGGGTTTGTAGGGGTTTGTAGGGGTTTGTAGGGTTTGTAGGGGTTTGTAGGGGTTTGTAGGGGTTTGTAGGGGTTGGTAGGGGTTTGTAGGGGTTTGTAGGGGTTTGTAGGGGTTTGTAGGGTTTGTAGGGGTTTGTAGGGGTTTGTAGGGTTTGTAGGGGTTAGCAGGGGTTTGTAGGTTTGTAGGGGTTTGTAGGGGTTGGTAGGGGTTTGTAGGGGTTTGTAGGGGTTGGTAGGGGTTTGTAGGGGTTTGTAGGGGTTTGTAGGGGTTTGTAGGGTTTGTAGGGGTTTGTAGGGGTTTGTAGGGGTTTGTAGGGGTTTGTAGGGGTTTGTAGGGGTTGGTAGGGGTTTGTAGGTTTGTAGGGGTTTGTAGGGGTTGGTAGGGGTTTGTAGGGGTTTGTAGGGTTTGTAGGGGTTTGTAGGGGTTGGTAGGGGTTTGTAGGGGTTTGTAGGGGTTAGTAGGGGTTTGTAGGGATTTGTAGGGTTTGTAGGGGTTTGTAGGGGTTTGTAGGGGTTTGTAGGGGTTTGTAGGGGTTTGTAGGGGTTGGTAGGGGTTTGTAGGGGTTGGTAGGGTTTGTAGGGGTTTGTAGGGATCTGTAGGGTTTGTAGGGGTTTGTAGGGGTTTGTAGGGGTTAGTAGGGGTTTGTAGGGGTTTGTAGGGGTTGGTAGGGATTTGTTTTAGGGGTTGGAAAGGGTAATGATAAAAAAATAACCGCTCGCGAGCTGCATGCAGCTCGCGCACCACGCAACCTAGTTATACTATATATAGCTCGATTACGACTCACTGATTGACATAGTTGTTCTCCCTGTTGCGCTTGTATTTTGTAAAATTTTTTTCGCTGGATCTATTTTAGAGGTGGGGGTGACCACCAGAAAAATCCGAAAACCCCCCTTTTCCCCCCCCTTCTTTGGGTTTTAGCTTGTAACTTTTTAATGGTACGAGTTAGCGAGTTGGCGCCATACAATAAAGTGCTTAGAATTTGGTTTTACATCCGAATCCAAAAAAAAAATTAGCAATTTCTCAAAAAAAATATTTTTTAACAAAATGGTCAAGTGTGTGTCGTACCAAAATCGCTATACCGGCAATATGCCGAAAAATCGTTAACCGTCGCATTTTCCATACAAATTGTATTGGAATAGTATTCAAATCAACGGTTTGGTTGGTAAAACGTAAAAAGCGCTGGTTAAATGGTTGATTTTAGGAAATTTTGAAAAACGGTCAAGGGTGAGTCGTCATTTTAAGAGGTTCTCGGTCAATTCGGCATTAGTAGAGATAAATTCGAACGATTTTTGAAATTTTTTTTCATTTCTTTGTGTATAATGGATAATTAATGTCGCTTAGGGTTGTAAATAGTCTCGAATGGTTTGTATTATTTAGTGCTGGGCAACCGAGTCCAAAAAAACATCAAAAGTAGTTGATTTTTGGCTATTTTGGTAAATTATTAAAAATCTCGACCACTTTTGCTAAATCTCCATCAATCGGTGCTTATTATGGTCAGGATCGGACCAGCAGAGATTGTCATGGTCATATCATGGCCAAACTCGGTCAATCTAGGTCAATCTCATTCAAAAATGGAAATTTTCATCAACTTTTGTTAAAGTGATCGAGATTTTTATCGAAAGTGGTCGAGATTTTTCGCTCGCACCTCGCACCTCGACGACTCGCACTTGGCCACTTTTTTTTAAATTTGGAACGCAAAAAAATTGAAAGTTAGTTTGAAGAAAGATGATCATTTAAATTTTTCTTTTTAATTTTTTTTTTAAATTTTTTTTTTTTTCCGCGATGCCCGTGCCGTCTGATTTATTTGAATTTTGAAGGAAAGATTTTTAAGTCTCTTTCTTTTGTTTCATTTGTTGCACTGCTCGCTCCTTGGTGGTGGTGGCTTGATTCAGAATGTAGGTACTCATATCTCCTGTCTCACTCGAGTTAGGAGTATGGTGTAAAGGCAAATGTTGAAGCAGGCGACCATACCTTTCTGATGGTAGGGTGCCCGTATCTTCTGTCTCACTCTAACACTGGTTGATCGATTGGTTCTCCCACTTGCGCTGGTATATTTCAAAATTTTTTTCGGTGGATCTATTTTAGGGGAGGGGATAAACATGGGAAAAATGAGAAACCCCCCCTAACCCCCCCCCCCCTTCTTTGAGTTTTAGCTCCTAACTTCTAAACGGTAAGAGATAGAGGGTTGGTTTTTGAAATTTTTTTTTTTCAGTAAATCAACTTCTAGGGGGATGGTGATCATGGGAAAATATGTACCCCCCCCCCTAACCCCCCCTTTCTTTGAGCTGGCTTGATTCATAATGTAGGTACTCATATCTCCTGTCTCACTCGAGTTAGGAGTATGGTGTAAAGGCAAATGTTGAAGCAGGCGACCGTACCTGTCTGATGGTAGGGTCCCGTATCTTCTGTCTCACTCTAACACTGGTTGATCGATTGGTTCTCCCACTTGCGCTGGTATATTTCAAAATTTTTTTCGGTGGATCTATTTTAGGAGTGGGGATAAACATGGGAAAAATGCGAAACCCCCCCTAACCTCCCCCCTTCTTTGAGTTTTAGCTCCTAACTTCTAAACGGTAAGCGTTAGAGGGTTGGTTTTTGAAATTTTTTTTTTTCAGTAAATCAACTTCTAGGGGCATGGTGATCATGGGAAAAATATGTACCCCCCCCCTGACCCCCCCTTTCTTTGAGCTGGCTTGATTCATAATGTAGGTACTCATATCTCCTGTCTCACTCGAGTTAGGAGTATGGTGTAAAGGCAAATGTTGAAGCAGGCGACCGTACCTTTCTGATGGTATGGTAGGGTCCCGTATCTTCTGTCTCACTCTAACACTGGTTGATCGATTGGTTCTCCCACTTGCGCTGGTATATTTCAAAATTTTTTTCGGTGGATCTATTTTAGGGGTGGGGATAAACATGGGAAAAATGCGAAACCCCCCCTAACCCCCCCCTTCTTTGAGTTTTAGCTCCTAACTTCTAAACGGTGAGAGATAGAGGGTTGGTTTTTGAAAATTTTTTTTTTCGTTAAATCAACTTCGTGGGGAATGGTGATCATGGGAAAAATACGAACCCCCCCCCTATCACCCCCCCTTCTTTGACTTTTAGCTCGTAACTTCTAAACGGTGAGAGATAGAGGGTTGGTTTTTGAAAATTTTTTTTTTCGTTAAATCAACTTCGTGGGGGATGGTGATCATGGGAAAAATACGAACCCCCCCCTATCACCCCCCCTTCTTTGACTTTTAGCTCGTAACTTTTAAACGGTGAGAGATAGAGGGTTGGTTTTTGAAAATATTTTTTTTCGGTAAATCAACTTCGTGGGGGATGGTGATCATGGGCAAAATATGTACCCCCCCCCTATCCCCCCCCTTTCTTTGAGTATTAGCTTGTAACTTTTAAACGGTAATACTTAGAGAGTTGGTTCTTGACACAATTTTTTTTCGGTGTATCCATTTCAAGTTGGAGGGAGATAACGGGAAAAATACGAAACCCCCCCTAACCTCCCCCCCCTTTTTGCGTTTTAGCTCGTAACTTTTAAACGGTAAGACTTAGAGGGTTGGTTCTTAAAACAAAAACAGGTAAGTACAAGGTGCTTCAGTAAATATTGCAAAAATCTTATAGATCTTTCTATAGGTAGGGTTGACATGTACAAGGTGCATCAGTACTAATGTTGAAATTCGATAAATGATCGTATCTCATCTCCCACTGTAGGAAGGTACAAGGTGCTTCAGTAAATATTGTTTAAAACGGATAGATCTTTCTATAGGTAGGTTTGTCATGTACAAGGTGCATCAGTACTATTAACAAAATTGAATAAGGGGTTGTATCTCCTATCTCACTCATGGTAGGTATAGGTACAAGGTGCTTCAGCAAAAATGACCCAAAGCATTTGTTGACATCAATTTTTTGTTGACCCCCATTTTTTAACCCCCCCTTTTTTGACCCCCCTTTTTTTGACCCCCATTTTTTTTGACCCCCAATTTTTTTATCCTAAATTTTTCAACCCCAATTTTTTTTACCCCCTTTTTTGACCCCCTTTTTTTTTTAACCCCCTTTTTTTGACCCCCATTTTTTTGACCCCCAATTTTTTTATCCTAAATTTTTCAACCCCAATTTTTTTTGACCCCCTTTTTTTGACCCCCCTTTTTTTGACCCCCCTTTTTTTGACCCCCATTTTTTCGACCCCAATTTTTTTGACCCTCTTTTTTACCCCAAAATTTTTTGACCCCCAATTTTTTTGACCCCCTCCCCCCTATTTTTCGACCCCCCATTTTTTTATCCCAAATTTTTTCGACTCCAAATTTTTTTGACCCCCATTTTTTTTACATAATACTACGTAGGGTTTGTAGGGGTTCGTAGGGTTGAGGGGTTGGTAGGGGTTTGTAGGGATTTGTAGGGTTTGTAGGGGTTTGTAGGTTCGTAGGGGTTTGTAGGGGTTTGTAGGGGTTTGTAGGGGTTGGTAGGGTTTGTAGGGGTTTGTAGGGGTTGGTAGGGTTTGTAGGGGTTTGTAGGGGTTCGTAGGGGTTTGTAGGGGTTTGTAGGGGTTTGTAGGGTTTGTAGGGGTTGGTAGGGGTTTGTAGGGGTTTGTAGGAGTTGGTAGGGATTGGTTGGGGTTTGTAGGGGTTTGTAGGGTTGGTAGGGGTTTTTAGGGGTTTGTAGGGGCTTGTAGGGGTTGGTAGGGGTTTGTAGGAGTTCGTAGGGGTTTGTAGGGGTTTGTAGGGGTTTGTAGGATTTTGTAGGAGTTTTGTAGGGGTTAGTAGGGGTTTTTAGGGGTTGGTAGGGGTTTGTAGGGGTTTGTAGGGGTTTGTAGGGGTTTGTAGGGGTTTGTAGGTTTTGTAGGGGTTTGTAGGGGTTGGTAGGGTTTGTAGGGGTTTGTAGGTTTGTAGGGGTTTGTAGGGGTTTGTAGGGTTTGTAGGGGTTTGTAGGGGTTTGTAGGGGTTTGTAGGGTTTGTAGGGGTTTGTAGGGGTTTGTAGGGTTTGTAGGGGTTTGTAGGGGTTTGTAGGTTTGTAGGGGTTTGTAGGGGTTGGTAGGGGTTTGTAGGGTTTGTAGGGGTTTGTAGGGGTTTGTAGGGGTTTGTAGGTTTGTAGGGGTTTGTAGGTTTGTAGGGGTTTGTAGGGGTTTGTAGGGTTTGTAGGGGTTGGTAGGGGTTTGTAGGGGTTTGTAGGTTTGTAGGGATTGGTAGGGGTTTGTAGGGGTTGGTAGGGGTTTGTAGGGGTTTGTAGGTTTGTAGGGGTTTGTAGGTTTGTAGGGGTTGGTAGGGGTTGGTAGGGGTTTGTAGGGGTTTGTAGGGGTTTGTAGGTTTGTAGGGGTTGGTAGGGGTTTGTAGGGGTTTTTAGGGGTTGGTAGGGGTTTGTAGGGGTTTGTAGGGGTTTTTAGGGGTTTGTAGGGGTTGGTAGGGGTTTGTAGGGGTTTGTAGGGTTTGTAGGGGTTTGTAGGGGTTTGTAGGTTTGTAGGGGTTTGTAGGGGTTTGTAGGTTTGTAGGGGTTTGTAGGTTTGTAGGGGTTGGTAGGGGTTGGTAGGGGTTTGTAGGGGTTTGTAGGGGTTTGTAGGGGTTTGTAGGGGTTTGTAGGATTTTGTAGGAGTTTTGTAGGGGTTAGTAGGGGTTTTTAGGGGTTGGTAGGGGTTTGTAGGGGTTTTTAGGGGTTCGTAGGGGTTTGTAGGGGTTTTTAGGGTTTGTAGGGGTTTGTAGGGGTTGGTAGGGGTTTGTAGGGGTTGGTAGGGTTTGTAGGGGTTTGTAGGGGTTGGTAGGGGTTTGTAGGGTTTGTAGGGGTTTGTAGGGGTTTGTAGGTTTGTAGGGGTTTGTAGGGGTTCGTAGGGGTTTGTAGGGGTTTTTAGGGTTTGTAGGGGTTTGTAGGGGTTGGTAGGGGTTTGTAGGGGTTGGTAGGGTTTGTAGGGGTTTGTAGGGGTTGGTAGGGGTTTGTAGGGTTTGTAGGGGTTGGTAGGGGTTAGTAGGGGTTTGTAGGGGTTAGTAGGGGTTTGTAGGGGTTTGTAGGGGTTGGTAGGGGTTTGTAGGGGTTTGTAGGGGTTAGTAGGGTTTTGTAGGGGTTTGTAGGGGTTTGTAGGGGTTGGTAGGGGTTGGTAGGGGTTTGTAGGGGTTTGTAGGGGTTAGTAGGGGTTGGTAGGGGTTTGTAGGGGTTGGTAGGGGTTTGTAGGGGTTTTTAGGGGTTAGTAGGGCTAAAAATAATAGTAAAAAAAACACTTCGCGAGCTGCATGCAGCTCGCGCACCACGCAACCTAGTTATCCTACTAATATTATAAATGCGAAAGTTTAGATGTTTGGATGTTTAGATGTTTGGATGTTTAGATGTTTGGATGTTTGTGTTTCAATCACGTCAAAACTACTGAACCAACTTGGATGAAACTTGGCATATATATAGTACGTAACCTGGATTGACACATAGGCTACTTTTTATCCCGAATAATTAACAGGATCTATAGGATAAAATTTAAAAAACGGGATTAGCAGCGCCAATTATTGGCAAGAGGATGATGTCATGTCATGTCACGTCAGTTTGACAGGACGTAGTACTGCCTCTCTGGTCTAACTACTAACGTTTGACATTCGAGTACGGGTTCGGTGTAATGTCAAGTTTCTCAAAGAAGTATCCGCTCGGTACACGCACAGATAATATAATGTACACGGAAACGGTACTCGCGTACGAAGTCGCGGGTAACTGCTAGTACTATATATAGCTCGATTACGACTGACTGATTGACATAGTTGTTCTCCCAGTTGCGCTTGTATTTTGTAAAATTTTTTTCGCTGAATCTATTTGAGAGGTGGGGGTGACCACCAGAAAAATCCGAAAACCCCCCTTTTCCCCCCCCTTCTTTGGGTTTTAGCTTGTAACTTTTTAATGGTGCGAGTTAGAGAGTTGGCGCCATACAATAAAGTGTTTAGAATTTAGTTTTACATCCGAATCCAAAAAAAAAATTAGTAATTTCCAAAAAAAAATATTTTTTAAGAAAAAAGTCAAGTGTGTGTCGTACCAAAATCGCTATACCGGCAATATGCCGAAAAATCGTAAACCGTCTCTTTTTCCATACAAATTGTATTGGAATAGTATTCAAATCAACGGTTTGGTTGGTAAAACGTAAAAAGCGCTGGTTAAATGGTTGATTTTAGGAAATTTTGAAAAACGGTCAAGGGTGAGTCGTCATTTTAAGAGGTTCTCGGTCAATTCGGCATTGGTAGAGATAAATTCGAACGATTTTTTAATTTTTTTTTAATTTCTTTGTGTATAATGGATAATTAATGTCGCTTAGGGTTGTAAATAGTCTCGAATGGTTTGTATTATTTAGTGCTGGTCGACCGAGTCCAAAAAAACATCAAAAGTAGTTGATTTTTGGCTATTTTGGTAAATTATTAAAAAACTCGACCACTTTTGCTAAATCTCCATCAATCGGTGCTTATTATGGTCAGGATCGGACCAGCAGAGATTGTCATGGTCATATCATGGCCAAACTCGGTCAATCTAGGTCAATCTCATTCAAAAATGGAAATTTTCATCAACTTTTGTTAAAGTGATCGAGATTTTTATCGAAAGTGGTCGAGATTTTTCGCTCGCACCTCGCACCTCGACGACTCGCACTTGGCCACTTTTTTTTAAATTTGGAACGCAAAACAATTGAAAATTTGTTTGAAGAAAGATGATCATTTAAATTTTTCTTTTTAATTTTTTTTTTAAATTTTTTTTTTTTTTCCGCGATGCCCGTGCCGTCTGATTTATTTGAATTTTGAAGGAAAGATTTTTACGTCTCTTTCTTTTGTTTCATTTGTTGCACTGCTCGCTCCTTGGTGGTGGTGGATATTATTGAGATGTAGGTACTCATATCTCCTGTCTCACTCGAGTTAGGAGTATGGTGTAAAGGCAAATGTTGAAGCAGGCGACCATACCTTTCTGATGGTAGGGTCCCGTATCTTCTGTCCCACTCTAACACTGGTTGATCGATTGGTTCTCCCACTTGCGCTGGTATATTTCAAAATTTTTTTCGGTGGATCTATTTTAGGGGTGGGGATAAACATGGAAAAAATATGTACCCCCCCCTAACCCCCCCCCTTCTTTGAGTTTTAGCTCCTAACTTCTAAACGGTAAGAGATAGAGGGTTGGTTTTTGAAAATTATTTTTTTCAGTAAATCAACTTCTAGGGGGATGGTGATCATGGGAAAAATATGTACCCCCCCCCTAACCCCCCCCCTTTCTTTGAGCTGGCTTGATTCATCATGTAGGTACTCATATCTCCTGTCTCACTCGAGTTAGGAGTATGGTGTAAAGGCAAATGTTGAAGCAGGCGACCGTACCTTTCTGATGGTAGGGTCCCGTATCTTCTGTCTCACTCTAACACTGGTTGATCGATTGGTTCTTCCACTTGCACTGGTATATTTCAAAATTTTTTTCGGTGGATCTATTTTAGGGGTGGGGATAAACATGGGAAAAATGCGAAACCCCCCCTAACCCCCCCCTTCTTTGAGTTTTAGCTCCAAACTTCTAAACGGTGAGAGATAGAGGGTTGGTTTTTGAAAATTTTTTTTTTCGTTAAATCAACTTCGTGGGGGATGGTGATCATGGGAAAAATACGAACCCCCCCTATCACCCCCCCTTCTTTGACTTTTAGCTCGTAACTTCTAAACGGTGAGAGATAGAGGGTTGGTTTTTGAAAATTTTTTTTTTCGTTAAATCAACTTCGTGGGGGATGGTGATCATGGGAAAAATACGAACCCCCCCCTATCACCCCCCCTTCTTTGACTTTTAGCTCGTAACTTCTAAACGGTGAGAGATAGAGGGTTGGTTTTTGAAAAAATTTTTTTTTTCGTTAAATCAACTTCGTGGGGGATGGTGATCATGGGAAAAATACGAACCCCCCCCTATCACCCCCCCTTCTTTGACTTTTAGCTCGTAACTTTTAAACGGTGAGAGATAGAGGGTTGGTTTTTGAAAATATTTTTTTCGGTAAATCAACTTCGTGGGGGATGGTGATCATGGGCAAAATATGTACCCCCCCCCCCAACCCCCCTTTCTTTGAGTATTAGCTTGTAACTTTTAAACGGTAATACTTAGAGAGTTGGTTCTTGACACAATTTTTTTTTCGGTGTATCCATTTCAAGTTGGAGGGAGATAACGGGAAAAATACGAAACCCCCCCTAACCTCCCCCCCCTTTTTGCGTTTTAGCTCGTAACTTTTAAACGGTAAGACTTAGAGGGTTGGTTCTTAAAACAAAAACAGGTAAGTACAAGGTGCTTCAGTAAATATTGCTAAAATCTTATAGATCTTTCTATAGGTAGGGTTGACATGTACAAGGTGCATCAGTACTAATGTTGAAATTTGATAAATGATCGTATCTCATCTCCCACTGTAGGAAGGTACAAGGTGCTTCAGTAAATATTTTTTAAAACGGATAGATCTTTCTATTGGTAGGGTTGACATGTACAAGGTGCATCAGTACTATTAACAAAATTGAATAAGGGGTTGTATCTCCTATCTCACTCATGGTAGGTATAGGTACAAGGTGCTTCAGCAAAAATGACCCAAAGCATTTGTTAACATCAATTTTTTTGACCCCCCTTTTTTGACCCCCCTTTTTTGACCCCCATTTTTTTTGACCCCCAATTTTTTTATCCTAAATTTTACAACCCCAATTTTTTTTACCCTCTTTTTTTTTGACCCCCCTTTTTTGACCCCTCTTTTTTGACCCCCATTTTTTTTGACCTCCAATTTTTTTATCCTAAATTTCTCAACCCCAATTTTTTTGACCCCCCTTTTTTTGACCCCCCCTGTTTTGACCCCCCTTTTTTGACCCCCATTTTTTGACCCCCAATTTTTAATACCAAATTTTTTGCCGCCCTCTTTACCATAAATTTTTTTGACCCCCCATTTTTGACCCCCCATTTTTTTATCCCAAATTTTTTCGACACCACATTTTTTTGACCCCCATGTTTTTTTACATAATACTGCGTAGGGTTTGTAGGGGTTCGTAGGGTTTTAAGGGGTTGGTAGGGGTTTTAGGGGTTCGTAGGGGTTTGTAGGGGTTTGTAGGGGTTGGTAGGGGTTTGTAGGGGTTTGTAGGGGTTTGTAGGGGTTTGTAGGGGTTTGTAGGGATTGGTAGGGGTTTGTAGGGGTTGGTAGGGGTTTGTAGGGGTTTGTAGGGATTAGTAGGGGTTTGTAGGGGTTGGTAGGGGTTTGTAGGTTTGTAGGGGTTGGTAGGGGTTTGTAGGGGTTGGTAGGGGTTTGTAGGGTTTGTAGGGGTTGGTAGGGGTTTGTAGGGGTTTGTAGGGGTTGGTAGGGGTTTGTAGGGGTTTGTAGGGGTTTGTAGGGGTTTGTAGGGGTTTGTAGGGGTTTGTAGGGGTTTGTAGGGTTTGTAGGGGTTTGTAGGGGTTTGTAGGGTTTGTAGGGGTTTGTAGGGGTTTGTAGGGGTTTGTAGGTTTGTAGGGGTTTGTAGGGTTTGTAGGGGTTTGTAGGGGTTTGTAGGGGTTTGTAGGTTTGTAGGGGTTTGTAGGGTTTGTAGGGGTTTGTAGGGGTTTGTAGGGGTTTGTAGGGGTTTGTAGGGGTTGGTAGGGGTTTGTAGGGGTTGGTAGGGTTTGTAGGGGTTTGTAGGGGTTTGTAGGGGTTTGTAGGGTTTGTAGGGGTTTGTAGGGGTTTGTAGGGTTTGTAGGGGTTTGTAGGGGTTTGTAGGGGTTTGTAGGGGTTTGTAGGGGTTTGTAGGGTTTGTAGGGGTTGGTAGGGGTTTGTAGGGGTTTGTAGGGTTTGTAGGGGTTTGTAGGGGTTTGTAGGGTTTGTAGGGGTTTGTAGGGGTTTGTAGGGTTTGTAGGGGTTTGTAGGGGTTTGTAGGGGTTTGTAGGGGTTTGTAGGGGTTTGTAGGGTTTGTAGGGGTTGGTAGGGGTTTGTAGGGGTTTGTAGGGTTTGTAGGGGTTTGTAGGGGTTTGTAGGGGTTTGTAGGGGTATGTAGGGGTTTGTAGGGGTTTGTAGGGGTTGGTAGGATTTGTAGGGGTTTGTAGGGTTTGTAGGGGTTGGTAGGGGTTTGTAGGTTTGTAGGGGTTTGTAGGGTTTGTAGGGGTTTGTAGGGGTTTGTAGGGTTTGTAGGGGTTTGTAGGGGTTTGTAGGGGTTTGTAGGTTTGTAGGGGTTTGTAGGGTTTGTAGGGGTTTGTAGGGGTTTGTAGGGGTTGGTAGGGGTTTGTAGGGGTTGGTAGGGTTTGTAGGGGTTTGTAGGGTTCGTAGGGGTTGGTAGGGGTTTGTAGGGGTTTGTAGGGTTTGTAGGGGTTTGTAGGGGTTTGTAGGGTTTGTAGGGGTTAGTAGGGGTTTGTAGGGGTTTGTAGGGGTTTTTTAGGGTTTGTTGGGGTTGGTAGGGGTTTGTAGGGGTTTGTAGGGTTTGTAGGGGTTTGTAGGGGTTTGTAGGGGTTTGTAGGGGTTGGTAGGGGTTTGTAGGGGTTGGTAGGATTTGTAGGGGTTTGTAGGGTTTGTAGGGGTTGGTAGGGGTTGGTAGGGGTTTGTAGGGGTTTGTAGGGGTTTGTAGGGTTTGTAGGGGTTTGTAGGGTTTGTAGGGGTTTGTAGGGGTTGGTAGGGGTTTGTAGGGGTTTGTAGGGGTTTGTAGGGGTTTGTAGGGGTTTGTAGGGGTTGGTAGGGGTTTGTAGGGGTTTGTAGGGTTTGTAGGGGTTTGTAGGGTTTGTAGGGGTTTGTAGGGGTTTGTAGGGGTTGGTAGGGGTTGTTAGGGGTTTGTAGGGGTTTTTCAGAGTTTTTAATGATGAAAATGAGTAATGATAAAAAAATAACCGCTCGCGAGCTGCATGCAGCTCGCGCACCACGCAACCTAGTTATATTATATATAGCTCGATTACCACTGACTGACTGACTGACAGAATTGTTCTCCCACTTGCGCTTACATTTTTGAGAATTTTTTTCGGCAGATCGATTTTAGAGGCTCCAAAACCCCCCAGAAAAATCCGAAACCCCCCCTTTTCCCCCCCCTTCTTTGGGTTTTAGCTCGTAACTTTTTAATGGTAAGAGTTAGAGAGTTGGCGCCATACAATAAAGTGCTTAGAATTTAGTTTTACATCCGAATCCAAAAAAAAAATTAGCAATTTCCCAAAAAATAATTTTTGAAAAAAAAAGTCAAGGGTGTGTCGTACCAATACCGCAGTACCGGCAAATCGTTAACCGGCACTTTTTCCATACGATTTGTATTGGAATAGTATTCAAATCAACGGTTTGGTAGGTTAAACGTAAAAACGCTGGTTACTTGTTTGATTTTAGGAAATTTTCAAAAACGGTCAAGGGTGAGTCGTCATTTTAAGAGGTTCTCGGTCAATTCGGCATTGGTAGAGATAAATTCGAACGATTTTTTAAATTTTTTTTAATTTCTTTGTGTATAATGGATAATTAATGTCGCATAGGGTTGTAAATAGTCTCGAATGGTTTGTATTATTTAGTGCTGGTCGACCGAGTCCAAAAAAACGTCAAAAGTGGTACGTTTTTGGTTATTTTGGTAAATTATTATAAATCTCGACCACTTTTGCTAAATCTCCATCAATCGGTGCTTATTATGATCAGGATCGGACCAGCAGAGACTGTCATGGTCATATCATGGCCAAACTCGGCCAATCTCGGTCAATCTCATTCAAAAATGGAAATTTTCATCAACTTTTGTTAAAGTGATCGAGATTTTTATCGAAAGTGGTCGAGTTTTTTCGCTCGCACCTCGCACCTCGACGACTCGCACTTGGCCACTTTTTTTTAAACTTGGAACGCAAAACAATTGAAAATTAGTTTGAAGAAAGATGATCATTTAAATTTTTCTTTTTAATTTTTTTTTTTAAATTTTTTTTTTTCCGCGATGCCCCTGCCGCCGTCTGATTTATTTGAATTTTGTAGGAAAGATTTTTATGTCTCTTTCTTTTGTTTCATGTGCTGCACTGCTCGCTCCTTGGTGGTGGTGGCTTGATTCAGAATGTAGGTACTCATATCTCCTGTCTCACTCGAGTTAGGAGTATGGTGTAAAGGCAAATGTTGAAGCAGGCGACCGTACCTTTCTGATGGTAGGGTCCCGTATCTTCTGTCTCACTCTAACACTGGTTGATCGATTGGTTCTCCCACTTGCACTGGTATATTTCAAAATTTTTTTCGGTGGATCTATTTTAGGGGTGGGGATAAACATGGGAAAAATGCGAAACCCCCCCTAACCCCCCCCCTTCTTTGAGTTTTAGCTCCTAACTTCTAAACGGTGAGAGATAGAGGGTTGGTTTTTGAAAATTTTTTTTTTCTTTTAATCAACTTCGTGGGGGATTGTGATCATGGGAAAAATATGTACCCCCCCCCCCCCTAACCCCCCCCTTTCTTTGAGCTGGCTTGATTCATAATGTAGGTACTCATATCTCCTGTCTCACTCGAGTTAGGAGTATGGTGTAAAGGCAAATGTTGAAGCAGGCGACAGTACCTTTCTGATGGTAGGGTCCCGTATCTTCTGTCTCACTCTAACACTGGTTGATCGATTGGTTCTCCCACTTGCACTGGTATATTTCAAAATTTTTTTCGGTGGATCTGTTTTAGGGGTGGGGATAAACATGGGAAAAATGCGAAACCCCCCCTAACCCCCCCCTTCTTTGAGTTTTAGCTCCTAACTTCTAAACGGTGAGAGATAGAGGGTTGGTTTTGAAAATTTTTTTTTTCGTTAAATCAACTTCGTGGGGGATGGTGATCATGGGAAAAATACGAACCCCCCCCTATCACCCCCCCTTCTTTGACTTTTAGCTCGTAACTTTTAAACGGTGAGAGATAGAGGGTTGGTTTTTGAAAATATTTTTTTTCGGTAAATCAACTTCGTGGGGGATGGTGATCATGGGCAAAATATGTACCCCCCCCCCCTAACCCCCCCTTTCTTTGAGTATTAGCTTGTAACTTTTAAACGGTAATACTTAGAGAGTTGGTTCTTGACACAATTTTTTTTTCGGTGTATCCATTTCAAGTTGGAGGGAGATAACGGGAAAAATACGAAACCCCCCCTAACCTCCCCCCCCTTTTTTGCGTTTTAGCTCGTAACTTTTAAACGGTAAGACTTAGAGGGTTGGTTCTTAAAACAAAAACAGGTAAGTACAAGGTGCTTCAGTAAATATTGCTAAAATCTTATAGATCTTTCTATAGGTAGGGTTGACATGTACAAGGTGCATCAGTACTACTGTTGAAATTCGATAAATGATCGTATCTCATCTCCCACTGTAGGAAAGTACAAGGTGCTTCAGTAAATATTGTTTAAAACTAATAGATCTTTCTTTAGGTAGGTTTGTCATGTACAAGGTGCATCAGTACTATTAACAAAATTGAATAAGGGGTTGTATCTCCTATCTTACTCATGGTAGGTATAGGTACAAGGTGCTTCAGCAAAAATGACCCAAAGCATTTGTTGACATAAATTTTTTTGTTGACCCCCATTTTTTGACCCCCCTTTTTTTTGACCCCCCTTTTTAAGACCCCCATATTTTTTGACCCCCAATTTTTTTATCCTAAATTTTTCGACCCCAATTTTTTTTGATCCCCTTATTTCACCCCAATTTTTTTTGACCCCCCTTTTTTTGACCCCCCTTTTTTTACCCCAATTTTTTTTTACCCCCAATTTTTTTATCCTAAATTTTTCGACCCATATTTTTTTGACCCCCCTTTTTTGACCCCCCTTTTTGACCGCCATTTTTTTTGACCCCCAATTTTTTTAACCTAAATTTTTCGACCCCAATTTTTTTTGACCCCCCCCCCCCTATTTTTTAACCCCCCATTTTTTTATCCCAAATTTTTTCGACTCCAAATTTTTTTGACCCACATTTTTTTACATAATACTACGTAGGGTTGGTAGGGGTTGGTAGGGGTTTGTAGGGGTTGGTAGGGGTTTGTAGGGTTTGTAGGGGTTTGTAGGGGTTGGTAGGGGTTTGTAGGGGTTTGTAGGGGTTTGTAGGGGTTTGTAGGGGTTTGTAGGGGTTGGTAGGGGTTGGTAGGGGTTTGTAGGGGTTTGTAGGGGTTCGTAGGGGTTCGTAGGGGTTGGTAGGGGTTTGTAGGGTTTTGTAGGTTTGTAGGGGTTCGTAGGGGTTCGTAGGGGTTGGTAGGGGTTTGTAGGGTTTTGTAGGTTTGTAGGGGTTTTTAGGGGTTGGTAGGGGTTGGTAGGGGTTTGTAGGGGTTGGTAGGGGTTTTGTAGGGGTTTGTAGGGTTTGTAGGGGTTTGTAGGTTCGTAGGGGTTTGTAGGGGTTCGTAGGGGTTTGTAGGGGTTTGTAGGTTCGTAGGGGTTTGTAGGGGTTGGTAGGGGTTTGTAGGGGTTGGTAGGGGTTTGTAGGGGTTTGTAGGGTTGGTAGGGGTTTGTAGGGTTGGTAGGGGTTTGTAGGGTTTGTAGGGGTTGGTAGGGGTTTGTAGGGGTTGGTAGGGGTTGGTAGGGGTTTGTAGGGGTTGGTTGGGGTTGGTAGGGGTTTGTAGGGGTTGGTAGGGGTTGGTAGGGGTTTGTAGGGGTTGGTAGTGGTTTGTAGGGGTTCGTAGGGGTTCGTAGGGGTTGGTAGGGGTTTGTAGGGGTTGGTAGGAGTTTGTAGGGGTTTGTAGGGGTTTGTAGGGGTTGGTAGGGGTTGGTAGGGGTTTGTAGGGGTTTGTAGGGGTTCGTAGGGGTTGGTAGGGGTTTGTAGGGGTTTGTAGGGGTTTGTAGGGGTTTGTAGGGGTTTGTAGGGTTTGTAGGGGTTTGTAGGTGTTTGTAGGGGTTTGTAGGTTTGTAGGGGTTGGTAGGGGTTTGTAGGGGTTTGTAGGGGTTGGTAGGGGTTGGTAGGGGTTGGTAGGGGTTCGTAGGGGTTTGTAGGGGTTTGTAGGGGTTTGTAGAGGTTTGTAGGTTTGTAGGGGTTGGTAGGGGTTTGTAGGGGTTGGTAGGGGTTGGTAGGGGTTTGTAGGGGTTTGTAGGGGTTCGTAGGGGTTTGTAGGGGTTCGTAGGGGTTTGTAGAGGTTTGTAGGTTTGTAGGGGTTGGTAGGGGTTTGTAGGGGTTTGTAGGGGTTGGTAGGGGTTTGTAGGTTTTTAGGGGTTGGAAGGGGTTTGTAGGGGTTCGTAGGGGTTCGTAAGGGTTGGTAGGGGTTGGTAGGGGTTTGTAGGGATTTGTAGGGGTTGGTAGGGGTTTGTAGGGGTTTGTAGGGGTTGGTAGGGGTTTGTAGGGCTTTGTAGGGGTTGGTAGGGGTTGGTAGGGGTTTGTAGGGGTTTGTAGGGGTTTGTAGGGGTTGGTAGGGGTTTGTAGAGGTTTGGAGGGGTTTGTAGGGTTTGTAGGGGTTTGTAGGGGTTTGTAGGGTTTGTAGGGGTTTGTAGGGGTTTGTAGGGGTTTGTAGGGGTTTGTAGGGGTTGGTAGGGGTTTGTAGGGGTTTGTAGGGGTTGGTAGGGGTTTGTAGGGGTTTGTAGGGGTTTGTAGGGGTTGGTAGGGATTTGTTTTAGGGGTTGGAAAGGGTAATGATAAAAAAATAACCGCTCGCGAGCTGCATGCAGCTCGCGCACCACGCAACCTAGTTATACTATATAAAGCTCGATTACGACTGACTGACTGACTGACAGAATTGTTCTCCCACTTGCGCTTACATTTTTAAGATTTTTTTTCGGCAGATCGATTTTAGAGGTTCCACAACCCCCCAGAAAAATCCGAAACCCCCCCTTTTCCCCCCCCTTCTTTGGGTTTTAGCTTGTAACTTTTTAATGGTAAGAGCTAGAGAGTTGGCGCCATACAATAAAGTGCTTAGAATTTAGTTTTACATCCGAATCCAAAAAAAAAATTAGCAATTTCCCAAAAAATAATTTTTGAAAAAAAAAGTCAAGGGTGTGTCGTACCAATACCGCAGTACCGGCAAATCGTTAACCGGCACTTTTTCCATACGATTTGTATTGGAATAGTATTCAAATCAACGGTTTGGTAGGTTCAACGTAAAAACGCTGGTTACTTGGTTGATTTTAGGAAATTTTCAAAAACGGTCAAGGGTAAGTCGTCATTTTAAGAGGTTCTCGGTCAATTCGGCATTGGTAGAGATAAATTCGAACGATTTTTTAAATTTTTTTTAATTTCTTTGTGTATAATGGATAATTAATGTCGATTAGGGTTGTAAATAGTCTCGAATGGTTTGTATTATTTAGTGCTGGTCAACCGAGTCCAAAAAAACATCAAAAGTAGTTGGTTTTTGGCTATTTTGGTAAATTATTATAAATCTCGACCACTTTTGCTAAATCTCCATCAATCGGTGCTTATTATGGTCAGGATCGGACCAGCAGAGACTGTCATGGTCATATCATGGCCAAACTCGGCCAATCTCGGTCAATCTCATTCAAAAATGGAAATTTTCATCAACTTTTGTTAAAGTGATCGAGATTTTTATCGAAAGTGGTCGAGATTTTTCGCTCGCACCTCGCACCTCGACGACTCGCACTTGGCCACTTTTTTTTAAATTTGGAACGCAAAACAATTGAAAATTAGTTTGAAGAAAGATGATCATTTAAATTTTTCTTTTTAATTTTTTTTTTAAATTTCTTTTTAAAATTTTTTTTTTCCTGCGATGCCCGTGCCGTCTGATTTATTTGAATTTTGAAGGAAAGATTTTTTCGTCTCTTTCTTTTGTTTCATTCGTTGCACTGCTCGCTCCTTGGTGGTGGTGGCTTGATTCAGAATGTAGGTACTCATATCTCCTGTCTCACTCGAGTTAGGAGTATGGTGTAAAGGCAAATGTTGAAGCAGGCGACCATACCTTTCTGATAGTAGGGTCCCGTATCTTCTGTCTCACTCTAACACTGGTTGATCGATTGGTTCTCCCACTTGCGCTGGTATATTTCAAAATTTTTTTCGGTAGATCTATTTTAGGGGTGGGGATAAACATGGGAAAAATGCGAAACCCCCCCTAACCCCCCCCCCTTCTTTGAGTTTTAGCTCCAAACTTCTAAACGGTAAGAGATAGAGGGTTGGTTTTTGAAAATTTTTTTTTTCAGTCAATCAACTTCTAGGGGGATGGTGATCATGGGAAAAATATGTACCCCCCCCCCTAACCCCCCCTTTCTTTGAGCTGGCTTGATTCATAATGTAGGTACTCATATCTCCTGTCTCACTAAAGTTAGGAGTATGGTGTAAAGGCAAATATTGAAGCAGGCGACCGTACCATTCTGATGGTAGGGTCCCGTATCTTCTGTCTCACTCTAACACTGGTTAATCGATTGGTTCTCCCACTTGCACTGGTATATTTCAAAATTTTTTTCGGTGGATTTATTTTAGGGGTGGGGATAAACATGGGAAAAATGCGAAACCCCCCCTAACCCCCCCCCCTTCTTTGAGTTTTAGCTCCTAACTTCTAAACGGTAAGAGATAGAGGGTTGGTTTTTGAAAATTTTTTTTTTCAGTCAATCAACTTCTAGGGGGATGGTGATCATGGGAAAAATATGTACCCCCCCCCTAACCCCCCCCCTTTCTTTGAGCTGGCTTGATTCAGAATGTAGGTACTCATATCTCCTGTCTCACTCGAGTTAGGAGTATGGTGTAAAGGCAAATGTTGAAGCAGGCGACCATACCTCTCTGATGGTAGGGTCCCGTATCTTCTGTCTCACTCTAACACTGGTTGATCGATTGGTTCTCCCACTTGCACTGGTATATTTCAAAATTTTTTTCGGTGGATCTATTTTAGGGGTGGGGATAAACATGGGAAAAATGCGAAACCCCCCCTAACCCCTCCCTTCTTTGAGTTTTAGCTCCTAACTTCTAAACGGTGAGAGATAGAGGGTTGGTTTTTGAAAAATTTTTTTTTTCGTTAAATCAACTTCGTGGGGGATGGTGATCATGGGAAAAATACGAACCCCCCCCTATCACCCCCCCTTCTTTGACTTTTAGCTCGTAACTTCTAAACGGTGAGAGATAGAGGGTTGGTTTTTGAAAATATTTTTTTCGGTAAATCAACTTCGTGGGGGATGGTGATCATGGGCAAAATATGTACCCCCCCCCCCAACCCCCCCTTTCTTTGAGTATTAGCTTGTAACTTTTAAACGGTAATACTTAGAGAGTTGGTTCTTGACACAATTTTTTTTTCGGTGTATCCATTTCAAGTTGGAGGGAGATAACGGGAAAAATACGAAACCCCCCCTAACCTCCCCCCCCTTTTTGCGTTTTAGCTCGTAACTTTTAAACGGTAAGACTTAGAGGGTTGGTTCTTAAAACAAAAACAGGTAAGTACAAGGTGCTTCAGTAAATATTGCTAAAATCTTATAGATCTTTCTATAGGTAGGGTTGACATGTACAAGGTGCATCAGTACTAATGTTGAAATTCGATAAATGATCGTATCTCATCTCCCACTGTAGGAAGGTACAAGGTGCTTCAGTAAATATTGTTTAAAACGAATAGATCTTTCTATTGGTAGGGTTGACATGTACAAGGTGCATCAGTACTATTAACAAAATTGAATAAGGGGTTGTATCTCCTATCTCACTCATGGTAGGTATAGGTACAAGGTGCTTCAGCAAATATGACCCAAAGCATTTGTTGACATCTATTTTTTTGTTGACCCCCATTTTTTTGACCCTCCTTTTTTGACCCCCCTTTTTTTTTGACCCCCATTTTTTTTGACCCCCAATTTTTTTATCCTAAATTTTTCAACCCCAATTTTTTTGACCCCCTTTTTTTTGACCCCCCTTTTTTTGACCCCCAATTTTTTTATCCTAAATTTTTCAACCCCAATTTTTTTTGACCCCCTTTTTCGACCCCCCTTTTTTTGACCCCCCTTTTTTGACCCCCCTTTTTTACCCCAAATTTTTTTGACCCCCAATTTTTTTGACCCCCTCCCCCCTACTTTTCGACCCCCCATTTTTTATCCCAAATTTTTTCGACTCCAAATTTTTATGACCCCCATTTTTTTGACCCCTATTTTTTTTTACATAATACTACGTAGGATTTGTAGGGGTTCGTAGGGTTTAGGGAATGGTAGGGGTTTTTTAGGGGTTTGTAGGGGTTTGTAGGGTTTGTAGGGGTTTGTAGGAGTTTGTAGGGGTTTGTAGGGGTTTGTAGGGGTTTGTAGGGGTTGGTAGGGGTTTGTAGGGGTTGGTAGGGGTTTGTAGGGGTTCGTAGGGTTTGTAGGGGTTTGTAGGGGTTTGTAGGGGTTGGTAGGGGTTTGTAGGGGTTGGTAGGGGTTTGTAGGGGTTAGTAGGGGTTTGTAGGTTTGTAGGGGTTTGTAGGGGTTGGTAGGGGTTTGTAGGGGTTGGTAGGGGTTTGTAGGGGTTCGTAGGGTTTGTAGGGGTTTGTAGGGGTTTGTAGGGGTTGGTAGGGGTTTGTAGGGGTTTGTAGGGTTTGTAGGGTTTAAAGGGGTTTGTAGGGGTTGGTAGGGGTTTGTAGGGGTTGGTAGGGGTTTGTAGGGGTTCGTAGGGTTTGTAGGGGTTTGTAGGGGTTTGTAGGGGTTGGTAGGGGTTTGTAGGGGTTTGTAGGGGTTTGTAGGGGTTGGTAGGGTTTGTAGGGGTTTGTAGGTTTGTAGGGGTTTGTAGGTTTGTAGGGGTTTGTAGGGGTTTGTAGGGTTTGTAGGGGTTTGTAGGGGTTTGTAGGGGTTTGTAGGGTTTGTAGGGGTTGGTAGGGGTTTGTAGGGTTTGTAGGGGTTTGTAGGGGTTTGTAGGTTTGTAGGGGTTTGTAGGGTTTGTAGGGGTTTGTAGGGGTTTGTAGGGGTTTGTAGGGGTTTGTAGGGGTTTGTAGGGGTTTGTAAGGGTTTGTACGGTTTGTAGGGGTTTGTAGGGGTTTGTAGGGGTTTGTAGGGGTTTGTAGGGGTTGGTAGGGATTTGTAGGGGTTTGTAGGGTTTGTAGGGGTTGGTAGGGGTTTGTAGGGTTTGTAGAGGTTTGTAGGGGTTTGTAGGGGTTTGTAGGTTTGTAGGGGTTTGTAGGGTTTGTAGGGGTTTGTAGGGGTTTGTAGGGGTTTGTAGGGGTTTGTAGGGTTTAAAGGGGTTTGTAGGGGTTGGTAGGGGTTTGTAGGGGTTGGTAGGGGTTTGTAGGGGTTCGTAGGGTTTGTAGGGGTTTGTAGGGGTTTGTAGGGGTTGGTAGGGGTTTGTAGGGGTTTGTAGGGGTTTGTAGGGGTTGGTAGGGTTTGTAGGGGTTTGTAGGTTTGTAGGGGTTTGTAGGTTTGTAGGGGTTTGTAGGGGTTTGTAGGGTTTGTAGGGGTTTGTAGGGTTTGTAGAGGTTTGTAGGGGTTTGTAGGGGTTTGTAGGTTTGTAGGGGTTTGTAGGGTTTGTAGGGGTTTGTAGGGGTTTGTAGGGGTTTGTAGGGGTTTGTAGGGTTGGTAGGGGTTTGTAGGGGTTTGTAGGGTTTGTAGGGGTTTGTAGGGGTTTGTAGGGGTTTGTAGGGGTTTGTAGGGGTTTGTAGGAGTTTGTAGGGGTTGGTAGGGGTTTGTAGGGGTTTGTAGGGGTTTGTAGGGGTTGGTAGGGTTTGTAGGGGTTTGTAGGGGTTTGTAGGGGTTTGTAGGGGTTTGTAGGGGTTTGTAGGGGTTTGTAGGTTTGTAGGGGTTGGTAGGGGTTTGTAGGGGTTTGTAGGGATTGGTAGGGGTTTGTAGGGGTTTGTAGGTTTGTAGGGGTTGGTAGGGGTTTGTAGGGGTTTGTAGGGATTGGTAGGGGTTTGTAGGGGTTTGTAGGGTTTGTAGGGGTTTGTAGGGGTTTGTAGGGGTTTGTAGGGGTTTGTAGGGGTTTGTAGGGTTTGTAGGGGTTTGTAGGGGTTTGTAGGGGTTTGTAGGGGTTTGTAGGGGTTGGTAGGGGTTTGTAGGTTTGTAGGGGTTAGTAGAGGTTTGTAGATTTGTAGGGGTTGGTAGGGGTTTGTAGGGGTTTGTAGGGATTGGTAGGGGTTTGTAGGGGTTTGTAGGGTTTTGTAGGGGTTTGTAGGGATTGGTAGGGGTTTGTAGGGGTTTGTAGGGTTTTGTAGGGGTTTGTAGGGGTTTGTAGGGGTTTGTAGGGTTTGTAGGGGTTTGTAGGGATTGGTAGGGGTTTGTAGGGGTTTGTAGGGTTTGTAGGGGTTTGTAGGGGTTGGTAGGGGTTTGCAGGGGTTTGTAAGGTTTGTAGGGGTTTGTAGGGGTTGGTAGGGGTTTGTAGGGGTTGGTAGGGGTTTGTAGGGGTTGGTAAGGGTTTGTAGGGGTTGGTAGGGGTTCGTAGGGGTTTGTAGGGGTTTGTAGGGTTGGTAGGGGTTTGTAGGGGTTGGTAGGGGTTTGTAGGGGTTGGTAGGGGTTGGTAGGGGTTTGTAGGGGTTGGTAGGGGTTGGTAGGGGTTTGTAGGGATTGGTAGGGGTTCGTAGGGGTTTGTAGGGGTTTGTAGGGGTTGGTAGGGGTTTGTAGGGTTTGTAGGTTTGTAGGGGTTTGTAGGGGTTGGTAGGGGTTTGTAGGGTTTGTAGGTTTTGTAGGGGTTTGTAGGTGTTTGTAGGTTTGTAGGGGTTTGTAGGGGTTTGTAGGGGTTGGTAGGGGTTTGTAGGTTTTGTAGGGGTTTGTAGGGGTTTGTAGGTTTGTAGGGGTTTGTAGGGGTTTGTAGGGGTTGGTAGGGGTTTATAGGAGTTTGTAGGTTTGTAGGGGTTGGTAGGGGTTGGTAGGGGTTTGTAGGGGTTTGTAGGTTTGTAGGGGTTTGTAGGGGTTTGTAGGGGTTTGTAGGGGTTTTTAGGGGTTAGTAGGGTTAAAAATAGGTTAAAAAAAACACTTCGCGAGCTGCATGCAGCTCGCGCACCACGCAACCTAGTTATACTATATATAGCTCGATTACGACTCACTGACTGATCGAATTGTTCTCCCTGTTGCGCTTACATTTTGAAGAATTTTTTTCGCTGGATCTATTTTAGAGGTGGGGGTGACCACCAGAAAAATCCGAAAACCCCCCTTTTCCCCCCCCTTCTTTGGGTTTTAGCTTGTAACTTTTTAATGGTAAGAGTTAGAGAGTTGGCGCCATACAATAAAGTGTTTAGAATTTAGTTTTACATCCGAATCCAAAAAAAAAATTAGTAATTTCCCAAAAAAAATATTTTTTAAGAAAAAAGTCAAGTGTGTGTCGTACCAAAATCGCTATACCGGCAATATGCCGAAAAATCGTAAACCGTCTCTTTTTCCATACAAATTGTATTGGAATAGTATTCAAATCAACGGTTTGGTTGGTAAAACGTAAAAAGCGCTGGTTAAATGGTTGATTTTAGGAAATTTTGAAAAACGGTCAAGGGTGAGTCGTCATTTTAAGAGGTTCTCGGTCAATTCGGCATTGGTAGAGATAAATTCGAACGATTTTTTAAATTTTTTTTAATTTCTTTGTGTATAATGGATAATTAATGTCGCATAGGGTTGTAAATAGTCTCGAATGGTTTGTATTATTTAGTGCTGGCAGACCGGGTCCAAAAAAAAGTGAAAAGTCGTCAATTTTTGGCTATTTTGGTAAATTATTATAAATCTCGACCACTTTTGCTAAATCTCCATCATTCGGTGCTTATTATGGTCAGGATCGGACCAGCAGAGACTGTCATGGTCATATCATGGCCAAACTCGGCCAATCTCGGTCAATCTCATTCAAAAATGGAAATTTTCATCAACTTTTGTTAAAGTGATCGAGATTTTTATCGAAAGTGGTCGAGTTTTTTCGCTCGCACCTCGCACCTCGACGACTCGCACTTGGCCACTTTTTTTTAAATTTGGAACGCAAAACAATTGAAAATTAGTTTGAAGAAAGATGATCATTTAAATTTTTCTTTTTAATTTTTTTTTTAAATTTTTTTTTTTTTCCGCGATGCCCGTGCCGTCTGATTTATTTGAATTTTGAAGGAAAGATTTTTACGTCTCTTTCTTTTGTTTCATTTGTTGCACTGCTCGCTCCTTGGTGGTGGTGGCTTGATTCAGAATGTAGGTACTCATATCTCCTGTCTCACTCGAGTTAGGAGTATGGTGTAAAGGCAAATGTTGAAGCAGGCGACCGTACCTGTCTGATGGTAGGGTCCCGTATCTTCTGTCTCACTCTAACACTGGTTGATCGATTGGTTCTCCCACTTGCGCTGGTATATTTCAAAATTTTTTTCGGTGGATCTATTTTAGGAGTGGGGATAAACATGGGAAAAATGCGAAACCCCCCCTAACCCCCCCCCTTCTTTGAGTTTTAGCTCCTAACTTCTAAACGGTAAGCGTTAGAGGGTTGGTTTTTGAAAATTTTTTTTTTCAGTAAATCAACTTCTAGGGGGATGGTGATCATGGGAAAAATATGTACCCCCCCCCTGACCCCCCCCCTTTCTTTGAGCTGGCTTGATTCATAATGTAGGTACTCATATGTCCTGTCTCACTCGAGTTAGGAGTATGGTGTAAAGGCAAATGTTGAAGCAGGCGACCGTACCTTTCTGATGGTAGGGTCCCGTATCTTCTGTCTCACTCTAACACTGGTTGATCGATTGGTTCTCCCACTTGCACTGGTATATTTCAAAATTTTTTTCGGTGGATCTATTTTAGGGGTGGGGATAAACATGGGAAAAATGCGAAACCCCCCCTAACCCCCCCCTTCTTTGAGTTTTAGCTCCTAACTTCTAAACGGTGAGAGATAGAGGGTTGGTTTTTGAAAATTTTTTTTTTCGTTAAATCAACTTCGTGGGGGATGGTGATCATGGGGAAAATATGTACCCCCCCCCCTAACCCCCCCTTTCTTTGAGTATTAGCTTGTAACTTTTAAACGGTAATACTTAGAGAGTTGGTTCTTGACACAATTTTTTTTTCGGTGTATTCATTTCAAGTTGGAGGGAGATAACGGGAAAAATACGAAACCCCCCCTAACCTCCCCCACCCCCCGTTTTTGCGTTTTAGCTCGTAACTTTTAAACGGTAAGACTTAGAGGGTTGGTTCTTAAAACAAAAACAGGTAAGTACAAGGTGCTTCAGTAAATATTGCTAAAATCTTATAGATCTTTCTATAGGTAGGGTCGACATGTACAAGGTGCATCAGTACTAATGTTGAAATTCGATAAATGATCGTATCTCATCTCCCACTGTAGGAAGGTACAAGGTGCTTCAGTAAATATTGTTGAAAACGAATAGATCTTTCTATAGGTAGGGTTGACATGTACAAGGTGCATCAGTACTATTAACAAAATTGAATAAGGGGTTGTATCTCCTATCTCACTCATGGTAGGTATAGGTACAAGGTGCTTCAGCAAAAATGACCCAAAGCATTTGTTGACATCAATTTTTTTGTTGACCCCCATTTTTTTGACCCCCCTTTTTTGACCCCCCTTTTTTTGACCCCCATTTTTTTTACCATAAAATTTTCAACCCCAATTTTTTTGACCCCCTTTTTTTGACCCCCCCTTTTTTGACCCCCCATTTTTTGACCCCCATTTTTTTGACCCCCAATTTTTTTATCCTAAATTTTTCAACCCCAATTTTTTTTACCCTCTTTTTTTGACCCCCCATTTTTGACCCCCCGTTTTTTTATCCCAAATTTTTTCGACTCAAAATTTTTTTGACCCCCATTTTTTTTTACATAATACTACGTAGGGTTTGTAGGGGTTCGTAGGGTTTTTAGGGGTTCGTAGGGGTTTTTTAGGGGTTGGTAGGGGTTTTTAGGGGTTTGTAGGGGTTTGTAGGGGTTTGTAGGGGTTTGTAGGGGTTGGTAGGGGTTTGTAGGGGTTTGTAGGGGTTGGTAGGGGTTTGTAGGGGTTCGTAGGGGTTTGTAGGGGTTTGTAGGGTTTGTAGGGGTTGGTAGGGGTTTGTAGGGGTTTGTAGGGGTTTGTAGGGGTTCGTAGGGTTTGTAAGGGTTGGTAGGGGTTTGTAGGGGTTGGTTGGGTTTGTAGGGGTTTGTAGGGGTTTGTAGGGGTTTGTAGGGGTTTGTAGGGGTTTGTAGGGGTTGGTAGGGTTTTTAGGGGTTTGTAGGGGTTTGTAGGGTTGGTAGGGGTTTGTAGGGGTTGGTAGGGGTTTGAAGGGGTTTTTAGGGGTTTGTAGGGGTTTGTAGGGTTTGTAGGGGTTTGTAGGGGTTTTTAGGGGTTGTTAGGGGTTTGTAGGGGTTTGTAGGGGTTTGTAGGGGTTTGTAGGGGTTTGTAGGGGTTTGTAGGGGTTTGTAGGGGTTGGTAGGGTTTTTAGGGGTTTGTAGGGGTTTGTAGGGTTGGTAGGGGTTTGTAGGGGTTGGTAGGGGTTTGAAGGGGTTTTTAGGGGTTTGTAGGGGTTTGTAGGGTTTGTAGGGGTTTGTAGGGGTTCGTAGGGTTTGTAGGGGTTTGTAGGGGGTTGGTAGGGGTTTGTAGGGTTTGTAGGGGTTTGTAGGGGTTTGTAGGGGTTTGTAGGGGTTGGTAGGGGTTTGTAGGGGTTGGTAGGGGTTTGTAGGGGTTTGTAGGTTTGTAGGGGTTTGTAGGGGTTGGTAGGGGTTTGTAGGGGTTTGTAGGGGTTTGTAGGGGTTTGTAGGGGTTTGTAGGGGTTGGTAGGGGTTGGTAGGGGTTTGTAGGTGTTTTTAGGGGTTTGTAGGGGTTTTTAGGGGTTGTTAGGGGTTTGTAGGGGTTTGTAGGGGTTTGTAGGGGTTTGTAGGGGTTTGTAGGGGTTTGTAGGGGTTGGTAGGGGTTTGTAGGGGTTTGTAGGTGTTTTTAGGGGTTTGCAGGGGTTTGTAGGGTTTGTAGGAGTTGGTAGGGGTTTGTCGGGTTTGTAGGGGTTTGTAGGGGTTTGTAGGGGTTTGTAGGGGTTGGTAGGGGTTTGTAGGGATTTGTAGGGGTTTGTAGGGGTTTGTAGGAGTTTGTAGGGGTTGGTAGGGCTTTGTAGGGGTTTGTAGGGGTTTGTAGGGGTTGGTAGGGGTTTGTAGGGGTTTGTAGGGGTTTGTAGGGGTTTTTAGGGGTTGGTAGGGGTTTGTAGGGGTTTGTAGGGGTTTGTAGGGATTGGTAGGGGTTAGTAGGGGTTTGTAGGGTTTGTAGGGTTTGTAGGGGTTGGTAGGGGTTTGTAGGGGTTTGTAGGGGTTAGTAGGGGTTTGTAGGGGTTGGTAGGGGTTCGTAGGGGTTTGTAGGGGTTTGTAGGGGTTCGTAGGGGTTTGTAGGGGTTTGTAGGGTTTTGTAGGGGTTTGTAGGGGTTTGTAGGTTTGTAGGGGTTTGTAGGGGTTGGTAGGGGTTTGTAGGGGTTTGTAGGTTTTGTAGGGGTTTGTAGGGGTTTGTAGGGGTTTGTAGGTTTGTAGGGGCTTGTAGGGGTTGGTAGGGGTTGGTAGGGGTTTGTAGGGGTTTGTAGGGTTTGTAGGGGTTTGTAGGGGTTTGTAGGTTTGTAGGGGTTTGTAGGTTTGTAGGGGTTGGTAGGGGTTTGTAGGGGTTTGTAGGGGTTTGTAGGGGTTTGTAGGGGTTTGTAGGGGTTGGTAGGGGTTTTTAGGGGTTTTTAGGTTTGTAGGGGTTTTTAGGGGTTAGTAGGGTTAAAAATAGGTTAAAAAAAACACTTCGCGAGCTGCATGCAGCTCGCGCACCACGCAACCTAGTTATACTATATATAGCTCGATTACCACTGACTGACTGATTGATAGGGTTGTTCTCCCACTTGCGCTCACTTTTTATTATAGTATTTTTAGAGAAATCTGATCGTGATGTGAATGTGACTGGGGGAAAAATCCTAAATCTTTACTTTTTTGACTTTTTTTTTTTTTTTGGTACCAATTTTGTATGAAAATTGAAAAAACAAAAGGATGAAAATTTCATTTTCCACTTCTGCTCACTTTTTACTGTAGTTTTTTTTGATCATAGGTCTTGAAATTCCATGCTGAATCCGAATCCGTCGAAAGAATTTTGAAAATCCGACATAAATCACAAAATAAATTTTCATACAAAAAAGTTGGTCAAGGGTGTGTCGTACCAAAATCGCTATACCGGCAATATGCCGGAAAATCGTAAACCGTCTCTTTTTCCATACAAATTGTATTGGAATAGTATTCAAATCAACGGTTTGGTTGGTAAAACGTAAAAAGCGCTGGTTACTTGGACACACCCTTGACGATTTTAGGAAATTTTCAAAAACGGTCAAGGGTGAGTCGTCATTTTAAGAGGTTCTCGGTCAATTCGGCATTGGTAGAGATAAATTCGAACGGTTTTTGAATTTTTTTTTCATTTCTTTGTGTATAATGGAAAATTATTGTCGATTATGATTCGAAATAGTCTCGAATGGTTTGTATTATTTAGTGCTGGTCCACCGAGTCCAAAAAAAAGTCAAAAGTGGTCATTTTTTGGTTATTTTGGTAAATTATTAAAAATCTCGACCACTTTTGCTAAATCTCCATCAATCGGTGCTTATTATGGTCAGGATCGGACCAGCAGAGACTGTCATGGTCATATCATGGCCAAACTCGGTCAATCTCCCACAATCTCATTCAAAAATGGACATTTTCATCAATTTTTGTTAAAGTGATCGAGATTTTCACAGTCACATGTGGGAATTGGTCGAGTTTTCTCGCTCGCACCTCGCACCTCGACGACTCGCACTTGGCCACTTTTTTTTGAAGTTTGAACAAATGTCATGAATTATTTTACATCAAGTTTTTTTTTTTTTTTTTTTTTTTTTAATTTTTTTTTTACGCGCTGCCAGTGCCGTCTAATTATTTGAATTTTGGTGGGAGGACATTTATTTTTTCTTTCTTTTGTTTTATTCGTTGCACTGCTCGCACCTTGGTGGAATTGAATGTTTGAGATGTTGACGTAAAGTTTTTTTTTTTATTATTATTATTTATGCTGGCTTGACAATCAGAATGTAGGTACTCATATCTCCTGTCTCTTTCGAGTTAGGAGTATGGTGTAAAGGCAAATGTTGAAGCAGGCGACCGTACCTTTCTGATGGTAGGGTCCCGTATCTTCTGTCTCACTCTAACACTGGTTGATCGGTTGGTTCTCCCACTTGCACTGGTATATTTCAAAATTTTTTTCGGTGGTTCTATTTTAGGGGCGGGGATAAACATGGGAAAAATGCGAAACCCCCCCTAACCCCCCCCCCTTCTTTGAGTTTTAGCTCCTAACTTCTAAACGGTGAGAGATAGAGGGTTGGTTTTTGAAAATTTTTTTTTTCAGTAAATCAACTTCGTGGGGGATGGTGATCATGGGAAAAATATGTACCCCCCCCTAACCCCCCCCCCCCCTTTCTTTGTGCTGGCTTGATTCATAATGTAGGTACTCATATCTCCTGTCTCACTCGAGTTAGGAGTATGGTGTAAAGGCAAATGTTGAAGCAGGCGACCGTACCTTTCTAATGGTAGGGTCCCGTATCTTCTGTCTCACTCTAACACTGGTTGATCGATTGGTTCTCCCACTTGCACTGGTATATTTCAAAATTTTTTTCGGTGGATCTATTTTAGGGGTGGGGATAAACATGGGAAAAATGCGAAACCCCCCCTAACCCCCCCCCCCCCTTCTTTGAGTTTTAGCTCCTAACTTCTAAACGGTGAGAGATAGAGGGTTGGTTTTTGAAAATTTTTTTTTTTCGTTAAATCAACTTCGTGGGGGATGGTGATCATGGGAAAAATACGAACCCCCCCCCTATCACCCCCCCTTCTTTGACTTTTAGCTCGTAACTTTTAAACGGTGAGAGATAGAGGGTTGGTTTTTGAAAATATTTTTTTCGGTAAATCAACTTCGTGGGGGATGGTGATCATGGGCAAAATATGTACCCCCCCCCCCCCCAACCCCCCCTTTCTTTGAGTATTAGCTTGTAACTTTTAAACGGTAATACTTAGAGAGTTTGTTCTTGACACAATTTTTTTTTCGGTGTATCCATTTCAAGTTGGAGGGAGATAACGGGAAAAATACGAAACCCCCCCTAACCTCCCCCCCCTTTTTGCGTTTTAGCTCGTAACTTTTAAACGGTAAGACTTAGAGGGTTGGTTCTTAAAACAAAAACAGGTAAGTACAAGGTGCTTCAGTAAATATTGCTAAAATCTTATAGATCTTTCTATAGGTAGGGTTGACATGTACAAGGTGCATCAGTACTAATGTTGAAATTCGATAAATGATCGTATCTCATCTCCCACTGTAGGAAGGTACAAGGTGCTTCAGTAAATATTGTTTAAAACGAATAGATCTTTCTATTGGTAGGGTTGACATGTACAAGGTGCATCAGTACTATTAACAAAATTGAATAAGGGGTTGTATCTCCTATCTCACTCATGGTAGGTATAGGTACAAGGTGCTTCAGCAAATATGACCCAAAGCATTTGTTGACATCAATTTTTTTGTTGACCCCCATTTTTTTGACCCCCCTTTTTTGACCCCCCTTCTTTTTGACCCCCATTTTTTTTGACCCCCAATTTTTTTATCCTAAATTTTTCAACCCCAATTTTTTTGACCCCCTTTTTTTGACCCCCCTTTTTTTGACCCCCATTTTTTTTGACCCCCAATTTTTTATCCTAAATTTTTCAACCCCAATTTTTTTGACCCCGTTTTTTGACCCCCCTTTTTTGACCCCCTTTTTTTGACCCCCATTTTTTTTGACCCCCAATTTTTTTATCCTAAATTTTTCAAACCCAATTTTTTGACCCCCTTCTTTTTTTGACCCCCCTTTTTTGACCCCCTTTTTTTGACCCCCAATTTTTTATCCCAAATTTTTTGACGCTCTTTTTTACCACAAATTTTTTGACTCCCAATTTTTGACCCCCCATTTTTTTTATCCCAAATTTTTCGACCCCAATTTTTTTGGACTCCACATTTTTTTGACCTCTATTTTTTTTTACATAATACTGCGTAGGGTTTGTAGGGGTTCGTAGGGTTTTTAGGGGTTGGTAGGGGTTTTTTAGGGGTTGGTAGGGGTTTTAGGGGTTCGTAGGGGTTTGTAGGGGTTTGTAGGGGTTTGTAGGGGTTTGTAGGGGTTTGTAGGTTTGTAGGGGTTTGTAGGGTTTGTAGGGGTTTGTAGGGGTTGGTAGGGGTTTGTAGGGGTTGGTAGGGGTTTGTAGGGGTTGGTAAGGATTTGTAGGGTTTGTAGGGGTTAGTAGGGGTTGGTAGGGGTTTGTAGGGGTTGGTAGGGTTTGTAGGTTTGTAGGGGTTTGTAGGGGTTGGTAGGGGTTTGTAGGGGTTAGTAGGGGTTTGTAGGGGTTTGTAGGGGTTAGTAGGGGTTTTTAGGGGTTTTTAGGGGTTGGTAGGGGTTTGTAGGTTTGTAGGGGTTGGTAGGGGTTTGTAGGGGTTGGTAGGGGTTTGTAGGGGTTGGTAGGGGTTTGTAGGGTTTGTAGGGGTTTGTAGGGGTTTGTAGGGGTTGGTAGGGGTTTGTAGGGGTTTGTAGGGGTTGGTAGGGGTTTGTAGGGGTTGGTAGGGGTTTGTAGGGTTTGTAGGGGTTGGTAGGGGTTTGTAGGGGTTTGTAGGGGTTTGTAGGGGTTGGTAGGGGTTTGTAGGGGTTGGTAGGGGTTTGTAGGGTTTGTAGGGGTTTGTAGGGGTTGGTAGGGGTTGGTAGGGGTTTGTAGGGGTTGGTAGGGGTTTGTAGGGGTTTGTAGGGTTTGTAGGGGTTGGTAGGGGTTGGTAGGGGTTTGTAGGGGTTGGTAGGGGTTTGTAGGGGTTTGTAGGGGTTTGTAGGGGTTGGTAGGGGTTTGTAGGGGTTTTTAGGGTTTTTAGGGGTTGGTAGGGGTTTTAGGGGTTCGTAGGGGTTTGTAGGGGTTTGTAGGGGTTTGTAGGGGTTGGTAGGGGTTTGTAGGGGTTTGTAGGGTTTGTAGGGGTTTGTAGGGGTTTGTAGGGGTTTGTAGGTTTGTAGGGGTTTGTAGGGGTTTGTAGGGGTTTGTAGGGGTTTGTAGGGGTTTGTAGGGGTTTGTAGGGGTTTGTAGGGGTTTGTAGGGGTTTTTAGGGGTTGGTAGGGGTTGGTAGGGGTTTGTAGGGGTTGGTAGGGGTTTGTAGGGGTTTGTAGGGGTTGGTAGGGGTTTGTAGGGGTTTGTAGGGTTTTTAGGGGTTGGTAGGGGTTTTAGGGGTTCGTAGGGGTTTGTAGGGGTTTGTAGGGGTTTGTAGGGTTTGTAGGGGTTGGTAGGGGTTTGTAGGGGTTGGTAGGGGTTGGTAGGGGTTTGTAGGGGTTGGTAGGGGTTTGTAGGGTTTGTAGGGGTTAGTAGGGGTTTGTAGGGGTTTGTAGGGGTTGGTAGGGTTTGTAGGGGTTTTAGGGGTTTGTAGGGGTTTGTAGGGGTTTGTAGGTTTGTAGGGGTTTGTAGGGGTTGGTAGGGGTTTGTAGGGGTTAGTAGGGGTTTTTAGGGGTTTGTAGGGGTTGGTAGGGGTTTGTAGGTTTGTAGGGGTTGGTAGGGGTTTGTAGGGGTTGGTAGGGGTTTGTAGGGGTTGGTAGGGGTTGGTAGGGGTTTGTAGGGGTTGGTAGGGATTGGTAGGGGTTTGTAGGGGTTTGTAGGGGTTGGTAGGGGTTTGTAGGGGTTGGTAGGGGTTTGTAGGGTTTGTAGGGGTTTGTAGGGGTTGGTAGGGTTTGTAGGGGTTTTAGGGGTTTGTAGGGGTTTGTAGGGGTTTGTAGGGGTTGGTAGGGGTTTGTAGGGGTTAGTAGGGGTTTTTAGGGGTTTGTAGGGGTTGGTAGGGGTTTGTAGGTTTGTAGGGGTTGGTAGGGGTTTGTAGGGGTTGGTAGGGGTTTGTAGGGGTTGGTAGGGGTTGGTAGGGGTTTGTAGGGTTTGTAGGGGTTTGTAGGGGTTGGTAGGGATTGGTAGGGGTTTGTAGGGGTTTTTAGGGGTTTGTAGGGGTTTTAGGGGTTGTTTGTTCACAATAGTGTTAAAATAATACTTCGCGAGCTGCATGCAGCTCGCGCACCACGCAACCTAGTTATACTATATAAAGCTCGATTACCACTCACTGACTGATTGACATAGTTGTTCTCCCACTTGCGCTCACTTTTTACTATAGTTTTTTTAGAGAAATCTGATCGTAATGTGAATGTGACTGGGGGAAAAATCCTAAATCTTTACTTTTTTGACATTTTTTTTTTTTTTTGGTACCAATTTTGTATGAAAATTGAAAAAACAAAAGGATGAAAATTTGATTTTCCACTTCTGCTCACTTTTTATTGTAGTTTTTTTTGATCAAAGGTCTTGAAATTCCATGCTGAATCCGAATCCGTCGAAAGAATTTTGAAAATCCGACATAAATCACAAAATAAATTTTCATACAAAAAAGTTGGTCAAGGGTGTGTCGTACCAAAATCGCTATACCGGCAATATACAGAAAAATCGTAAACCGTCTCTTTTTCCATACAAATTGTATTGGAATAGTATTCAAATCAACGGTTTGGTTGGTAAAACGTAAAAAGCGCTGGTTACTTGGACACACCCTTGACGATTTTAGAAAATTTTGAAAAACGGTCAAGGGTGAGTCGTCATTTTATGAGGTTCTCGGTCAATTCGGCATTGGTAGAGATAAATTCGAACGGTTTTTTAAATTTCTTTTGATTTCTTTGTGTATAATGGAAAATCAATGTCGATTATGATTCGAAATATTCTCGAATGGTTTGTATTATTTAGTGCTGGTCAACCGAGTCCAAAAAAATGTCAAAAGTGGTCAATTTTTGGCTATTTTGGTAAATTATTAAAAATCTCGACCACTTTTGCTAAATCTCCATCAATCGGTGCTTATTATGGTCAGGATCGGACCAGCAGAGACTGTCATGGTCATATCATGGCCAAACTCGGTCAATCTCGGTCAATCTCATTCAAAAATGGACATTTTCATCAATTTTTGTTAAAGTGATCGAGATTTTCACAGTCACATGTGGGAATTGGTCGAGTTTTCTCGCTCGCACCTCGCACCTCGACGACTCGCACTTGGCCATTTTTTTTTGAAGTTTGAACACATGTCATGAATTATTTTACTTCAAGTTTTTTTTTTTTTTTTTTTTAATTTTTTTTTTACGCGCTGCCAGTGCCGTCTAATTATTTGAATTTTGGTGGGAGGACATTTATTTTTTCTTTCTTTTGTTTTATTCGTTGCACTGCTCGCACCTTGGTGGAATTGAATGTTTGAGATGTTGACGTAAAGTTTTTTTTTTTTTTTTATTATTATTATTATTATTTATGCTGGCTTGACAATCAGAATGTAGGTACTCATATCTCCTGTCTCTCTCGAGTTAGGAGTATGGTGTAAAGGCAAATATTGAAGCAGGCGACCATACCTTTCTGATGGTAGGGTGCCCGTATCTTCTGTCTCACTCTAACACTGGTTGATCGATTGGTTCTCCCACTTGCGCTGGTATATTTCAAATTTTTTTTCGGTGGATCTATTTTAGGGGTGGGGATAAACCTGGAAAAAATATGTACCCCCCCCTAACCCCCCCCTTCTTTGAGTTTTAGCTCCTAACTTCTAAACGGTAAGAGATAGAGGGTTGGTTTTTGAAAATTATTTTTTTCAGTAAATCAACTTCTAGGGGGATGGTGATCATGGGAAAAATATGTACCCCCCCCCTAACCCCCCCCTTTCTTTGAGCTGGCTTGATTCATAATGTAGGTACTCATATCTCCTGTCTCACTCGAGTTAGGAGTATGGTGTAAAGGCAAATGTTGAAGCAGGCGACCGTACCTTTCTGATGGTAGGGTCCCGTATCTTCTGTCTCACTCTAACACTGGTTGATCGATTGGTTCTCCCACTTGCACTGGTATATTTCAAAATTTTTTTCGGTGGATCTGTTTAGGGGTGGGGATAAACATGGGAAAAATGCGAAACCCCCCCTAACCCCCCCCCTTCTTTGAGTTTTAGCTCCTAACTTCTAAACGGTAAGAGATAGAGGGTTGGTTTTTGAAAATTTTTTTTTTCGTTAAATCAACTTCGTGGGGGATGGTGATCATGGGAAAAATACGAACCCCCCCCTATCACCCCCCCTTCTTTGACTTTTAGCTCGTAACTTTTAAACGATAAGAGATAGAGGGTTGGTTTTTGAAAATTTTTTTTTTCGGTAAATCAACTTCGTGGGGGATGGTGATCATGGGAAAAATATGTACCCCCCCCTAACCCCCCCCCCTTTCTTTGAGTATTAGCTTGTAACTTTTAAACGGTACGACTTAGAGAGTTGGTTCTTGACACAATTTTTTTTTCTGTGTATCCATTTCAAGTTGGAGGGAGATAACGGGAAAAATACGAAACCCCCCCTAACCTCCCCCCCCCTTTTTGCGTTTTAGCTCGTAACTTTTAAACGGTAAGACTTAGAGGGTTGGTTCTTAAAACAAAAACAGGTAAGTACAAGGTGCTTCAGTAAATATTGCTAAAATCTTATAGATCTTTCTATAGGTAGGGTTGACATGTACAAGGTGCATCAGTACTAATGTTGAAATTCGATAAATGATCGTATCTCATCTCCCACTGTAGGAAGGTACAAGGTGCTTCAGTAAATATTGTTTTAAACGGATAGATCTTTCTATAGGTAGGTTTGTCATGTACAAGGTGCATCAGTACTATTAACAAAATTAATTAAGGGGTTGTATCTCCTATCTCACTCATGGTAGGTATAGGTACAAGGTGCTTCAGCAAAAATGACCCAAAGCATTTGTTGACATCAATTTTTTTGTTGACCCCCATTTTCTTGAACCCCCCTTTTTCGACCCCCCTTTTTTGACCCCCCTTTTTTGTTCCCCATTTTTTTGACCCCCAATTTTTTTATCCTAAATTTTTTAACCCAAATTTTTTTGACCCCCTTTTTTTGACCCCCCTTTTTTTGACCCCCCTTTTTTGACCCCCATTTTTTTTGACCCCCAATTTTTTATCCCAAATTTCTCAACCCCAATTTTTGTGACCCCCTTTTTTTTGACCCCCCTTTTTTGACCCCCATTTTTTTGACCCCCATTTTTTGACCCCCAATTTTTTTATCCCAAATTTTTTGACCCCCTTTTTAACATAATACTACGTAGGGTTTGTAGGGGTTGGTAGGGGTTGGTAGGGGTTGTAGGGGTTTTTAGGGGTTGGTAGGGGTTTGTAGGGGTTGGTAGGGGTTTGTAGGGGTTGGTAGGGGTTTGTAGGGGTTTGTAGGGGTTTGTAGGGGTTGGTAGGGTTTGTAGGGGTTGGTAGGGTTCGTAGGGTTCGTAGGGGTTTGTAGGGTTTTTAGGGGTTGGTAGGGGTTTGTAGGGGTTTGTAGGGGTTGGTAGGGGTTTGTAGGGGTTTTTAGGGGTTCGTAGGGGTTTTTAGGGGTTTGTAGGGGTTTTTAGGGGTTTTTAGGGGTTTGTAGGGGTTTGTAGGGGTTTGTAGGTTTGTAGGGGTTTGTAGGGGTTTGTAGGGGTTAGTAGGGGTTGGTAGGGGTTTGTAGGGGTTTTTAGGGGTTCGTAGGGGTTTTTAGGGGTTTGTAGGGGTTTGTAGGGGTTTGTAGGGGTTTGTAGGGGTTTGTAGGGGTTTGTAGGTTCGTAGGGGTTTTTAGGGGTTTGTAGGGGTTTGTAGGGGTTTGTAGGGGTTTGTAGGTTTGTAGGGGTTTGTAGGGGTTTGTAGGGGTTGGTAGGGGTTGGTAGGGGTTTGTAGGGGTTAGTAGGGGTTTGTAGGTTTGTAGGGGTTTGTAGGGGTTGGTAGGGGTTTGTAGGGGTTTGTAGGGGTTTGTAGGGGTTGGTAGGGTTTGTAGGGGTTTGTAGGTTTGTAGGGGTTTGTAGGGGTTTGTAGGGTTTGTAGGGGTTTGTAGGGGTTCGTAGGGGTTTGTAGGGGTTGGTAGGGGTTTGTAGGGGTTTGTAGAGTTTTGTAGGGGTTTGTAGGGGTTTGTAGGGGTTTGTAGGGTTTGTAGGGGTTTGTAGGGGTTTGTAGGGTTTGTAGGGGTTTGTAGGGGTTGGTAGGGTTTGTAGGGGTTTGTAGGGGTTTGTAGGGGTTTGTAGGGGTTTGTAGGGGTTGGTAGGGTTTGTAGGGGTTTTTAGGGGTTTGTAGGGGTTTGTAGGGGTTTGTAGGTTCGTAGGGGTTTGTAGGGGTTTGTAGGGGTTTGTAGGGGTTTGTAGGGGTTTGTAGGGGTTGGTAGGGTTTGTAGGGGTTTGTAGGGTTTGTAGGGGTTTGTAGGGGTTTGTAGGGTTTGTAGGGGTTTGTAGGGTTTGTAGGGGTTTGTAGGGGTTGGTAGGGGTTTGTAGGGTTTGTAGGGGTTTGTAGGGGTTTGTAGGGGTTTGTAGGGGTTGGTAGGGGTTTGTAGGGGTTTGTAGGGTTTGTAGGGGTTTGTAGGGGTTTGTAGGGGTTTGTAGGTTTGTAGGGGTTTGTAGGGGTTTGTAGGGGTTTGTAGGGGTTGGTAGGGGTTTGTAGGGTTTGTAGGGGTTTGTAGGGGTTTGTAGGGGTTTGTAGGGGTTTGTAGGGTTTGTAGGGGTTTGTAGGGTTTGTAGGGGTTTGTAGGGTTTTTAGGGGTTTGTAGGGGTTTGTAGGGGTTGGTAGGGGTTTGTAGGGTTTGTAGGGGTTTGTAGGGGTTTGTAGGGGTTGGTAGGGGTTTGTAGGGGTTTGTAGGGGTTGTTTGTTTACAATAGTGTTAAAATAATACTTCGCGAGCTGCATGCAGCTCGCGCACCACGCAACCTAGTACTTATATACTTTTGTAGTAACACGGGAATTATTCGTTGAATTCGCCGCTTTTAGGATAGCGTCAGGACGCTACTAGGAATGCGCGTTACCTCGGGCGATGGCCAATCAGTGCGCAGCGCGGACAGGGTCCCGCTAGGCTCGCCCGCATCTGGCACACAGATGTGTGCCGGTCAGGCGAAACTCCACTGGGCGGCGTCACCGGCCGCAAGACAACAAGGAGATGCTACGACAGTCAGTCCCAGGCCACATGCAAATGCACTGCGTTCTTGTGAATCCCTCCGCGCATCGACCCAAACCTTAGCATAATCGTATTGTTTAACTGTTTTCCCTTTCGTGTACACCTAACTATTGTTCTTGTATTTATCTATATGTTCGTGCATTCTCTTTTCTATTAAACTTTATACAAACTCTTAACGGTGGTTGTGCGATTTTCTAAGTCCCCAAACGGTCACCTGTACATAGTGACTGTCCTCCGTTATACTTTTTTTTTTGTAAATTCATACTTATATTACATAGTAACACCCAGACATAGAACAAACATCTATGTTTGCCACACACAAATGTTTGTTCTTGGTGGGGATCGAACCCACGACCCACAGCACGGAAGGCAGAGCTATACCGACTGAGCTGTGACGCCTGTCAAAAGGCTGAAGGATTGCCGTGGTACACCGACTATTATAATAATAGTAGTACCTACCTAGGGGAGGGCCTAATCCAGATGTGTATATCCCCAGCATAGTGAAGTTGTAATGAAGATGCCTAGATACCAACCTCTTGGGAAAAGCTCGTATTTTTTTGTAGTGGTTGGTAGGTAGTACCTATGTAGGTAAGGTTATATCATTTGTAGGTATCTTACTGCAGTTGAACTATTGGGTTTATTTGACAATAACAAATAGGTACGAGCTCAAGTAATTATTATACCTAAGCTTTTTTAGTGTAATCCTATATAGTACCTAGGTACAGTAGGTATAGGTACCTATTATACCGTGAGCTGATACACATGAGCCGGGTAGGTGTTTAACCTGCCTAAGTAAGTAGGTATCAAGAATTTTCTACGTGTATCTACTTACCCTACCTACCTAGGTACTATGGTGGGCATAGGTGTGCATGTTCCCTGCTGTTATTCAATAAGGAGTTCTGTTGCACGGCTTCTGACTCCATCAACAAATCACTTCGTCGTCACCTACCTACTTATTACATTGTAGGTACCTATTCGAAATTCAACACGTAGAAGAGCCAACCCTACCCTACCTAGGTAGGTAGTAGCAGCAGTAAGTACCTTCCTATACCTACTCATTCGGATGAGGTAGGTACCTATATCTATTGGAAATAGAGTAAGTTATCTGTAGTATTCTGTCATAGACCATAGCTACCGATCATAGAGAAGTAAAGAAAAGGTTCACTCTAGTTCACTCACCCCAATGTGTTCAACTCGTTCGTTCTTGTCTTGCCTGTCATGGCGTCGTACGTAATGTGTAGCGAATAGGTTTCCATAAAATGTAATAGATATAACTTTCCTAAGCTTAATAAAAGTATTTGATTGTGCCATGGAATTCTTCTTTATTCTATAGGTTATGGGCCCAGAGTCCTAGGTCAGTCAGATCGACAAAGATTAGCGTAGGAAAAGTTGTAGGAGTCCTCGTGCCACCACAGAAAAAGGCTAGGCAAAAAGAGCGTGGAAAAGTGTTTCTAAAGCAAGAACACCAAAAATATAAAGATGACTACACAAGTAAACCAAATACCTAAATTGGAAAATGAAAATTTCTCGAACTGGTTATTTCGAGTGGAGATGGCAATGGATGAAAAAAGTTGTAAAGATGTTATAGAGAAAAATATAAATCTCGATGACAAAGATGTAAAGAGCAAAGACGCCAAAGCAAGAAACATAATAGTACAAGCGTTATCAGACAAGCATCTAGAATATGTAAGAAAAGCAGGAACAGCCTACGAAATGATAGAAAATTTAAAAAATATTTTTGAAAGAAAAAGTACATTATCAAGCTTATACCTGAGAAGAAAATTAATAAATTTAAAATGCAAAAAGCAAGACAGCGTAGAAGAACACTTTAACAAATTTGATACAATAGTCAGAGACATAGAAGCTAATGGAAGTAAAATGGATGAGAAAGAAAGAGTGTGTCAACTATTACTAAGTTTAGAAAATGCTTATCAGCCGGTCATTACAGCATTGGAGGCATCTGGAGCTGAGCTCACAGTAGAGTTCATTAAATGCAAAATGCTAGATGCTGAACTTAAAGAAAAGAACAAAGACAGTAAACAAAGCTTCACAAAAGATTATGCTTTTCAAAATAGCTCAATAAATTGTTATAACTGTGGAGAGCCTAATCATTTTGCCAGAAACTGTCCTGGCAACAAGTCAGCACATAATCAACAAAAGAGAGGAGGTTATCAGAGAGGACGAGGCTATCAGAGAGGAAGAGGCCATCAGAGAGGCCAAAGTAGCTACAGAGGAAGAAGTGATAATAGAAATTCAAATGCAAATTTTACAGAAGAAATAAAAGAAAAAGAATCATTATCATTCATAGCGGCACAGGCCCATGCAGTAACAAATGGAGACAGTGTAAATAATGAGATAAAATTTGTGATTGATTCCGGTGCAACACACCACATGACTTGCACTAATACACCACACATAAATATTCTTAGGCACATCAATACATTTACATAAGAATCACAAACTATATACACTCACACTCAACTATGCTCAAATTCACACACATATAATATATGACAAGAAACACTTTGGTTTTTCCTGTGATACCCTGACTCTTAAGAGACTTGCGTGAATCAGGAGAAACAAAAAAAAACTATATATATATATATTCTCATGCACTCTTATACACAATCACACACACATACACACAACACACACCACACATGCCAATACTTTTCGGGTCAAGCTTTTTACCTATATTTATTTATATTATTTGTTTCTAATATTCTCACGGGGCCAATGGCCTAATCCAATGGTTTCGGCAGAATAACAGCGCTGAGCTGCCATCAGGTGGTGAAGCATAATGCTGAGCTGGAGCCAATTTGTTGCAGTAGCACACATTACTATTTTGTGTTTTCTTTCTTTTAATGTTCTCGTTTCTATGTGTGATGTAACAAATAAACCTATGTCTATGTCTATGTCTACATGATAGATGAAAAATATGAGAAATATATGACAGAAATAAAAGAGATACCTGAGATAAAAATTCAAACGGCAAATAAAGCTATGTTGTCAGCAAAGAAAAAGGGAAAAATAAATGGTATAACAGACGATGGAGAAAAAGTCACTATAAACGATTGCTTAATATTAGGAAACCTATCCCAAAATTTAATATCAGTGATGAAACTAAATCAGAAAGGCTTCAATGTTGAATTCAACAGGAATTCATCAAATATTAATGATGGTAAAGTAAAAGTAAATGTGGACAACAATGGGAAACTTTTTACTCTACATTTAAATATGAATAAAGGCAACGCATTGGTCACAAATAAGACGGATACCAATTTATGGCACAGAAGACTAGGTCACCTAAATCATGCAGGTATGAAAATACTGGGAGTACCTTATTCAAGTATGAAATGCACAGTATGCATGGAAGCAAAGGGAACACGATGCCCTTTTACTCCAACAGTAAAACCCAGAACAAGACGAATTGGAGAATTGATTTATTGTGACATTGGTGGACCAATTACACCAGAAACCATGAATGGAGAGAAATATTATCTGTCAATAATAGACGATTATTCACATTTCACTGAAGTACATTTACTGAAAAGAAAGGATGAAGCAAAAGATTATATTATGAGTTATATAAGAAGTCTGCATAATGATGGTTTTTATGTGAAAAGAATAAGAACAGACAGAGGCGGAGAATTTGTGAATGAGGAACTAAAAGAATTCTATAACAAAAATGGTATAAGACAAGAAACCACATGTGCGTATACACCACAACAAAACTCAGTCTGTGAAAGGATGAACAGGACACTAGCTGATAGAGTAAGAGCTATGTTGTTAGAAACCTCATTACCTAAGTACCTATGGGGCGAAGCGATCCGTGTTGCAGCATACACCATAAACAGATCCCCCTCTAGAGCACTCGATGGAGACACACCGGCCAATATATGGTTTGGAAAGAATCAACTAGAGAGACTGAGAGTCTTTGGTTCTAAAGCGTGGTGCATGATTTTTCCAAGGCCAAGTAAACTAGAACCTAGAGCAAAACCTATGATTATGATTGGATATTGCGGTTCAGGGTACAGATTGTGGGATCCAAAAACAAATGAGATAATAATATCGAGAGATGTTCGCTTTGATGAGACCGACTACAAATATGATCATGGAGAAAGACATATATTTTTAGAGGAAAGTGACACAAATGAGTCCAGAGAGCAACCACAAATAGAACAGGAAGGAAAAGAGCAAATATCAAGTGATGAATATGAAAGCTCAGATGAAAAAGAAGAGAATATTCAAACAACAAAGAGACAAATTACAATGCCAAAGAAATATGAAGACTATGATATGAGTAATGTAGCCTATGCATTGTTGACAGAAGACCCTACAAGCTACAATGAAGCAATTGAACAAGGAGAGTGGTCTGAAGCTATACAGAAAGAGCTAGACGCACATAGAAAGTTAAAAACATGGGAAGAATGTGAATTACCAATTAATCAAAAGGCTATCGACACAAGATGGGTATTTCGAACAAAATCTGATAATACTAAAAAGGCAAGACTCGTTGCAAAAGGTTTTCAGGAAGAAACAACACAAAATGTCTATGCACCAGTAGCCAGAATGACAACAGTAAGGTTATTCTTAAACAAAGCTGTTCAGGAAAATTTACAAGTCAGACAACTCGATATACCAACAGCATTTTTGAATGGAAAATTAAAGACTGATATATTCATAAAATACCCAGAAGGAGTACCATACAAAGAAGGAAAAGTACTGAAGTTAAAAAAGGCACTATATGGACTAAAAGAATCCCCACGATGCTGGAATGACACATTGAACAATTTCCTGATAAAAAATGAATTTGTCCAGTCACAAAGTGATTTTTGTCTTTATACTGCAAAGAGTGTATACATATTAATATTTGTAGATGACATCCTAGTAATTGGAAATGGCCATAACATTATAAAGAAACTACAAGAAGAATTTCAAGCAAAAGATATGGGGAATATTAGCAAGTTCTTAGGCCTAGAAATAACAAGATCTAACGAAGGAATGAAAATAAAACAAACACAAATAATCGAGAAACTTTTATTAAAGTTTAATATGGTGGACTGTAAGGGCATTGATACACCTGTGGAGGTCGGCCTGAATATTAATGAAGGGGAAGAAATTATAAATAATGTTCCATACAGAGAACTTGTCGGATCATTGATGTATCTAGCAACGATCAGCAGACCAGACATCGCATACGCAACAGGATATCTCAGTAGATACATGCATTGTCCAACACAGACTCTATGGAAAGCTGGAAAGAGAATTCTCAGATACCTGAAACAAACAAAAGATACAGGATTAGAATACAAGAAACAAGAAAATAATCACTTGCACAGTTTTTCAGATGCAGATTGGGGAGGAAACCGAGATGACCGCAAAAGTATCAGTGGAGTAGCCATATTTCACCGCGGAAACTTGATCAGCTGGAGCTCAAAGAAGCAGGCAACCGTTGCACTCTCTACCGCTGAATCAGAGTATGTCGCAGCAGCACAAACTGTAAGTGAAACAGTGTTCATGATCGAAGTGTTAAAGAACTTGGACTGTGACAAAAACTTACATTGTTATTTGTTTATAGACAATCAGAGTACTATAAAAATGATAGAAAGTTACGAAAATAGTAAGAGAACCAAACATATAGATATAAAAGTTCACTTTATAAAAGATATAGTAAACAAGGGTTTATTGATAATAAAATATGTGTGTTCTCAAGAAAATAGTGCTGACATGTTTACCAAATCGTTTTCGAAAGTCAGACACCAATATTTGTGTAAATTACTTGGTTTAGAATAAGTTTTCAATGTGTAAATTGTAATGTTTACTACCTTGTCAGCACAAATAATAAGTTATATGAATCAAAGAATGTAAACAAAGATTGCTAAATTATGATTTAGCAAACAAGCAAGCAAGAGGAGACTTCTTCTTCTTTTAATTGAAACCATAACATATGTTAATTGTCAAAGTCAAAATACGATTGATTGTCAAATATTTTAGAGTTGCCATAGTATTGTTTTAAATTTTGTTAGCAAGTTAGCAAGTCATTTTTGTTTTATATAAGTTTAAAAAAATTAGACTTGAACTTGAGCCGGGGTATTGGAAATAGAGTAAGTTATCTGTAGTATTCTGTCATAGACCATAGCTACCGATCATAGAGAAGTAAAGAAAAGGTTCACTCTAGTTCACTCACCCCAATGTGTTCAACTCGTTCGTTCTTGTCTTGCCTGTCATGGCGTCGTACGTAATGTGTAGCGAATAGGTTTCCATAAAATGTAATAGATATAACTTTCCTAAGCTTAATAAAAGTATTTGATTGTGCCATGGAATTCTTCTTTATTCTATAATATCTGTCATGATTTTTTCTAAAGTACTCTTAGGTACCTAGCTACCTAATCTTTTTTATTCTACACTAGCAGTTACCCGCGACTTCATACGCCTCTACAGTTTCCGTGTACATTATATTATCTGTGCGTGTACCGAGCGGATACTTCTTTGAGAAACTTGACATTACACCTCATTACACCGAACTCATACCTACTGGAATGTCAAACGCTAGTCGTTAGACCAAAGAGTTGGTACTACGCCCTGTCAAACTGACGTGACATGACATGACAATGAAATCCTCTTGCCAATTGGCGCTGCTAATCCTTTTCGTTCATTTTATCCTGTAGATCCTGTTAATTATTCGAGATCATGAAGCAGTTAGCAGGGCTCTCTCTGATATTGACTGGTACTCTTTTCTTGACTGTGACGACATTGAGGTTGCGACTAACAATTTTTACTCTTTCATCAATCAAGTGATTGAAATGCATGTACCAACTACAGTTATTAAATCTAATAACCGGTATCCTGTCTGGTACACAAAACCATTAATTAAAATCATCAAAGAAAAACTAAAGTTTCATACAAGATGGAAAAAGTATGGTAACTCCAGTGACTATGACACATTTAAAATTTTGAGAGAAAGACAGAAGATGGTCGAGGGTGACTGCTATAACAGCTTCATAGCATATTCCGAATTAAAAATTAATAAAGATAGTAAAAACTTTTGGTCGTTTGTTAAGTCTAAGAAAAAATCTGGTGACCTTCCTGATACGTTAACTTATAACAATGAAACAAGTTCGAATGTACAGGATATCAGTGAAATGTTTAACAATTATTTCCATTCTGTGTTTGAGCCTCCCTCCATAAATAATGCACATAATACATCGAATATTGATGTCGAAAATTCTGCAACACTTCTTAACAATATTGAGCTGTCGGTCCTTTTAGTGAGAAAATATCTAAAACGTCTAAATGTCAATAAAGGCTGTGGGCCCGATAATTTACCACCCATTTTCCTTAAGCAGTATCATAATGTTCTTGATCTTCCTATTTATCTACTTTTTAAGCATTCGCTACGAACGGGTAATATACCGAAGATATGGAAACAATCGTTTGTTGTACCAGTTTTCAAGTCTGGTGATAAACATGAGGTTATAAACTATAGGCCAATCTCTAAGCTTTGCACCATTGCTAAAATGTTTGAAAAAATTGTTTATGACACACTCTTCCCTGTCTTACGACCACTGATTAATCGTGAGCAGCACGGTTTCATTAGCATGCGTTCTACTGAGAGTAATCTGTGTGAATTTACTCACATGGTGTCTGAAGCAATGGATCATGGCTTTCAGGTGGACACGGTGTACACAGATTACTCAAAGGCCTTCGATAAAGTGAGTCATTCTTTATTGATTCGCAAACTTCATGATGTGGGTATTCATGGCGATCTTCTGAGATGGCTGGAGTCCTACCTTCGAGCCCGTAGCCAGGCAGTTACAATTAAAGGTTATTGCTCTACATTCATGCCTGTACCATCTGGTGTGCCGCAGGGATCCCATTTGGGGCCCCTGCTTTTCCTAATTTTTATTAATGATGTTATTAAACAGTTTTATAATTCAAAATGTCTAATTTATGCCGATGATACCAAGATCTTTATGAAAATTAGCTCAGTTTCTGATTGTCAGTTACTTCAAGATGATCTCAATAGACTTTACTCCTACTGTGAAGATAATTTCATTTTCATTAATGCTAAGAAATGTAGTATTATTTCCTTTACTAGAAAGCCCAATTTTATTGTTTTTGATTACAATTTTAATAATGTATTAATTTCAAGAGTCTCCGAGGTTAGAGATTTAGGTATATATTTGGATAATAAACTAGCCTTTAATGCGCACTTTAACGTCATTACATCCAAAGCTTATCGGATGCTTGGCTTCGTTCTAAGAATAGGTAGAGAATTTAAAAATCCAAATACTCTGATTCTTCTTTTTAATAGTTTTGTCAGGTCGATTTTGGAATATGCGTCGACAGTATGGAATCCGCAATATGCCATACATATTTCGGAAATTGAAAAAATCCAAATCAAATTCTTGAAGCACTTAGGGTATCGTTTTCCTTTGAGCACTGCTAATAGTTCTTTTATCAGCCTACAAGATCGCCGTGTAGTAAGGGATCAGATGTTTTTATATAAAATACTATCTAATAAAATTGACTCTGGAATACTGCTTAAGAGTATATTCCTGTTCTGCCCACGACTTTCAAAAAGAAAAAAGAAAACCTTCTGGACGCCTTCTTCTAAAACGAATTATAATAAAAATATGTTTATTAATAGAGCTTGCGATTTATATAATTCAAAATTCATTCACGTTGATATCTTTCACTTAACTGCTGCTGAGTTCCGCAAGAGCATTGTAGGTAGTTTAGCCAATGACTAGTTTCAGATTAATTTAATTATTTTTTGTTCAAGTTTAGGTATATTTGGTTATTTCAATTTTAGTTTATATTATAATTTTTTGGTTTAGGTACTTACTTAACTTTTAGGTATTTACTTCTTAGTATAAGTTTTGGAGTCTGTTCACACGCCTTAATTGTAAAATGTTACGGTGGAAACTTCACTGGTTTTAGTGTTACCTTAAGCTAATTATTTTTAATTAATATAGTACTGTTTGTTTCCCTAATAAATAAAAATAAAAAAAAAATAAAATAAAAAGTAGCCTATGTGTCAATCCAGGTTACGAACTATATACTTATATGCAGAGTTTCATCCAAGTAGGTTCAGTAGTTTAGAGGTGATTGAAACACAAACATCCAAACATTTAAACTTTTGCATTTATAATATTAGTAGGATAGGATAGGATAAGTACCTACCTACCTAGGTATATCCTACATTGAACAGCTCCAGTCCAGTCCAGACTGCATCATCATCAGGTACCAACGATATGTAGTTAGGTAGGTAAGTAAGTATATACCTACCTACCTATCAAATCTTGCGAGTAAAAATAAACATTCCACAAAATGCAAGTCCCGTTCATCGGGCATGGGACCGAGCAAGCGAAGCGTCTCAGTTTCGAGATTGGCCAAAAATGTTTTTGTCCGTCTGTCTGTCTGTCAGTAAGTCAGTAATCGCCTACAGGTGGCATTTATCAACCGATTTGAACGAAAATCGGCACACAAGTTCATAATTTATTAAAAAATAATTGTCGACTGTTTTTTGATTGGGGGGAAAGTTTGTTGTAGGTAGCGTTGTTTATGGACGGATTTCAATAAAATTTGAGAAGCACACTAAAGACTTCATTCTACACCAGGTAGTGTAAAAATATTTTCAAAAGGAAAAAAAGTGAAAGAGGAAATTATTTTTTAATTTTTTTCCCGAAAATTTACGCCTACCTTTATCAATGAAACTACGCTAGGTATTCTCTTCTCCTTTACGAGACAAATCCGTAGACACCCAGATTCGACCTCCTAGGTAGGACCAAGGGAACGCGAGTAGGTAATCGCTAAAACTTACATAGGTACCTCTTGGAAAATTCCAGCACCTGATATTAAATTTAGAAAGGGGAAAGTTTTGGTTATTGCATGGTTATAAAGGCTCGCGAGGTGTATGTTCTCACAGGACAGGACATATCAGTTTGTTGATTATTGGGTGCGCAAGCTTACTCATTACCCTCTTATTGTACGTCCGGAACGGACAAACTGTAAAAACTTGTACTACTTACTTATGATCTCTTTTGTACAACAGTTACACAATAAAAATTTTCTGATTTCTGATAACTAGTGTAGGTAGGTACCTATAGCTGTAGATATTATTTTGTAAGCAAGTTGAGTAGGTAGGTGGTTTGCATTAGGGCATGCAACCGGTAATTCTCGGTATCGAAAGTACCGGGAATTACCGGTACTTTTGAAAAATTCCAGTACCTACCGGTACTGACGAAGCCAGTCTCGGTTCTTTCGATACTTTCGATACTCAACTTTTCTGTTATTTATTGTCGATTTGTTACGCAAAAACATACACTCTGGGTAAAGTTTCATCTTACTTTTTGAATTATAAGATGTTTTGACGCAATAAGAACATAGAAAACGTTGTATCGAGTGATATTATTGGAGTTGTTGACCGCTATTGTTGATTTGAGTCAAAATATTCTAGTAGTTAGGTTCAACTTCGTATAAAGAGGTCAACAAACCTCACCTAACTAAACATATTGACCTTGTCTTTCCTGTGGATAAAGCCGACTAGGCTGAGAGGATGATGTAGGTGATGGGCAAGCCTACTTCATCTAAATCATGTCCCACTGCACTGCAGCGTCCCGTTCATGGTGTGAAAAGTGGCCCCTGACGCTGTATAAATCATCTAGATTACCTAGATGCAAAGGCCTGATTACCAGTGATGACTATAGGACTGAGCCGTAGTCACTATTTATTGGTTGTAAACACGAACTGAAACATGACTGTATCAGATGGCAAAATCTTTGTTCTGTTATTGAGGAATCTGGAGTACTCAAACATATAGAGACCCTCATCAGAAACCTTAACGGAACCGGCTATGCTACTATAACTTTGGGGAATTGCACGTCTAATCCGTTCAGTTTTGAAAAAGGAGTAGGACAAAGATGCGTCATTTCACCCATGCTATACATTAAATATGGTGAACACATCATACGTAAGACCTGAGATGACTGGAAAGTCGGTGTTAAAGTTGGAGGCGTCAAAATTTCTAAACTACGATACGCCGATCATACGAATTTGTTTGCATCCACGGCATCCGAATTGGTTGCCTTTTTGCAGCGCCTAAAGTCCGCTAGTGTCGATCTTAGCCTGGCTATTAACTAAAACAGGACCAAGTTAATGATTATCGATCGTTTTGAGTCTTTTTAATTGTTGGATGCACTGGAAGAGTATGAAATTGTCGAAGAATTCCAATACCTGGGTTCATCCATCAACAACAAAGGAAAAACGAACTTGAAATATGCCGTCATATTGTCATGGACAAGACAGCGATGAACCAACTTAACAGAATATGGAGGGACAGCAATATTCAGAAGAAGAAAAGGTCCACGTGATTCGCACACTAATTCACACGATTCTAAATGATCCTTGTGATTTTATTGAATAAAGAAATTTTGACTTTGACTTTGACTGATCTTCTCCATATTTCTCTACTACAGTTCTGAAACATAGACCATGAAAGTCAATGACCGCAAGCGCATCGATGCTTTTAGGATGTGGTGTCGGATATGCCTCCTGAGGGATCCGTGGATGGTCAAAAGAACCAACGTCTCCATATTAAAGAACGTGCCCAGTGCTTGTCTTCCACTTGCCTTACCAGATACTTGTACTGTCATATTGCACGCAGAAATGCAGACAACATGGAGACTCTTCTGATAACAGGCAAAGTGGAGAGCAAGAAACCTGGAGGAACAGTTGGAGATCTCGGTCAACGTCGCGATCTATCAAGCAGTAAGACCATGACAGACGGAAAAAAGCTATCCAAAGATTCTATCCACGGAGTCGCGATCTCCAACAATGGGAAAACGATTAAGGAGGAGCAGGAATTGTGATTTGTAGCAGGGCGTATAGCTAGTGGAACTAACATTCGTTGGGGTAAAGATGTTATAGCATGGAACCACGTAAAGGTAACGCACTGAATGACCACATAGCCAAAGAACTAACGACTGTATAGATTGTGTAAAGTCGGTAGATAAAGAGATAAAGAACGCTTAAAATCTTTTTTCGCGCAAATTTATGGGGGACCTTTGTGTCCACCAGTGGACTAATTTAAGCTGCCAGTGTGATAATAAAGTTAGAAATAACCAAAGTTTTCTATTTTTACAGGTTTTTACTTCGTTTTAGTCATTTTTTAGTGAAAATCGGGTCAGTATCGAAAGTACCGGTAATTACCGGTACCGGCTCCAGTACCGGCCGAAAATTACCGGTACTGAGAGTAGTACCGGTACTGCATGCCCTAGTATGCATGCACCGCACCGCACCGCACCGCACCGCGCCGCCGCCGCCGCCGCTGCCGCCGCGCGCTGTTTGTTTTATCCTATCCTATCCTACTAATATTATAAATGCGAATGTTTAGATGTTTGTGTTTCAATCACGTCAAAACTTATGAACCAACTTGGATGAAACTTGGCATATATATAGTTCGTAACCTGGATTGACATATAGGCTACTTTTTATCCCGAATAATTAACAGGATCTACAGGATAAAATGAACGAAAAGAATTAGCAGCGCCAATTGGCAAGAGGATTTAATTGTCATGTCATGTCACGTCAGTTTGACAGGGCGTAGTACTACCTCTTTGGTCTAACGACTAGCGTTTGACATTCCAGTAGGTACGAGTTCGGTGTAATGAGGTTAAATGTCAAGTGTCTCAAAGAAGTATCCGCTCGGTACACGCACAGATAATATAATGTACACGGAAACTGTAGACGCGTACGAAGTCGCGGATAACTGCTAGTAGTCTATAATGTAGGTAGGTATAGCTGTAGATATTATTTTGTTAGCAAGTTGAGTAGGTAGGTATGCATGCACCGCGCGCGCCGCACCGCGCTGCCGCCGCCGCCGCCGCGCGCTATGTTTGTTTTGTAGTCCAAATGTAGGTGTAGATATTATTTTGTCAGCAAGTTGAGTACCTAGGTAGTAGGTATGCATGCACCGCACCGCGCCGCCATGAGATCCGTCACAAGATTGTATTTTTTGATTTGCGCCTGCATCTAACCACAGATACCCTTACTTACATTTATTTTTATCAAGACTATTACTTATCTATTTATTGACAAAAACGCTGACTATTTCGAGAATAAACGTAAAAGAAAATGTATTAAGTACTAAAAAATTACCTAAGCTTAGAAACTAACTTAGCACTAAAATATGATGCTTTAGGTCTTATAGTTTTAAACGGAATACACTAGGTAGGTAGGTATCTCAAATATTCTAAAATTAGGGACCATTATGGGGGGGGGGTCAAACGGGTAATGAAACTAATTATTAAACATGCAAAAACAATATTTTGATTACCGGGATCTGAACTCGGTGAGGATACCTGAATTATAAATGAAATGAAATACTTGACAAAACACAGTAGGTACAGGTACATTAGAATGTGCAAATCAAACATTTATAAATCTCCATATAGGACTGGGCTCTGATATGAGGCCAGAACCGGGACCTACTATGCCTTTTTAGGTTTGTGTCACGGTCGGTGTTGGCGGCGCGGCGGCGCGAGTGCAAACCCCGGGGCGGCGGCGCGCCGGCGTGACGCTCATATCTACCATACCTACCTACTTATCGAAATCGATGTTTTAAGTATTCCGATCCAGTTTTGGAAAAACGGAACACTTATGGCCTCACTCCGGTGTCTGTCTGTCGTAGGCCACCAGAGCTGAACCGTAGAAGCTAGAGAGTTATAATTTGGAGTACTTAGTAATAGTTTATCACAACCCAATATGATGGTTTTGTTAGAGGATTTTTCCACTTGGATTTAGAACGACCAGTATTTTACATTCGACTTTATTAGCATGAACTTTAATTACTAATAAATGGTTTCACAAGCAAGAGTCTATTATTTATCTTATTTTAATGTTCTAATGAATTTACACGCACCCACAACACTTTGTAGGGGAAGGTAAAAGTTCTCAATATGGCTTCCGTGTCACCATGGACTAGAGAGTCAATAGGGATGGGACACCGCAGTAGAGATGTGCTCGTGCCAGTCCAACACTCCTCCTCACGAGCTCATCGCTCATGATAGGCCAAGTAGCTCCCTCAGTATCAGAAGCCTTGGTCCGGGAACACCCTTTGTGAGAATGTCAGCCTCCATTTCCAGAGTAGGTTTGTACTGGATGCTGGTTGTTCCTTGTTGAACGCATTCTTTGATGAAATGCTGTTTAATTTCTATGTGCTTGGACTTCCCACTGATTACTGGATTGTAGGAAAGTCTCTGGCCAGCTTGATTGTCACTGAAAAGTACAACATTATTTATAGTAATGCCTAAATCATTGAATAACATTTTCAGATGAACAGCTTCTTTAGCAGCTTCAGTTAGAGCTACATATTCAGCTTCAGCTGTTGATAGGGCCACACATTTTTTGTTTCTTCGCTTCCCAACTTATGCAAGCATTTGCAAACTTGAAGCAGTAGCCTGAGTATGATTTTCGATCTATCTTGCAGCCAGCCCAATCGGCATCAGCCATGCCATAGTACCATGCCATTCCATGGTACCTTTCAGGTACCTCAAAATACGCTTGGCATATTTAAAATGCTCTTCACTGTAAGCGTTATTGAACTGTGACAGGTAGCTCACTGAATAAGCTATTTCTGGCCGACTTGCCACTGACAGGTACATCAGAGTTTTAATTGGAACATTTAGATATGGAATATTTTTGTCACAATTTTCAGATTTTTCCAGATGGAAACCTGGAACCTGATGGTTCAATTGGAGAACTTATTTGTTTACAATTTTCCATGTTATATTTTTTCAAAACCTTTTCAATATACCTACCTTTTCTGGGTTATTTTTAATTTATTTTTCTCATGTTTTATTTCAAGGCCAAGTACATGTTTTGGTTTTCCAATGTCTTTCATTTCGAAACTTCGATTTAAATGCTTCTTTAATTTAATTAATGAGCTTTCATTTGAATAAGCTATTATTAAATCATCGACATATACTGCAACTATTATTTTATCTGTGCCTTCTATTTTTGTGTAAATGCATGGATCAGCTGTTGATGATTTGAAGTTCATCTTTTTCAACTCATGGTCTAACTTATAGAACCATTGACGACCAGCTTGTTTCAAGCCACAGAGTGCCTTTTGTAGTAGACAAACTTTTTCTTTTATATTCTTATATGATATATTCTTTTAAATATTCAGGTTTTTTCGTTGTTATTTTTTCATTTAGATCACCATTTAGGTATGCAGTAGTAACATCCATTTGATGTAGACTTAGATCTTGCTCAACTGCAAGTGCCAACAACGTTCTGATTGAACTCAGTTTGGCTACGGGGGCATAAGTTTCATTATAATCGATTCCTGGTCTTTGAGTGAAACCACGAGCCACCAATCTTGCCTTCTTGATTATTTTTTCATCTGGGCCAAGTTTTTCTTTCAAGATCATTTTATAATCTACTATATTTTTACAATTCAATTTTTACAAAACAATTTTTACAAAGAACTCTTAGATGGCTTACAAAGGGACTTAAAAAGTGTTGCGTAAATAAGAGGCATTTGTACCTTAGTTATAGGAATAATAAACATAGTGAAAGTGAGAAAACTACGTACCTAAACTACTCGAGAATATTAAAAAGATGTTTCATTGTGTCTCAAAAGAACAACAATATGAAGTACATTCAAAATGCACCGAGCAAGGGCAAAGCAGTATGGAACATAATAAAAAAATACTCTGTTGATACCTTGAAACCGAATGAAATTGATAAAATTGTGGTGAATGATTCGGACGTGACTGACCCACGTAGTATTGCAACTTGTTTTAATAATTTCTTTATTGACATTGTACATAACAATACCACTATTGACATTGAGCATAATGATCTTGATCATGTTAAATCGAATCAAAATAGTATGTATGTTACTCCAGTAAGCATTGATGAACTTCAAAAAATTGTTCTGTCTCTAAAAAACTCGAAATCAGTAGGCTATGATGATATTCGTACAGACATAGTGAAATTATGTTTTCATCAAATTGCGGCACCACTTGTGCATGCAATTAATCTGTCTCTGGAACAGGGTATTTTCCCGCAAAATCTTAAAGTATCCATTGTAAAACCATTGTTTAAAAAGGGAAGTGCAAATCTAATTAATAATTACCGACCAGTATCTTTGCTACCTATCTTTTCTAAAATATATGAGAAAGTAATGTATAAGAGACTATATAGCTTCTTAGAATCAAATAGTATTTTATGTGATGAACAAAATGGATTCCGTAAGAATAAGAGTACATCCATGGCGGCATTTAATCTGGTTAAGAATGTCACGGATGCTCTAGATAGGAAAAATCCAGTGTCTGTTATATTCATGGACATGAGCAAGGCATTTGACTTCGTTTCTCATGAAAGGCTTCTTCAGAAACTACAGATGTATGGTATTCGAGGACCAGCTCATAATTGGATACAGACCTACTTGGCTAATAGAACTCAATGTGTAGAGGTATCAAAATTTGACCCTGACACAAAAACAGTAACACCATTTAGATCAGAATTTCTAAATAACAAGTTTGGCGTTCCTCAGGGCAGTATTCTAGGTCCACTGCTGTTTCTTCTGTACATTAATGACCTTCCAAATGCTGTCCATCAGAAGTGCATACTGTTTGCAGACGATACCACGATCATAGTAGAAGGAGTCGATAAGTCTACATACGAACAGCAAGTTGATGACGCAGTAAGCTCTGCTATCACATGGCTTAAAAATAATAACTTAAAAGTAAATATCGATAAAACTAAGCTTATATCATTTCAAACTAATAATAAAAATAACCATGTAAATCTTAAAGTCACGCATGATGGACATATTATTGATAACTTAAGTCACATAAAGTTTTTAGGTATTTATATAGATAATCTCTGTTCTTGGAAGCAGCATGTAGATAATGTTTGTTCAAGAATAAATAGTTTTGTATACCCATTACGAAGAATTTCTCAGGTAGTGAACAAAGAGGCCGCTATTACAGCCTACTATGGTTATGTTAACTCTCTGTTGCGCTACGGTATTATAATCTGGGGTAGATGTGTTGACATAGAACGGGTATTTATAATGCAAAAGAGATGCTTAAGAGCTATTTTTGGCTTAAAACTGACAGACTCCTGTAGGCCATATTATAGACAACATAAGATTTTAACATTGACCTCCATTTATATACTTGATGTAAGTGTATTTGTATTTCAACATAGAAGTATATTTCAAGAAGCAAGCACTATGAGGCCATTCAGGCCATTAACCAGATTGACATTATCTTCTAATAATAGTTTTATAATGGCAATAAAAATTTATAATAAAATTCCAGACAATTTGAAAATTATGACATTTCATAGATTTAAATCCAATTTGACTCAATGGCTTGCTGAAAAATGCTTTTATAGCATAAATGAATTCTTTGACTATAAAATATAGGTAGGACTAATATATAACGAAAATAATTTATTAATGTTCTTATTTTTCCTATTCATACGCCTGTAAAGGCAGGTTTTAGTGAAACTTATGTTATTTTTTAAGATCCTGTATCACACCTAAAATTTATTGAATAAAGATATTGACTATTGAAAAAAAAAAAAAAAAAATTCTTTTCTTTTTGTAGAATTTTCCAAGTATCATTTTTTTATGTGAGACCTTATTTCAGATTTTATGGCTTCATGCCATTCTTTATCATTTTTAATATCATGTTCTTCAATCTCTTCACACATGTAGTTGCACTCATCTGTACCTCCAAGTTCATAATCTTTGGACCACACAGGAGGTTTTTTTCTATCTTGAAGGACGGGTACCTGAGCTAGGCTCCAAGCTAGGTTGTGCTTGATGATGTAAGATAACATTTTGTGGACTTACGGTTTCATCTATAGCGACCTCATCGTCATCTTCATATTCGCTGAAAGAGTGCATTGTCTCATCATGATCACCATCATCATCAGTAGTAGAAAGTTCTACTACCATCACCACCATAGAGAAAGTTCTCTACTTTGCTGAAATAAAGAAGGCTGAAAAGGAGAAGGCTGAAAAGATAAGTTTTTCTCTTTTTCTTCATTAATGCTTTCTTTTTCAGTTTCAGGTCGTTCCAGTTCAAGGAGAGGTAGACCATTTTGGACATCATCGTTTTGATAGTACATTTTTCCATCTAGTACTTTGACATCTCTATGCACAATAACTGTATTTTGTTTTGGTAGGTATATTCTGTACGCTTTACTATATTTTGCATATCCAACAAACACACCTTCACTTGCTTTGGCTGAAAACTTTTTGTGTTTCTTCTGTTTGTTGAGTGTAAAAACTTTTGATCCAAATATGTGTAGATGTCTTACAGATGGTATGCGGCCAACCCATTTCACATAGGGTGTCTCTCCATTCAGAGCTTTTGCTGGACATCTTTTCACAATATTATTTGCAGTGAATACAGCTTCTGCCCACAGAACTTCTGGAACTTTTGACTCTATCAACATACACCTGGCTTTTTCAACTAAGGTTCTATTTTTCCTTTCTGCCAGTCCATTTTGTTACGGTTTGTATATCACTGATAGTCTTCTTTGGATACCATTTTCTTTTGAATATTTATTGAATTCTTTACAATATTCTGTACCATTATCTGATTGTAGAAACTTTATTTTATTTTCTTAAGTATTTCTACTTCTTCTTTAAATTCTTTGAATCTTTCTAATGTTTCTGTTTTTTTTCTGTACGAAGTAAACATAGCAATAGCGGCTGAAATTATCAATAAAAGTTAAGATGTATCTTGCACCACCAATGGTTGCTTGCGGCATAGGTCCACGCAAGTCAGTGTGTATAACCTCCAAAATCTGTTTTGATTTCTTTCCATCATTTTTGGGAAAAGGTAACCGCGTCATCTTGGCTTTTATGCAGGTTTCACAGTTCTGAAATAATTCATTTTTGTTAAACTTTAAACCGGCTAGGTACTAGATTTTAGATGCGAGATTTTTTAAATCTTTTTCATTTAAATGTGCCAATTTTTGATGCCATTTCATTAAATCATTTTCAGAAATATTATTTGCCTGCTCATTTGTTTCTCATCTTTTGAGAGAAGTCAGATGAAGTCCTTCCTTTTTGTCTGCAGTCAGTACAGTTTTTTCCTGGCTATCCTATACATATAGGCCTTTTTATCCATGAACAAAACTGTATGGTCTCTTTCAGTTATACGAGCAACAGACAGCAAATTTGTTGATAACTCAGGTACATAAATGGTATCATTGAGTTTAATGTCTATATTTTTATAATTTACTAGAACTATCCTCGTACCTTTTATCTCAGCGCTTTGGTTTGATGCCAATTTCAGCTTGCCTTGTCCGGCTTTGATTTCAGTGAATTTCTTAGCCGTTCCGGTCATGTGGGACGTACACCCACTGTCCAGGCACCGTTGTCGTATTTCTGTGGGCGATATGAGGAGAAATAATTCAGATCGCGCCAACAAATCCGTTTCGGCGTCGGGCTTTGGGTCACTGATGGCTTTCCACAAACCATTTTTCACAAGTACCGCTTCAGCTTGTATTGCCCACGTATCGTAGTTATTTCTATTTAGCAGTTCGATACGGTATTGCGATATTTGATGAGAAGTTGTGGCCATGATGATCCCAACCACGCTCTGCTACCATTTGTTAGAGGATTTTTCCACTTTTATTTAGAACGGACCAGTATTTTACATTCGACTTTATTAGCATGAACTTTAATTACTAATAAATGGTTTCACAAGCAAGTCTATTATTTATCTTATTTTAATGTTCTAATGAATTTACACGCACACACAACACTTTGTAGAGGAATGTGAATGAAAGTTCTCAATATAATATGGCTGCCGTGTCACCATGGAGTAGAGAGTCAATAGGGATGGGACACCGCAGTAGAGATGTGCTCGTGCCAGTCCAACAGTTTCTATTGTAGATACAAGAAGACTGCGCAGACATCCACGGTATGCATACCTACCTAGTCTGACAGATTGTTTAATAAACCTACACAGGCTGAACCTTAGAGCCACAAGCAGTCCACTCTGCAGAGGTTGCCTGTCTGAAGAAGAATCAGTTGCCCATGTAGCACTGGAAGGCGAGGGTGTAATGAACAACTTAACAACAAAAAATCCTAGGAAACCACTATTTCTCATCTAAGCCTGCAAAGCTCCCAGAAAACTTCTCTGTTTTTGGGAGGAGTTTTAAATCTGACTGAATGGGTGAAAGATGACTGTTTGATGATGAAATGTATAAATTTATCAGAACTCTAATAATTATCCTGAACTTGTCACAAAAAACAAACACATTGTTGTTTTGTAAATAAAACACGAGGTAGGTAGGTAGGTAGGTACCTAGGTACTTAGGTATTTTTAATAAAAAATATTTATATGGGTATGGGTACTATGGGTATTATATTTTCTTATGGGTACCAACTAGTTTTCATTTTCTTAGCTAGGTATATAAAGTTCCCAGTATCTAGGTAGGTACCTAATTCAGTTCCAGAGCTAAGTGTAATGGCCAATTACATTCATGGGTACTGGTTTGTGAATAAAACTTCAGTCTTAGTAAATTACAATAGTCCTGTATTTTTTTTTCAGATCCAATCCAATAAGTACCCGCTACCAATTATCTGTCAGAAAAATAATAGTAATGCCTCTTCTTCTTTTTTTAGAATTCTGTAACTATTGTCATCTTCTTCTTCTTACGTGTCAATGGTGACAACAAACACTAGACGAAGTTCGAATAGAACTTCGCCACTTTTACCCCTTCGTCTGTGGCGTCCAAAATATCATCCCTTGTGCAGGTGGTAAGGCACAAGGGGCAAATGAGTAGGGGGTGGGAGAAAGAAACCTCCACGTGGTCCACTCTGGTAACAGCTAGATCCGGTAACGCAGGGTCTAGTCTGGCTAATTCTTTCAACACAATGGCACAACAACAACAACTATTGTCATGCATTTGACATTTGACATTACCGCAACGGCATGTGGCGGTGTATGCATTCTACTTAGCCAAAAATAATTAATGCTATCGTCACAGTATCTATTATAAACTAAAATAATTGTTTAGGTAATAATCCTATCCTATCCTACTAATATTATAAATGCGAAAGTTTAGATGTTTAGATGTTTGGATGTTTGGATGTTTGTGTTTCAATCACGTTAAAACCACTGAACCAAATTGGATGAAACTTGGCATATATATAGTTCGTAACCAGGATTGACACATAGGCTACTTTTTATTCCGAATAATAAACAGGATCTACAGGATAAAATGAACGAAAAGGATTAGCAGCGCCAATTGGCAAGAGGATTTCATTGTCATGTCATGTCACGTCAGTTTGACAGCGCGTAGTACTACCTCTTTGGTCTAACAACTAGCGTTTGACATTCCAGTAGGTACGAGTTCGGTGTAGTGAGGTGTAATGTCAAGTTTCTCAAAGAAGTATCCGCTCGGTACACGCACAGATAATATAGTGTACACGGGAACTGTAGACGCGTACGAAGTCGCGGGTAACTGCTAGTTTAGAATAAATGGCTCAATATAATTCAAATTGAGAATGTCACTGTCCGCTTACGCGATGATACCCAAAGGGCATTACCTACTAGGTACTTAGTACGTACATAATACATCTATCTATCATAATACATATTATGTCTACTGGTGGACTGGACAGCCTTCGCTAACATAAGATTGGCATTTTTATTACGTGGAGCTCTTCAGCCTGTTGCCAGCCAGTGTTGCAGTGTTGCTACCAATGACCACAAACTAATAGATGCTATGCTACGCATCCAATGACAAATGTCATCCGATGGTAAAAGCTTTATTACACCATGCAATCTCAAGTCAGGCTTACCGATAGTGATGTAACGTGACGATTTCAGTTATTTCAAACTTAAGTTATTTGAATTGACTCGCATCGAGGACTTGCATGCATATTAAGTCATACAAGTGAAAATCTAGCACCAATTTCTCTAACCACTTACGTTGCATACGTACTTAGTTGATTCAACCCAATTGGCGGCTCGAGTCAAGGTTCAGTTTAACTAAAATAATTCGAGTTCAACATAGGTAACTCAAATCGTCACGTTACATCACTATCAGTAAGCCTGACTTGAGATTGCATTAACGACAATGTCAGTTTTGATTTGATACGAGTATCAGAAAAATAACAAAGTATAGGTTCCTACCTATTCTTCGTTCAAGTAGGTCCAAATTAAAAAAAAACTGACCATTTCCGTAGACAAGGAGAGCTCAAACATTCAGATTCTTACCTATTTGATCGAATGATTGCAACTTTTATCTGTGGTCTAATCTAATCACTAGTAGGTACCATTTTTACTGTGTAATTGCGTCTAAACGCTTTCGACCAATCAGGAGCATGTACATGAATTCCATGGTTGTGTTTTCTTGGGCTGTGCATTCCTGACACGTGCTGGGAATGCACAGCCTTGGAATTGATGTACATTGTTTTTGTACATGAATTCCATGGTTGTGTTTTCCTGGGCTGTGCAATCCTAGGCTGTGCATTCCATGGTTGTACAATAACCGGACTCAAACTAAATTAATTCATGAACTACAGACAAAAAATATTTCATAAGTCACTGTCATGTCCGTCTTACTGTCGGTATTTTACCCAGAGATAATAACAAAGTAGGCTAAGTTACTGTCAAGTCAGTTCTCTGTCAAATGTCAATACACATATTTCTCTCTTATAAATCACCCGATTGTCTGTCGAAATGACGGACAGAGGCGTAGAGGGAGACTCGCTACCTCTGATTCAATGCTCGCTACGGACAGAGGTCATATTATAGAAGAGAAGAAGAAGGAGGTAGGTAAGGTACCTATGTAATTATTTTCAAATATTTTTTTTAAAGGCAGTGCTGCCTGCAATTTTGCCAATGTCGTTTTGTTGACCTTCCTTAGCACGAAGGAGAATGACCGGTGGTGAAAATATGTTCGCAGCAAAATTATGAGAAAAATAATAAACACAAAATAATTCTTAAATAAAATAAAGAAGAAACACAAACATGAAAAACTATACAAATAATAGACCAACTTATAGCTACATAAATTACAATTTTATTTTTAAAGTTTTATTTAAATAGCAGTGTTTTACTATGTACCAATAAAAAGCATATTAATTTACTTAGGTAGGTACCTTATTCGAAACCGTAGAGGTAGAAGAGAATCGTAGCTTATTTAATTATATTGAGAGTAAGTATGTAGCGACTATTTGATTTCCTGTTTTCTGGTTCGGTTTTTTTTCTTGTTCATGACTCTAATGTGTTTAGTTTCGTCACTTCCGCCCGGCAGTTGGAGGAACTTTATCTATACCGCTACGTCCGCTACGATTGATGGCCGTAGCATTAGCACACCTCCGCTGCGTTATCACATCGAACGGAATCACAGTAATTTAGCCGTGTTTTGTCCGTATTATAGGAGAAGCCGATATAAAGAACACCAGTAAAACTCCATCATTTTATCCATTCTTTATTAAATTCACATGTTCATTACCACCTACTCAGTAGACACTACCATTCAGTGCCACCGCCAAGAATAACAGATAAATGGGCTTATTAGACTGTGCAATCTCAAGTCAGACTTACTGGTCGAGATGTAACGTGATGAGTTGAATTATTTCGAACTCGAATTATTTTAGTTTAACTGAACCTTAAGGGAGAACGCAAACCAAAGACAAAAAGTCTTGTCGAACAGTTAGTGATGTGAAACTTCATAATTTCGTGACAAACCATGTCAGTATAACTTTTTTCGTCACAATATGCTTCGTCTTATTTGCTGTTTTCGTTACTTGCTTATTTAATGAGAATCATGCTAAGTACTTAATAATATTATTAAGTACACTACATAATTACACTATATTCTTATTTATTAAAAAAGCACAGTTTATTCTCTAGGTATGTGCGTATAAAGCAATGTTTAATAGGTAGGTACTAAACAATGCTATAATAGATAGGTAAACATACTTGAGAAAAGTCTGTAGTGTCAATTGATGTGAGTTTCGTTGTAACGAAAACAGCATATGACGAGGAAGCATTCATCATATGCTGTTTTCGTTATAACAGAAAATTTATTTTCACGTCACTAAGTACGCGACAAAACAGTTTTGTCGATAGATGTGCGTTGGCCCTAACTCAAGCCGCCAATTGGGTTGACTCAACTAGGTCCGTATGCAACGTAAGTGGTTAGAGAAATTGGTGCTAGATTTTCACTTGTATGACTTTATATCGATGCGAGTCAATTCAAATAACTTGAGTTCGAAATAACTCAACTCATCACGTTAAGTACATCTCTATCAGTAAGTCTGACTTGAGATTGCACAATCTAGCCCTTAGATGCCAAGAATCGACTCGACTACCAGCTTGTCGAGTGATCCGAGGCGAATCATCCAAGTGACGCGTTCTTCCCACTTTTACAATTAGTGTTGCCAGCAAAATTCTTCCAAAATCTACTCAAGCATTTAGAAAATTATCTTTTAAAAATAATTAAACAAAAATAATAAACTAGTTGTCCTATGAGAACATAGATCTCGCAAGCCTTTATAACTACAGAACAATAACCATGCAATAACCGACACTTTCCCTTTTCCCCTGGCTAAATCGAATTTCTCGAGCTGGAATGTTCCAATAGGCCTATCTATTGAAGACTTATGAGCAAAATAGGGGTATAAGTTTTAGCGATTACTCGCGTTCCCTTGGTTCTAGGAGGTCGAATCTGGTGTCTACGGATTTGTCTAGTAAAGGCGGAGAGGACGGTGTAGTCTTATTGATATTGGAAGGAGTAAATTTTCGGGAAAAAAATAAAAAAATAGTTTCCCCTCTTTTCCCCCTTTTACTCCCTCTTTTTGGAAATATTTTGACACCATCTTGTGTAGAATGAAGTTTTTAGTGTGCGTCTCAAAGGCCATGGGGCAATGCAGGTCTCCACTCGCATCAATATGATATGGCTATAAATTAGTTTTGTTATTTTTAAGTAGTTATTTGTTCTACCGAAATCTCTATTGCAGCGGGAATTATAAAAAAGTCATTATTTTGATGAAACGACAAGAAAACGGGACTGTGACATCTTTTTTTTCCTTCATAATATGAGGTTAGAAAAGTTTAAAGACTCTTTGGACAGTTTGCTGACTCACAAGGCAGATGAACTCCGAACTAAAAAAATTTTTTTTTCTTGAGCTTGGCACCTAAATAAAATAAAATAGAATTTTTTGTTCGGTAAGCACCTACATAGGTACTTACCTAGGCAGGTATCTAACAAAACAAGTGACAATATAGCTACTAAAATAAACATGAAGTATTAATTAGATTAGGTAAAACCTTTTTTTTCAATCACCTCTTCCCAAACGCAAAAGGCCATGTGCTACTTTTTTTAAAAAAAAGAACGTCCCTCTATATTGTTTGCGGGAGTTCTGATAGAACTTGAAAAGCGCACGCATTTATACTTTTTATCTGGCTTTTCTTTCATTGATTTTCCGGATTTTTAACCGATAAAAATATGGAAAATACTGATAAGAAGTATGAGAACGGTGCATCAACAATATGTTAAGGCCCTAGAAGGAGAAGATTGTTGGTGCAGGCTCAACCAGTTAATATTGTTGAAGCTGTGTCATTGTGGATAGCCCCAATTCAAGTATGTTTGTGCTATTTTATTTTATTTTCATGAGACGAGTGACGAAACAAGTCCACTCCACGGAGGACGTACCCTTTGTTGCATTGTAGCGCGTCCATCTCAGACGCTCAGCGAACTATACAGAGCTATTATGGATGTTTCAATATGTGATAAAACCCGAATCGAGGAACTCCGTAGAAGAACTAATATCGACATATTAGTTATTTTAGAGTTTTGTTTGTGTTTATTTTTTTATTATACCCTGACTTGTACTCATCCTATCCTATCCTACTAATATTATAAATGCGAAAGTTTAGATGTTTGGATGTTTGTGTTTCAATCACGTTAAAACCACTGAACCAACTTGGATGAAACTTGGCACATATGTAGCTCGTAACCTGGATTGACACATAGGCTACTTTTTATCCCGAATAATTAACAGGATCTATAGGATAAAATGAACGAAAAGGATTAGCAGCGCCAATTGGCAAGAGGATTTCATTGTCATGTCATGTCACGTCAGTTTGACAGGGCGTAGTACTACCTCTTTGGTCTAACAACTAGCGTTTGAAATTCCAGTAGGTACGAGTTCGGTGTAATGAGGTGTAATGTCAAGTTTCTCAAAGAAGTATCCGCTCGGTACACGCACAGATAATATAATGTACACGGAAACTGTAGACGCGTACGAAGTCGCGGGTAACTGCTAGTACCTAAATAAAATGCAATTCATTCACTCACACCACTACTATCGTTTGCTATTATGTTTAAGTGGTAGGTAGGTCATGGTATGTACCTAGGTAGGTGTACCAAACAAACGTAACAAACGATAATATCTATGATATTACTTATCACAAACTTCGAGAAAAGCCGCTGGTGAAAGCTAGTAAGTCAAACAAATACAACTGTCAATTAAGTCATCGAAAAATACCATTTTCTGGCAGACAACCGTTGTTTTTGATGAAGTTTGAATGTCGAATAACTAAGTATTCCCGTTGCTTTTCAATAAAATTATTACGTATAATAAAACTACGTTACAAGTACATTGTAACAAAGAAAGTTTCATTAATGCGAGTTTAAAAAAATCGGGACCTGGGCTCCATAGATTTTTGCCCCAGACCCTTTGATTGAAATCTGTCGATAAACTACAGCAAACATTCCCTATTTTCTCCCCTATTTTCCCCCCAACCAAAATTCGACAATTTTTTTTTAATAAATCAAGGAACAGTGTGCCGATTTTCGTCCAAATCGGTTGATAAATACGACCAGAGGGGCAAGTACGAGTTTACATTGTGCATAATAATCAGCGCACATTAGTGTGCTGGACGTCAGACGTATTGCACACTGTAAACTCATACTCGCCCCTCTGCTCCGACGCCGGCCACACTTCCGCGGTCCGCGGCGGCCGCCATTTCGTTACAGTGCCGCGTTGACTTCGCACGTGTTTGTGGATGTCGAATGTTCCGACGATTCCGCAAATCCAACTACAGGTCTTGATCGCAGCGGAATTCATTCAGCGGCCTCGCTACTCCAAAATCGCGGCGGAGGTGTGAGGCGGGTGATACTACAAAAAAAAAGAAGTTGAGAAAAAAGAAAACAAATGACAGCCGACTTGAGGAATAACTCGACTTGACTAAATTTATTTAGTAAGTTACTTGACACTGGCAAAAATTGTCCGTTGAGGCCCTAAAATAAGAGTAGAAGAACATTGAAGGATTCGAGTTCTGCTGTAATGTTCCCAAATAATTTATAAGTTAAAAAACTGGAAAACCGACTTCAACTCGACTACCAGCTTCATCATCAGATGATGATGACGATGATGACAGTTCATTGGGAATGTTCTAGTCACTATAAACACCACATAAAAGTCACAGGAAAGCAAAATACGCAATTTGGTGCACGTGGTTGGTGTTGATTCTTTAGAGGAACAACTGGTGGGTTTTTGCTTTTCTCCAATTAAATGCGGTTTGAATGTACAAACTGGGTTTATTGACAAATTTAGAAAAATGTAAAAATTTAGGTGTGCACCACAAAGGGTCCATCGTTGCTAGCAGTAAAATGGTAGGCGCTACGCCGCAACTTGGCATATTGCATCGTTGCTAGCAGTAAAATAGTAGGCGCTGCGCCGCGCCGGGCATATTTTTTTCAGTTATTTCTATTTATAACCCAAACTACTCAACCGATTTTGATGAAAATAAAATGGGACCAATCTGGAAGTATATCCTTTCAGATGAAAAAAGAATTTTTGAAATCGGTTCATAAATGACGGAGTTCTGAGGTAACAAACATTAAAAAAAAAAAAAAAAAAAAAAAAAACATACAACCGAATTGAGAACCTCCTCCTTTTTTGAAGTCGGTTAAAAAGCAAATAAAACGCAAGAAACATTTCTTTCAACTATGCCTCATAAATCATAGAGTGCGTATTCAAAACTAGATGTCGCCACTAGTAGATTAGAACGCGCCAACGCTGCGTTTTAGGAATTACGTGGTGGCTACGCTTGTAGTTATTATGGTATACTCATAATTGAGATGCATAAAAATCTCTAAATCACCACTACTCAAACCAGTACAGTGAAATGCGAGAATGTCGTTGATGGACCGAAATTTCCTGATACTATTCTATGAAGATGAAAGGAAAATTCAAAAAATATTGACGGAAGAATAAGAACTGTTCAATTTTGAAAATAGGTTAGATTTATAAACATTGATGGGATAGGTTAAAAAATATTGATAGACTAGGTTTATAAATATTGATAGATTAGGTTTATAAATATTGATAGATTAGGTTTATAAATATTGTTATTATGTAGATGAAAGGAAAATTCAAAAAATATTGACGGAAGAAAAAGAACTTCAATTTTGAAAATAGGTTAGGTTTATAAACATTGATGGGATAGGTTAAAAAATATTGATAGACTAGGTTTATAAATAGGTTAGGTTAGGTTTTTTTTTTTTTTTTTTTTTTTTTTTTTTTTTTTTCTTGTTCCCCTGGCAAGTATGTGTCAAGGTTTTTTCTACTTTTATTTTATTTTTATCTTTTTACTTTAATTCCTCTTTCTAATACAGTATTTCTTATTCTAGGTACATTCTTTTTATATCTTATTACTGTTTTATAGTTAAGCTAGTTCTATTTTCACATGTTTTATCGACTTTTATCTATTTATGCTGGTTTTATATATATGTATCAATATATATATTCAACAAGACTTATCTAACGATTTTTATTTCTTACTATTACCTTATTTGCTACTTTTACACAATACGAAATGAACTTATCTCTACTATTCTTATTTGTTATCAACTCGTTTACATTTTCTTCTTTTATATTAATGTCCAGTTCTAATTCGCTTTCAAATCTTTCTCTTCCAAAGGCAGGGCATTCAAACAGGATGTGTGGTATGGTCTCTTTTTTATCGGGTTCACAGATGCACTCTGGGCTTTCCTTGCATTTGAAGCGGTTCAGATACTCGGAAAACCCACCGTGCCCTGTCATGACCTGTGTCAGTATCCCAGTCGGGGTTATCCTCCTGACGGTCTTATAGGCCTTAGTGGCATCCGGGAAGAAGATTTTAGTCACTGCTGCAGTTTCTCCAGTCGAGTACCTCTGGTTCCATTTGTGCAATGTCTCTGTCCGGATTTTGCGCTTTATGGCAGATATCGGGCACTGTTCGTAGTGAGGTCTGGTTTTTATCTTCTGGGCCGCGTCTTTCGCCAGTTGGTCGGCTCTCTCATTGCCTTCCATCCCCGCGTGTGCCTTGATCCAGTACAAGGAAATTTCCTTGTTCTGGTCTTTGCTGGCTTTTAAATTCTTACGAATCTCTACCGCTAGGGGGTGGATGGAACTCCAGTTGATGATGGCCTCGAGTGATGACCTAGAGTCACTATATATGCCGAAGGTTGATTCCGGGCTCATAAATATCTCGCGCGTGGCCTCGAGGATTGCTAACAGTTCTGCCTGGTAGACCGTGCAATCAGACGACAGCTTGAGTTTTCGGGATTTGGTTTCAGCTTCGCCAGTCCATAAGGACAGCGCTGCTCCAACCTTCCCCTCAATTCTGCTGCCGTCTGTGAAGATCCGTACAGCTTGATTGCTGTTGGTGTTGAGTTGTTGGTCTACCAGGCATGTGAATGTTAGGGCTATGTGTTCAGCCGGATGCGGTGTTTGGTTAGGTTAGGTTAGGTTAGGTTAGGTTAGGTTAGGTTTTTTTTTTTTTTTTTTTTTTTTTTTTTTTTTTTCGTTCTTTTTTTCCTCTGGCGAGTAAGTGTCAGAGTCTTTTTCTACTTTAATTCTTTTTAAAACATTTACTTATAATGTGAGCTTTGCTAATTTACTGACTAATATACAATTTTTAGTTTTGCTTTCCAGTGTCCTACTTTTGCTTGGGATGGGTTAAGGTATTTGGTTCTTTCTTTATTTACAAATCGTTTTTTCCATCTTATACTTATGCTTTACCTTTTTATCTTAATTAATCTATTTTCTATCTTATCTTAGTTTTATACACAGTTTTTTACTTTTACAATTTTATGCTGATGTTTTAATATATATTTCAATATATATTTTCAACATACTTGAACAGCTTTATTTATTTCTTGCTATAACTTTATTTCCTATCTTTATACAATATGTGATAAACTTATTTCTATCATACTTATTTTCTACTAATTTGTTTGCATTTTCGGCGGTTAGGGCCATGCCTAGTTCCTGCTCGGCTTCGTATCTCAATTTACCATAAGCTGGACATTCAAATAGTATATGTGGGACTGATTCTATTTTACCGGGTTCACAGATGCACGATGGATCCTCCTTACATTTAAACCGGGTTAAATATTCGGAAAATCCACCGTGCCCTATCATTATTTGCGTCAGTACCCCTTTTGGCTCAATCTGCCTAACCGTTTTGTATGCTCTGATGGCGTCGGGAAAAAACATTTTTGTGATGGCTGCGGTTTCACTGTTTTTGTACCTATCGTTAAAATGACCAAGAGTTTCTAGCCGGAGTTGCCGTCTTACGAAGGAAATGGGGCATAGGTCGTAATTTGGCTTTATTTTCAGACCAAGGGCCGCGTCCTTTGCCAGTGTATCTGCTCGCTCATTACCCGCTAAACCTGCGTGGGCTTTAATCCAAAATAAAGCGACAGTTTTATTTTGGTCTCTTATAGCGGTCCGCAGATTGTGTCGTATTTCGACAGCAATCGGGTGTAGAGAGCCGTAGTTTGCTATAGTTTCGAGCGAGGACCTCGAGTCACTATATATTCCAAAGCTCGTCTCCGAGCTCTTCAGGATCTCCCTCGAGGCTTTACATATTGCGAGCAATTCAGCCTGGTAGACGGTGCAGTGGGACGATAGCTTCAACTTGTAGGTTTTGGTCTCCGCTAGCATATTCCATACGGATAATGCTGCTCCAACCTTGCCTTCAAGTTTACTGCCGTCCGTGAACATTCGGACTGCGTAACCGCTGTGAATGTCCACCTGCTGTTGGTCTTCCAGGCTTACGAATTCCAGGCTTATATGCTCCGCCGGGTGGGGTGACTCCGTAGGTGCGACGACTTTCTCCATTTCCCTATCTCCTAGCGCCAGCCGGGGGACTAATCTCCTTGCCTCGTACAGAGCGGCTGCCTCCTGTATTCTGAGGTCGAGTGGCAGAATTCCGGCTAGCACCAGTGCCGAGTTTAGGGAGACGGTTCTATACGATCTACACAGTTTCTGAGCAAAGCCACGCTGGACAGCATTTAACTGTTTTTGTATACACCATTTACGCGTTGCCGGTGCCCAAACGCTGGAGGCGTACATGATAATCGGCTCAACGACTGCCATATAAATGCTACGGATTACTTCTGGGTGGAGGCCCCAACTAATCCTTGCGGCTCGCGATAGCTGCTTGAACACGTTCAATGCCTTCTTGCAAGCGTTTGCTGCATGGCTATTGAACGTGAGTTTGCTGTCTATCGTGAGCCCCAAGATTTTAACTTCGTCTGACATACCAATGTCGATCCCGCCCATGCTCAGGCGTGGGGTGTCATATTTAAGCTTTTTTGTGATAACCATCGCGTTGGTTTTGTGTGGCGCAAACTTCAACTTATTTCTGACACCCCACTCCTGGACATGCGCGAGCGCGGCATTCGCATGTCTTTCAACCTCTAATGCTGTTTCCCCATCAAAGACCAGTACAACATCATCAGCGAAGGCCTGACAGTAATCCCCTCTTTGTTCCAGCTCCTTAAGCAGCGGGTCCAGTATGAGGTTCCAAAGGATTGGTCCTCCGATGGAGCCCTGGACGCAGCCCTTGGTGGTAGTTCTGCTGACTTCTTGCCCTGCGTACCTAACGCTAACCTTTCTGCTATCGAGGTAACTATCCAAAAGCCGTCTTACGTTTATGGGGCATTTTTCCTGTGCCAACCGAATTCTTATAATAGGCCACCATGCACTATCAAAAGCCCCCTCTATGTCCAACGATACGAGCGTGACCAGTTTTTTCTCCTTGAGCTTGTTGTGTATATTTTGCATAAGGACATAGAGGGAATCTTCCGTGCTTTTTTGCGGCATGAACCCGTATTGCCGTGTACTTAGCCTTGGGAGGATATGCCATCTGATTCTGTTAACTAACATTTTTTCCAGGACTTTACTCATCACCGGCAGCAATCCTATAGGCCTATAAGACTTTGCTTGCGTGTAGTCTTCTCTGTTTGGTTTCCGAAGCACTACCACGGTTGCTTTTTTCCAGCTTTTCGGGAAATAGCCTAATTCTAAGCATTTGTTGGCCAGTGATAAGAAAAAACCCGGATCATGTGTTATCGTGTGTTTACAAATGTCTGCCGTTAATCCATCTGATCCTGGGGCCTTCTTTGGATTGAAACTGTTGACCACATTTTTAAGTTCTCCAAGGGTAAATGGTGGGTCATGGGTCTCAGTATGTCCCTGGCCGTTTATGTGTTCAGCTAATTTTCTAATTTTCCGGTGGTCTTCTGTATCCGTTTCTTCCTCATCATCTGGATAAAACGTTCTGGCAAGCATTTCCGCGGATTCATATGGACTCAAAACCTTCCCATCTTTGACCAGCGGCAGATCCTCGCTCCTCTTTGTCGTCCTTCCGATCACCCTGTAGATCCCTTCCCACATGCTTTCCCTATCCTGTTTTTCGCAAAACCCTTTCCAGCTTTCTATTTTCGCTCTTTGAACTTCATTCTCATATTTTTCTTTTGCTTGCAGGTACTCATCTACAACTTTTGCTCTCCGGACCGGCGCTGCGCACTTGATTCTCCGCTTCATGGTGGTAGCTGACTTCTTCAGTTTGGTAAGTTCTTCGGACCACCACGGCATGGTAAGTACTTCATTTGTCTTCTTTTTTGGTATTGTATGCGTGCATGTTTGTGTGATTGTTTGTGTGTATTTATCTACTAACTGGTCTAATTCTACTTTACTCTCAATTTTTTCTATTTCTATTATGTTTATGTTGTCTTCTATTTTTAATTGGGCCAGTTTCTCATGAAACTGGCTCCAATTTGCTTTTTTTGTATTATAAATTCTAGTGGTTCGTACTATGTTTGTCCCTACAGCTTTTTCAAGTCTTATGTTAAAAGTAATACCATTGTGGTCCGAGCTTATTAGGTCATCTCTGACCTTCCAGTCCTCAACCAAATCCAGGACGTCTACGGAGCAGGCCGTTAGGTCAACATAACTAGAGTATGTTTTTCCCCCCCTTACAGTGTCAAAAGTGGGCACGTCTCCATTGTTGAGTACCTGCAAGCCCATGTCCTCAATAGCTCCAGACATATCTTCACCCCTGTGGTCTGTCTTAGGGCTACCCCACCAGGCGCTCTTAGCATTTGAGTCACCTCCCATGATAATTCTTCTAGATCCTAGTTTTTCCTCTATGTTTTTGAGCTGCTGCAGGTATGGCTCTATGGGTTGGTCGGGCTCGAAATAGAAGGAAACTATTGAAATCTCCCAGGCACCAGTTCGGATCTTTACCACAACGATGTTATTTGTGGTAAGTTCTGGGTACTGTATAACGTCTAAGCAATGGTCAAATACCGCTATTGCTGCCTTCACAGTCCCTTCTCCTTGACTAGTGCACTGGAAGATTCGCGATCCTCGGTAGTCCTTCATCCTCTTCGTTCCTCCCACATACGGCTCCTGCAGCAGTGCAAGGGCAAACTTTCCTTCGTGAGCTTCTATCATCAGCTCGTTGGTTGCCAAGTCTTTCCGCTGGAGGTTTGCCTGGATCATTGGGAACAGTTTCTCATTGGTTGGGGTACCCTGATTGATTGCTCTTCTATTGCTAGGGACGCCCTTAGCAGTACGCTATGGTGGCTCGAGCCAACGCGTCCCACTTCTTGCGCACTGGGCATTCTTGTGAGAACGCATTGTGTTCAGCTCGGTCCAATTTTGCGAGTCTGCAGTTGCAGCAAGACGGAGGCGCTCCGGCAAGCCAGTCAGCACAGTCAGACTTCATATGAGGCCCTCCGCAGTGGCTGCACTTTTCGACCGTGGTTTTGCAGAAACGCCTACCGTGCCCATACCCCAAACACAGCGAACACTGCACCAGCGGTGATTGGTCTGCCACTTTGATTCGCTGCAGGTCAATGCGGACTTCTTCGGCATCCATCATGCGGTTCCATATTTTGGGGGAGACTCTCAGAACTATGTGGCATGTGTGCTGATTTCTAGCATTCTTCCTATATCGGACCTCTAATCTGTTGTCTTCTTTGTTGAGCTTCTGGAAAATAGTCTCATTCTGTTTTCTTAGGGCGTTCAGGACATCTTCATCGCTGTTAAATTGCAGGACGTCTCTAAGGATCAGGAGTGGGTCCTTGTTTTTAATCTCCTCGACAACGAGGTGGGTCTCCGATTTTTCCAGCCTCTCTTTGATCTTCTGCCTTTCTTCCTCTGTCCTGCAGCCTACAATGACTTTCCTGTCCTTTGCTTTCCTGACTCTATCCACTGTTACCCATCCCTCTTTCGCATTTACTGCTTCCCTTATCTTGCTTAAGACCTGATCTCCAGAGTCATTCTCATCTTTGGAGGTTATTACTACTGAGTGTAGCACGGCCTGTTCACAAGGCTGCCGCCTGGGCTGGCCGGCTGCTGCTACACTGGCATATGTAGTTTTCTCCAGGATCTCTTTCTGCTTTTCCATAGCTTCCTTCAGACTCTCCATCTTTTCATTGTTCTCCTGTATAAGTTTTGCATGCTCTTCCATTTTCCGCAGTAATTCTCTTTCCTCTTTTCTCTCTCCTTTCGTAGGTTCCTTCTCCTTTTCAGGTTCTATCTCCTTCTCTGGTTGTTTCTTTGCTTGTCCTTTTACGCTTTCAGATTCTTTGACCAGTTGGTAGAGCCTTTCGACAGCCTGTGTTACCTCTGTCTTTATCTCGGTTTTGATGTTTCTCGAGTTCGACAGATTTATTTTGGCCTTGGTAACACAGGCTTTTGCTTCCGCCAACCGGTCAGCGTACTTTACTTTTTGCTGTACTGGAGGGCTACAGAGTATCTCCAACACCAGGCCCCCCTGTGGTTTGCTAGGTTGCGAGAGTGTTTTCTTGGGCTTGGGAGGCTCCACCGATGGCGCTTTCTTCGGGGGGGTACGGAGCTTCGGGTTGGAGTCTGGCTTGCCTGACTCCCAGTCCCCAATGCTTCTACGCACGGAAGAGGTTTTGCCTGGTGAGCTGGCAGCCACCGGCGTGTACCCTGATGTGGTCGGTTTTTGGCCGTCTTCACCTACGGCCTTGGCTCCCTTGGCTGGAGTGCGGAATCCGAACATTTTCGAAAGGGTTTTCAGAGGGACACGTCAAATAAAGTAAATTTAATAAAATTGTAAATAACTTAAAACTATTGTCAAAAAGTTGTATATAAAGGCGCAGCAGGGCCTTTATCAGAACTCATTGTTGCCAGCGGCTACACGGGTGGGCGTGGAAATCAAACTCAACGGTTTCTTGCACACAAATAAATCTTCAATTATGCCAGTATAATCACACACAGCCAATAACAATAATTTTAGTCAAGATAGTATTCGTTTTACTGTTTTACAAGATATTTAGAAGCGATTTGTCGTAGATGTGGTGCGCTGCCTCTCTTAGCCTCCATCCAAAAGTGCCACCACAAGATGGCTGCCCCGCTACCATCAACACGACACTCCGCTAGAGTGAACTCGTTTGTCACCCTTGACCATAGACCCTTTGAATGTTGACAGCTTGACGACGCGCCGCCGTCATATATAAAAATAATTATTACTTAACTTAAAACAAACAATAACCTAACCAACTTTTGTTCCCGGGAGGAACCGTGTTTTGTGGTTATAATACCGTCTCGGTAAGCGTCGGTTTACCTATGACCAGGTATTTAAAAATAATTTTGGTAAAAACCAAAAATAAAAAAGTCAAAACGTAAATGCGTCAACACAAAAACTTTTAATGGTATAGATAAGACAGGGTATCTCTGTCTTAACACGACTTAGAAAACCGGAACCGAAAATGTGCTCTAGTTTAGGAGTTACTAAGGTTTGAAGGTGTCTTCCCCCACGGAAATCGACTTTTCTTACCTTAGTAACTACAATCTGGGTGGGCGGGAGATTTTTTCGTGAATTTAGGCGATAATCGTGTTTTTTCTTTTGCAGGTACGTGCGGGGACGTCGGGCAAGGGTGAACCAGCCACGCGATTTGCAGAAACACGCCAGATGGACGGGACAGAGCGAAAAAACGCGCGAAAAACGACCAAAATCAGAGGAAAAACCCAATTTTTCAACGATTTTTCTATGACAGGTGCACCGATGAACGGGCTCCACGGATAGAGCGCGGCGAGCCGCTTCCAACGATATAGCGCACGGCTATGGTCACTCAAGTATGGAGTCAAGAAAAATGTTTCCAAATTTTCACCTAATTAAGAAAATGCGAATTTTCAAAAATGAAAATTCGCGCTAAACCGGCGCAACGCACCACAAACAACGGTCTAAACACAGTACCAATCAATTTTAAAAAATAAATTTTGAAAATAAAAATAATGTAAAAATCTACAAAAATATTCTAAGTCCCTAGAAAATTGCGCGAAAAACGTCAAAATTCCACGTTTTTTATATAGAACGTGGGTCCTATTATAATTTTAACGCGAAATGGCGTCGAGACGCGTATTTTGATGCGCGGCACGCGACAATATCTCAACAAAATTTTTTATGTTTTTGTATGGTTAGGTTAGGTTAGGTTAGGTTAGGTTAGGTTAGGTTAGGTTAGGTTAGGTTAGGTTAGGTTAGGTTAGGTTAGGTTAGGTTAGGTTAGGTTAGGTTAGGTTAGGTTAGGTTAGGTTAGGTTAGGTTAGGTTTTTTTTTTTTTTTTTTTTTTTCAGATTACCGTTTCTAAACGGTACCACAGTGTCCCTCAGCCAGGATGCCGAGTAGTTGGTTTTACAATTTTGATGATTTACATTTTATGTTTCAAAAAAAAAGACTTTAACTATTTATCACATATTTATCTTTACCAAATTACGCAAATTAAAACTGTTATGATTATTTTACTTTATCTGTTTTTAAACTAATTTTAGCTTTGAATACTTAAGTACAAGCATCTTAACAATTTAAGTATTTTTAAATTTTTGTTTACCAAGGTTTTAATACTTCTTTAAATTGTACAAATATTTACTTATTCCTACAGACACAATACATGTGCATAATTAATAATATTTGACACCTGGAATCTAATACTAATTTTAATTGTTTAACTGAAATGGTAGGGTACTTATTTTACTTTTTTGTTTTTGTGGTTTTTGCATTTTATTTTTAACTTAAAATTATTAATTCTATTTTACTGTTTTTTACATGTGCTATTTATGAAGTTTTTGCTGGTTGTATTATATATACATCAATATATAAATGCCAACAAGGCTTATCTAACTTATATTTTAATTTTATACGTATTTTAATGTTTTTTACTATTTTACAGTTGAGGTTAGGTTAGGTTAGGTTAGGTTAGGTTAGGTTAGGTTAGGTTAGGTTAGGTTAGGTTAGGTTAGGTTAGGTTAGGTTTTTTTTTTTTTTTTTTTTTTTTTTTTTTGAAATTACCGTTTCTAAACGGTACCACAGTGTCCCTCAGCCAGGATGCCGAGTAGTTGGTTTTACAATTTTCATGATTTACATTTTATGTTTCAAAAAAAAAGACTAACTATTTATCACATATTTATCTTTACCAAATTACGCAAATTAAAACTGTTATGATTATTTAACTTTATCTGTTTTTAAACTTATTTTAGCTTTGAATACTTAAGTACAAGCATCTTAACAATTTAAGTATTTTTAAATTTTTGTTTACCAAGGTTTTAATACTTCTTTAAATTGTACAAATATTTACTTATTCCTACAGACACAATACATGTGCATAATTAATAATATTTGACACCTGGAATCTAATACTAATTTTAATTGTTTAACTTAAATGGTAGGGTACTTATTTTACTTTTTTGTTTTTGTGGTTTTTGCATTTTATTTTTAACTTAAAATTATTAATTCTATTTTACTGTTTTTTACATGTGCTATTTATGAAGTTTTTGCTGGTTGTATTATATATACATCAATATATAAATGCCAACAAGGCTTATCTAACTTATATTTTAATTTTATACGTATTTTAATGTTTTTTACTATTTTACAGTTGAAGGCCAAAGTTCTTTTTTGTTTTATGCCCGAGACTTTTCTCACCGAGTGCTTGTTATTGTTTCGCTTTTCAGGGGTAAGCGGCCGACCATGGTCAACATGGCCAAGACAGTTTACTTGGACAGCTACTTTTGTGGCTCTTCGGTGACGGCGCCTTTTTGCGCTTATAGCTTTGCCAGGGGCCACTTTAGCAGTGATAGGCTATGGTGGCCCTAGCCAGTGCGTCCCACTTCCTCCTGATTGCACACTCAGGACTGAAGGCGCTATGATCTGCCTTATCAGCCTTGGCGTGCAGGCAGTTGCAGCAGGAAGGAGTCGCACCGGCGAGCCAGTCAGCACACTCCGTCCTCATGTGGGGCCCCCCACAGTGGCTGCATTTGACGATGGTCTCCGTGCAGAACCGTCGCCCATGGCCATAGCCGAGACACAGCGAGCATTGCACAAGTGGTGACTGGTCAGCCACTTTTACTCGCTGGAGGTCTATGACGACGGTTTCTGCATGGACCAGACGCTGCCATACTGCAGGGGACACCCTCATGATTACGTGCTGTGTCTGATTATTTCTGGTGCTTTTCTTATACACAATGTCTATTTTATTTACTGTTTGGTCTAAATCTTTTAATAATTTGCTATTCTGTTTCCAGATGGAATTTAGTATGTCCTGGTCTGTGTTAAAGGTGAACACATTTTTGAGGATCACCAATGGGTTCTTATTTTTAACCTCTTCTACGGTCAGGTACTCTTCCGCACTCTTTAGTCTTTCCTTTACTTGCTGTCTTTCCTCCTCTGTTTTACATCCCACAATCACTTTTCTATCCTTTGCTTTCCGGATCTTTTCTATGGCTATTCCTCCTTCCTTTGCTTTAATCGTATCTCTTATCTTTTTCATGACTTCATCACCTTTATCTTGGTCATCCTTCGACGTAACTACGACTGAGTAAAGCGCGGTGTGCTCAGGGAACTGCCTCCCAGGATGCGCCGCTGCTACACTCGCGTACGTCTGCTTTTCCATTCTTTCCTGCTGTGATTCTATCTTCTCCTGTAACTTTTCCATCTTAATACTGTTCTCACGTATGAGCTTTGCATGCTCTTCCAGTTTCTCTATAAGGTCTTTTTCTTCCTTTCCCTTCTCCGTCTTTTCCTCTTTCTCTGGCTCTTTTTGTTTCTCCGGTTTGGTCATCTTCTTTTCTCCTGATTCTTTTTCACTTTCCGATTCTTTAACTAACTGATACAATCTCTCAATTGCGTGCAGTACCTCAGTTTTTATCTCTGTCTTGATATTTCTAGAGTTCCCCATATTCACCTTTGCTTTCGTAAGACAAGCCTTTGCTTCGGCTAGTCGACTGGTGTATTTGGGCTGTGCCGGTGGACTTCTCACAGCCTCCATCGGTACCTTCACACCCACTTTACTTCCTTGCGAAGGTACTTTTTTCGGCTTTGGGAGTTCCACCGGCGCAGATTTCTTCGGAGTGGTTGGAGTGAGTGAGTCTGTTTTGCCAGACTCCCACTCTCCGATACTTCTCCGGACGCTTGACGTTGACGGCCTGTCACTTTCCTGCACAGCTGGTGGTGTAGTTGAGGTTCTTCTGGGGAGCTCGTTCGAAGTTTGTCTGCTCTTGGCAGGAGTGCGGAAGCCGAACATATTGTAAAGAGGTTAGAGGGACACGTGTAAAGATAATCTAAGGTAAATTTGTAAAAGTAGTATAGAGAAAATTATTTTTGTCAATTTGTATATAATATTTTTATTGTCTATCTTATAGCTAACTAATACTAACAAAAACTGTGTTCTCGACAGAGACAGATTCTAAATCTGTTTTCTTAAGGACGTAACCACCCCTATAGAGGTGGGATATGTCAATTTTTTACGATTTATGAAATTATAAAGTCAAATCTTAAGGGACGATACTTAGATGTTTATTTATTAGTTACGCAAAAGGCCTATATTTACACAATGCGAAATCCGAAAACCGTATTCTGATATGTGCTTTAGTTTAGAAGTTATTAAGGTTTAAAGGTGACTTTCCCTATGAAAATCCACTCTTCTTACCCTAGTAACTTCAATATGGGAGGGTGGGCGTTCGATTTTTTCGTGAATTTTGTCGATAATCGTGTTTTTTCTTTTGCAGGTACGTGCGGGGACGTCGGGCAAGGGTGAACCAGCCACGCGATTTGCAGAAACACGCCAGATGGACGGGACAGAGCGAAAAAACGCGCGAAAAACGACCAAAATCAGAGGAAAAACCCAATTTTTCAACGATTTTTCTATGACAGGTGCACCGATGAACGGGCTCCACGGATAGAGCGCGGCGAGCCGCTTCCAACGATATAGCGCACGGCTATGGTCACTCAAGTATGGAGTCAAGAAAAATGTTTCCAAATTTTCACCTAATTAAGAAAATGCGAATTTTCAAAAATGAAAATTCGCGCTAAACCGGCGCAACGCACCACAAACAACGGTCTAAACACAATACCAATCAATTTTAAAAAATAAATTTTGAAAATAAAAATAATGTAAAAATCTACAAAAATATTCTAAGTCCCTAGAAAATTGCGCGAAAAACGTCAAAATTCCACGTTTTTTATATAGAACGTGGGTCCTATTATAATTTTAACGCGCAATGGGCGTCGAGACGCTTATTTTGATGCGCGGCACGCGACAATATCTCAACAAAATTTTTTATGTTTTTGTATGGGTTAGGTTAGGTTAGGTTAGGTTAGGTTAGGTTAGGTTAGGTTAGGTTAGGTTAGGTTAGGTTAGGTTAGGTTCCACGGACCTCCACGGACCTGCTGGGGTGTCCCAGTGGGCGGTGAGGTGTACACCGACGTGGCGCGTCCCCGGGTTGCGGATAGGGGGTTTCCGGTGTGCCATAAATTCCCTAATGGGGTTTATAGGTAACGCTGGCGCGGACAAAACACTGGGGGGGAAATGGGTTTCGGCTCCTCCGCGCTGTTCTCCGTTTGGCGAAAACAACAGTGGATGGAGCCAGGCGCGCACATTCCAATGATCTTCAAGGCTATACCGCAGGGCTTCCCATACGGAAAGGCTTGGAGGGAGGGATTAGTGCTGCGCATTTTGGCGGGGCCCAAGATGGGCCTGTCTGGCGAGACGGGTGTGCCCTTTTCAGGGCGCACGGATGATGTGAGCGTTCACAGCCCGATGACCGCAAAGGCTATGCCGCAGGGTTACCCATACGGATAGGCTTTGGGAGAGGGCAAACGCATCTTGGCGGGGCCTAGTGTAGGTCTGTCAAGTAAGACGGGTCCGCCCTTTTCAGGGCGCGACAGAGTGGAGGATTTGGCGGGCTAAGTGGTACGGACTGTATCGCTCAGTAGCGCCGGGGAGTTTACGCCGACTCTCTAACCGGGTTCACATTGCTAACTTCAACGACCTCCGTATTGGCGATAAGGGGGTATGTTGTGGCTTTGTGAATCCGACGAGGGCTTGCCTTAATTGGCCGGTCTGAGAAGGACAATCTCGATACAAAACCCGTGAGAAAACACGTAAAAACCTGCGGATACCGGGGGACCTCCGCAGTATTTACCCTTCCCCGGACAAAGGGCTCTGGACGGGGTGACGACTTTTCCCTATTACTCGTGGGATTTATTATGGAATCATTTAAAACTTTAAAAAACAAAGACGATAAGGACCAGTGGGGTCGTGAGGAGAATGGAAGTGATGGCGCAGTGGCGCTTGTGAACATGACGAAAGAGGCGCGTGTTGTTTTAACGCGCAGTGTGACCTCGGAGAAAAGCGATGAAGATTTGCCTATCGCTTCGGCGAGATTAGTAAATCTTTCCGACACGGATTCTGACGGAAGCTTCCAATCGGTTGCTGCACTGCCTTCGCCTGAAGACAGTCGTTTCTGGAGAAAACGCCGTTTGGTGGGTGATGACTCCGACAATGGCGATGATGAGAGGCCGCCCAAGGCACTGGCGGCCAGAAGGGGGCGTGGACGTCCTCCCACTACGGGGAAATTCGTCGGCTTGGCTAAGGCCAAGGCTGATCTGAATGCCGCCAAAGCCGAAGAACTGCGTCTAAACGCTGAATTGGAGATGGCTGAGGATATAAAGCGGAAGCGAGAAGCCAAAGCCGCCATGTTCCGTAAATCTACGGAAGTGATGGTATTGAGTGACAATGAGAGCCAAGAGTCATCCGATCTGGCTAAGTTGGTGTCAGGCTCCATAGACACCATCATGAAGGTTGCCACGACGTCCAGCCACTTAAAAGGGACGTACGTGCGAGCGTTGAAGGAAGCGGCGGAAACCATTAAAGTTTCCTTCGAAGAAATACGCTCGCGTACAATGACGGAGGAGGTTGCCCGTTTGGAGGCAGCCAACGCAAAGCTCGCACGTGAGCTCGAAGAAGTCCGCAAGGAGATGGCCCAGATGCGTCTGCTCACTCAGCAGCCGGCATCGACCGCAGCGCCAACTCCAGCTACTATCGAAGACATAGTGCGCGTTGTCATGACCCAATGTGGAACCATGGTGGACGCGCGTTTCGATGGCCTAGAAGACCGCTTGTTGCCTGAAAAACGCCTGCGGCCCCCGCTGGCAGCGGATAAGAAGAAAAACGTGGCCAACGCAAGTGCGAAAGTCACGGCTCGGGCGCCTTCCCCTCCTCGGGAAGCTGTGGCCAGCACCAGTGGAGTGACTAAGCCTCCCAAGGGAGCAAAACAGAAGGTAGCGGAGGCCGCTGAGCCACGTCCGCCTAGTCCCACGCCGAAGCCTATGGACGAAGGGTGGAACGTGGTAACCCGTAAAGGTACCAAAGCAGCCAAGGCCGCAAAAGCCACCAAGGCAGCGGCAGCTAAGGCCACGAAGGAGCCAGTGACACGGCCCGTGCAGAGCCAGAAGGCTAACAAGAAGAACAAGCGAGGAGGACTGAAGGTGCCTCGTTCGACAGTGGTCGTACTGACGCTGCAGCCGGAAGCAGTAGAAAAAGGCGTTACCTATCATCAGGTTCTCACTGATGCTAGGGAGCGCATTGATTTGCAGGCGCTTGGCATTGAAGGCGTCAAGTTTCGGACCGCCGCCACAGGTGCCCGAGTGTTGGAGGTGCCTGGTGCTGCTAGTGCAGAGAAGGCTGACTCTCTAGCTAATAAGCTTAGAGAGTCTCTTAGTGGAGCTCTTGTCCGGGTCTCTAGACCCGAGAAGAGCGTGGAAGTGCGCCTGTCGGGTCTCGATGACTCCGCGAGTGCGGAGACTGTGGCGGCGGCCGTTGCTAAAGTGGGCGGCTGTGCTGTAGATTCCGTGAAGATTGGCAACATTGTGCGGCCCCCAGGACGTCAAGGTACGGTCTGGCTACGCTGTCCCGTTGCTGCAGCGAAGAAAGTAGCAGCTGGAAAATTCATTGTGGGCTGGATCAAAGTATCGGTTAAGATACTAGAGTCCAGGCCCCTACAATGCTACAGATGCCTAGAAGTTGGGCACGTGGGTGTAAAGTGTCCGTGTGACCAGGACCGTAGTGAACTTTGCTTCCGCTGTGGCAAGTCTGGGCACAAGGCAGTAGAGTGCGGTGCTGAGCCTCATTGTCCGGTGTGCGAAGCAGCCGGCAAGAAGGCCGACCATCGTGTTGGGGTTAAGGCCTGCAAAGGTATGACCGCAACCAAAGGCAAAAAAGGAGGAAAACAGACGGCTCGCGTAGGCTCTACAGCCCCCTCGCAGCCATCTGCGCGCCCAGACGCGCGAGAGGAGGATCGGATGGACTCCAATTAGGATGGCCATCCGATTCCTGCAGGCGAACATCAACCACTCCGCCAGGGCTCAGGATCTTCTGCTCCAGAGCCTGGCGGAGTGGTCAACACAAATTGCAGTGGTTGCTGAGCCTTACCTGGTCCCTTCCCGAGATAACTGGGTGGGAGACCGAGAGGACTCGGTGGCCATTATGGCGCAGTCATCCACGGGATCACTGCCCTTCGAAAAGATAGCGAAAGGTCAGGGATGCGTGTTGGCCGTAGTGGGTGGCGGCATTGGCGTGGCGGTAATCGGGGTGTATTGTTCCCCAAACCGCGACTTGGTCGAATTTGAGAGGGTGCTTGCTGAGATTGGTGTTTTGGTGGGAGCAGCACATCCCAATCCTGTGTTGGTTGCTGGGGACTTCAACGCTAAGTCCACTGCGTGGGGATCCCCATCAACGGACGCTCGGGGTGAATTGTTGGAGGATTGGGCGGCGTCCCTTGGCCTCCTTATTTTGAACCGAGGCAATGAGGATACGTGTGTGCGACAGCACGGTGGGTCGATAGTGGACATAACGTTTGCTTCTCCTGCCGTGGCGCGCCGTGTTTTAGACTGGAGAGTAGAAACGGACGTAGAAACACTGTCAGATCATCGATACATTCGATTCAGCGTTTCTACGTCCACAGGGCAGGCTCCGTCCCCGCCACCTAGTTCAGGTCCGCGGTGGTCATTACGAGGACTGGACAGAGAGCTTGCGGCTGAAGCGGCCGTTGTAGAGGCCTGGGTGGCAAGCCCGCACATGGGAGACGTAGATGCTGCAGCAGACAGGCTGGGGGATGCTCTTGCGAGAATCTGCGATGCCTCTATGCCACGAGTAAAGGCGACGTCACAGCCGCGACGAATGTATTGGTGGAAGCTGGAGCTACGGCAGTTACGTAAGAACTGCGTAGCTGCCAGGCGCTTGTACACTCGCTGTCGCCGTTGGAGAACGCGAGATGAGGAGGAAGAGCGTGAGCGTTACGCTAATTATAGTGCCGCCTGTAAAGCTCTACAGGTAGCCATTAAGGAGGCAAAAGAAGAGGCGTGGCAGGAGTGGCTTGAGTCTCTCGACCGGGATCCCTGGGGGCGGCCGTACAAATCGGTGACGGGTAAACTGCGCCCGTGGGCCCCACCACTCACTTCAACTCTCGAACCGCAGCTTCTAGAGCGAGTGGTGTCAACACTCTTCCCTCAAAGAGAGGCATGGTGCCCACCACCCATGGCACCCGCGATAGGTCTGCCTGATCAGGTTGTAGACGAAGAAGTACCTCCTGTGAGTGAGGTCGAGTTCAAGGCGGCGGTTTTACGGCTTCGGTCTAAAAACGCTGCTCCTGGACCGGATGGCGTGCCAGGGCGACTCTTGGTCCACGCATCAAAGGAGCTTGGAGAAGACATTCGGGCACTCTTCTCAGAGTGCCTGGTGCAAGGCCACTTCCCGCAATGCTGGAAGCGCGGGAAGTTGGTTTTACTAAGAAAGAATGGGCGTCCAGCTGATTCCCCGTCAGCGTACCGCCCTATCGTGCTGCTTGGAGAGACGAGCAAGCTCTTTGAGCGAGTGATTGCTGCTCGTCTCACTGAGCACTTGGTTTGTGTGGGCCCGAATTTGAATGATGGCCAATTCGGGTTCCGCCACGGGCGTTCAACGGTCGACGCCATTACGAGGGTGCGGGAGCTCTCGGATGAGGCGGTTTCAGCGGGTGGGGTGTTATTGGCAGTGTCGCTTGATATAGCGAATGCCTTTAACACCCTACCCTGGGAAACCGTATTGGAGGCTCTCAGATACCATGGCATCCCACAGTATCTGAGAAAAACGGTGGAAAGTTATTTCGCCAACCGGGCTGTGATGTATCCAGCCCGGGATGGAGGATGGGAAGAGTGGAGAATGGCATGCGGTGTTCCACAAGGATCGGTCCTAGGGCCGCTCCTGTGGAACATCGGGTATGATTACGTGCTCCGCGGGCAAAATCTCCAAGGGATAGGGGTAGTCTGTTACGCCGATGACACCCTTGTCACAGCCCGCGGACAAAACCACAGAGAGGCGGCCATCTTGGCCACTGCGGGAGTTGCGCAGGTGGTCCGAAGGATAAGAATGCTTGGGCTGAAGGTGGCCCTAGAGAAGTCTGAGGCTCTTGTTTTTCACGGGCCTCGAAACGCTCCTCCGAGGGGGCAAAGTGTTGTTGTGGGTGGAACCTCCATCGTCATCGAGTCGACGATGAGGTATCTAGGTCTCGTCCTCGATGGCCGATGGAGGTTTGAAGAGCACTTTCTGCGGCTGGCTCCGAAGCTTATAGCCTTCGCTGGAGTGCTCGGAAGGCTGCTCCCAAATGTAGGAGGGCCAAGTGTTGCGTGCCGTCGCCTATTCGCTGGCGTGGTACGCTCCAAGGCGCTGTATGGAGCACCCATATGGGCGAATGCCTTAAATAAGCGGAACCAGACCTTGCTGCGACGTCCACAGCGGGTCATTGCAATAAGAGCGGCCCGGGCGTACCACACTGTCTCTTTTGAGGCAGCGTGCTTGCTGGCCAGTACGCCGCCGTGGGACCTCGAAGCCGGGGTTCTCGCAGCGGTATACCAGCGTAGCGCAGAAGTAAAAAGTAATGGAGGTTGGCCTATGCCAGAAGAGATTAAACGGTGGAGAGAGCTGGGCCGTGAAGATTTATTTAGGCAATGGAGTGAAAGACTGGAGTCACCGGCTGCTAGCCGGGATGTGGTTGCTGCCATTCGGCCCGTTCTGCTAGAGTGGGTCGACCGTCGGCATGGCGCTCCGACGTTCCGCTTAACGCAGATTCTCTCGGGGCACGGTTGCTTCGGGAGGTATCTGTGTCGAGTGGCACGACGTGAGCCTACGATGGTATGCCATCACTGTGGGGCGATAGAAGACACGGCACAACATACCCGTGCCGAGTGCCCAGCTTGGGCAGTGCCAAGGGCGGAGATGGTGGCGGTGATAGGGACAGATCTGTCGCTGTTAGCAATAATAAGCGCAATCGCTAACTCAGACCATAATTGGAGGGCAGTCACCGCTTTTGCAGAGACTGTAATGCGCGAAAAGGAGGCGGCGGAAAGGGAACGAGAGGACGATGCTCTGTCGGACCCAATGCGCCGGAGAAGAACTGGCCGCAGGCGATTGGCATATGCCGGCCGCATGCAACCACAATGAGGACCTTTAGGTAACAGATCGGGGGGTCTGTTGCCTGACCTAGTGGGTCCCGGGCTGTAAGGCATCTCGTCATGTGTTCCGAGATGCCTTAAGCGGAGTAAAGGGCGAAGTCACCCTAACAAGGAAGAGCCGTAATATAAGGCAACCGCTGGGTAGTCAAAGAGGCGCTATAGCGATCCTGAGACACCCCTCTCTTGCGGAGATGTGGAACACCCCAGGTTTTTAGTGGGTACACTGCCTTTGTCAAGGCGGGACTCCCACATAACCACCGGTCCCCTCGGGCCGCGTGGTACCTATCAAAGGTTTTCCTGGGCAACAAAAAAAAAAAAAAAAAAAAAAAAAGGTTCCACGGACCTGCTGGGGTGTCCCAGTGGGCGGTGAGGTGTACACCGACGTGGCGCGTCCCCGGGTTGCGGATAGGGGGTTTCCGGTGTGCCATAAATTATATAGGTGAATAAATATACCATAAATTGTTTATAGGTGACGCTGGCGCGGACAAAACACTGGGGGGGAAATGGGTTTCGGCTCCTCCGCGCTGTTCTCCGTTTGGCGAAAACAGCAGTGGATGGAGCCAGGCGCGCACATTCCAATGATCTTCAAGGCTATACCGCAGGGCTACCCATACGGAAAGGCTTGGAGGGAGGGATTAGTGCTGCGCATTTTGGCGGGGCCCAAGATGGGCCTGTCTGGCGAGACGGGTGTGCCCTTTTCAGGGCGCACGGATGATGTGAGCGTTCACAGCCCAATGACCGCAAAGGCTATGCCGCAGGGTTACCCATACGGATAGGCTTTGGGAGAGGGCAAACGCATCTTGGCGGGGCCTAGTGTAGGTCTGTCAAGTAAGACGGGTCCGCCCTTTTCAGGGCGCGACAGAGTGGAGGATTTGGCGGGCTAAGTGGTACGGACTGTATCGCTCAGTTGCGCCGGGGAGTTTACGCCGACTCTCTAACCGGGTTCACATTGCTAACTTCAACGACCTCCGTATTGGCGATAAGGGGGTATGTTGTGGCTTTGTGAATCCGACGAGGGCTTGCCTTAATTGGCCGGTCTGAGAAGGACAATCTCGATACAAAACCCGTGAGAAAACACGTAAAAACCTGCGGATACCGGGGGACCTCCGCAGTATTTACCCTTCCCCGGACAAAGGGCTCTGGACGGGGTGACGACTTTTCCCTACTACTCGTGGGATTTATTATGGAATCATTTAAAACCTTAAAAAGCAAAGACGATAAGGACCAGTGGGGTCGTGAGGAGAATGGAAGTGTTGGCGCAGTGGCGCTAGTGAACATGACGAAAGAGGCGCGTGTTGTTTTAACGCGCAGTGTGACCTCGGAGAAGAGCGATGAAGATTTGCCTATCGCTTCGGCGAGATTAGTAAATCTTTCCGACACGGATTCTGACGGAAGCTTCCAATCGGTAGCTGCACTGCCTTCGCCTGAAGACAGTCGTTTCTGGAGAAAACGCCGTTTAGTGGGTGATGACTCCGACAATGGCGATGATGAGAGACCGCCCAAGGCATCGGCGGCCAGAAGGGGGCGTGGACGTCCTCCCACTACGGGTAAATTCGTCGGCTTGGCTAAGGCCAAGGCTGATCTGAATGCCGCCAAAGCCGAAGAACTGCGTTTAAACGCTGAATTGGAGATGGCTGAGGAAATTAAGCGGAAGCGAGAAGCCAAAGCCGCCATTTTCCGTAAATCTACGGAAGTGATGGAATTGAGTGACAATGATAGCCAAGAGTCATCCGATCTGGCTAAGTTGGTGTCAGGCTCCATAGAAACCATCATGAAGGTTGCCACGACGTCCAGCCACTTAAAAGGGACGTACGTGCGAGCGTTGAAGGAAGCGGCGGAAACCATTAAAGTTTCCTTCGAAGAAATACGCTCGCGTACAATGACGGAGGAGGTTGCCCGTTTGGAGGCAGCCAACGCAAAGCTCGCACGTGAGCTCGAAGAAGTCCGCAAGGAGATGGCCCAGATGCGTCTGCTCACTCAGCAGCCGGCATCGACCGCAGCGCCAACTCCGGCTGCAATGCCCGCAATCGAAGACATAGTGCGCGTTGTCATGACCCAATGTGGAAACATGGTTAACGCGCGCATCGATGGCTTAGAAGACCGCCTGTTGCCTGAAAAACGCCTGCGGCCGCCGCTGGCAGCGGATAAGAAGAAAAACGTGGCCAACGCAAGTGCGAAAGTCACGGCTCGGGCGCCTTCCCTTCCTCGGGAAGCCGTGGCCAGCACCAGTGGAGTGACTAAGCCTCCCAAGGGAGCAAAAGAGAAGGTAGCGGAGGCCGCTGAGCCGCGTCCGCCTAGTCCCACGCCGAAGCCTATGGACGAAGGGTGGAACGTGGTAACCCGTAAAGGTACCAAAGCAGCCAAGGCCGCAAAAGCCACTAAGGCAGCGGCAGCAAAGGCCACGAAGGAGCCAGCAACACGGCCCGTGCAGAGCGAGAAGGCTAATAAGAAGAACAAGCGAGGAGGACTGAAGGTGCCTCGTTCGACAGTGGTCGTACTGACGCTGCAGCCGGAAGCAGTAGAAAAAGGCGTTACCTATCATCAGGTTCTCACTGATGCTAGGGAGCGCATTGATTTGCAGGCGCTTGGCATTGAAGGCGTCAAGTTTCGAACCGCCGCCACAGGTGCCCGAGTGTTGGAGGTGCCTGGTGCCGCTAGTGCAGAGAAGGCTGACTCTCTAGCTAATAAGCTTAGAGAGTCTCTTAGTGGAGCTCTTGTCCGGGTCTCTAGACCCGAGAAGAGCGTGGAAGTGCGCTTGTCGGGTCTTGATGACTCCGCGAGTGCGGAGACTGTGGCGGCGGCCGTTGCTAAGGTGGGCGGCTGTGCTGTAGAATCTGTGAAGGTTGGCAACATTGTGCGGCCCCCAGGACGTCAAGGTACGGTCTGGTTACGCTGTCCCGTTGCTGCAGCGAAGAAAGTAGCAGCTGGAAAATTCATTGTGGGCTGGATCAAAGTATCGGTTAAGATACTAGAGTCCAGGCCCCTACAATGCTACAGATGCCTGGAAGTTGGGCACGTGGGTGTAAAGTGTCCGTGTGACCAGGACCGTAGTGAACTTTGCTTCCGCTGTGGCAAGTCTGGGCACAAGGCAGTAGAGTGCGGTGCTGAGCCGCATTGTCCGGTGTGCGAAGCAGCCGGCAAGAAGGCCGATCATCGTGTTGGGGTTAAGGCCTGCAAAGGTATGACCGCAACCAAAGGGAAAAAAGGAGGGAAACAGACGGCTCGCGTAGGCTCTACAGCCCCCTCGCAGCCATCTGCGCGCCCAGACGCGCGAGAGGAGGATCGGATGGACTCCAATTAGGATGGCCATCCGATTCCTGCAGGCGAACATCAACCACTCCGCCAGGGCTCAGGATCTTCTGCTCCAGAGCCTGGCGGAGTGGTCAACACAAATTGCAGTGGTTGCTGAGCCTTACCTGGTCCCTTCCCGAGATAACTGGGTGGGAGACCGAGAGGACTCGGTGGCCATTATCGCGCAGTCATCCACGGGATCACTGCCCTTCGAAAAGATAGCGAAAGGTCAGGGATGCGTGTTGGCCGTAGTGGGTGGCGGCATTGGCGTGGCGGTAATCGGGGTGTATTGTTCCCCAAACCGCGACTTGGTCGAATTTGAGAGGGTGCTTGCTGAGATTGGTGTTTTGGTGGGAGCAGCACATCCCAATCCTGTGTTGGTTGCTGGGGACTTCAACGCTAAGTCCACTGCGTGGGGATCCCCATCAACGGACGCTCGGGGTGAATTGTTGGAGGATTGGGCGGCGTCCCTTGGCCTCCTTATTTTGAACCGAGGCAATGAGGATACGTGTGTGCGACAGCACGGTGGGTCGATAGTGGACATAACGTTTGCTTCTCCCACCGTTGCGCGCCGTGTTTTAGACTGGAGAGTAGAAACGGACGTAGAAACACTGTCAGATCATCGATACATTCGATTCAGCGTTTCTACGTCCACAGGGCAGGCTCCGTCCCCACCACCTAGTTCAGGTCCGCGGTGGTCATTACGAGGACTGGACAGAGAGCTTGCGGCTGAAGCGGCCGTTGTAGAGGCCTGGGTGGCAAGCCCGCACATGGGAGACGTAGATGCTGCAGCAGACAGGCTGGGGGATGCTCTTGCGAGAATCTGCGATGCCTCTATGCCACGAGTAAAGGCGACGTCACCGCCGCGACGAATGTATTGGTGGAAGCTGGAGCTACGGCAGTTACGTAAGAACTGCGTAGCTGCCAGGCGCTTGTACACTCGCTGTCGCCGTTGGAGAACGCGAGATGAGGAGGAAGAGCGTGAGCGTTACGCTAATTATAGTGCCGCCTGTAAAGCTCTACAGGTAGCCATTAAGGAGGCAAAAGAAGAGGCGTGGCAGGAGTGGCTTGAGTCTCTCGACCGGGATCCCTGGGGGCGGCCGTACAAATCGGTGACGGGTAAACTGCGCCCGTGGGCCCCACCACTCACTTCAACTCTCGAACCGCAGCTTCTAGAGCGAGTGGTGTCAACACTCTTCCCTCAAAGAGAGGCATGGTGCCCACCACCCATGGCACCCGCGATAGGTCTGCCTGATCAGGTTGTAGACGAAGAAGTACCTCCTGTGAGTGAGGTCGAGTTCAGGGCGGCGGTTTTACGGCTTCGGTCTAAAAACGCTGCTCCTGGACCGGATGGCGTGCCAGGGCGACTCTTGGTCCACGCATCAAAGGAGCTTGGAGAAGACATTCGGGCACTCTTCTCAGAGTGCCTGGTGCAAGGCCACTTCCCGCAATGCTGGAAGCGCGGGAAGTTGGTTTTGCTTAGAAAGAATGGGCGTCCAGCTGATTCCCCGTCAGCGTACCGCCCTATCGTGCTACTTGGAGAGACGAGCAAGCTCTTTGAGCGAGTGATTGCTGCTCGTCTCACTGAGCACTTGGTTTGTGTGGGCCCGAATTTGAATGATGGCCAATTCGGGTTCCGCCACGGGCGTTCAACGGTCGACGCCATTACGAGGGTGCGGGAGCTCTCGGATGAGGCGGTTTCAGCGGGTGGGGTGTTATTGGCAGTGTCGCTTGATATAGCGAATGCCTTTAACACCCTACCCTGGGAAACTGTATTGGAGGCTCTCAGATACCATGGCATCCCACAGTATCTGAGAAAAACGGTGGAAAGTTACTTCGCCAACCGGGCTGTGATGTATCCAGCCCGGGATGGAGGATGGGAAGAATGGAGAATGGCATGCGGTGTTCCACAAGGATCGGTCCTAGGGCCGCTCCTGTGGAACATCGGGTATGATTACGTGCTCCGCGGGCAAAATCTCCAAGGGATAGGGGTAGTCTGTTACGCCGATGACACCCTTGTCACAGCCCGCGGACAAAACCACAGAGAGGCGGCCATCTTGGCCACTGCGGGAGTTGCGCAGGTGGTCCGAAGGATAAGAATGCTTGGGCTGAAGGTGGCCCTAGAGAAGTCTGAGGCTCTTGTTTTTCACGGGCCTCGAAACGCTCCTCCGAGGGGGCAAAGTGTTGTTGTGGGTGGAACCTCCATCGTCATCGAGTCGACGATGAGGTATCTAGGTCTCGTCCTCGATGGCCGATGGAGGTTTGAAGAGCACTTTCTGCGGCTGGCTCCGAAGCTTATAGCCTTCGCTGGTGTGCTCGGAAGGCTACTCCCAAATATAGGAGGGCCAAGTGTTGCGTGCCGTCGCCTATTCGCTGGCGTGGTACGCTCCAAGGCGCTGTATGGAGCACCCATATGGGCGAATGCCTTGAGTAAGCGGAATCAGACCCTGCTGCGACGTCCACAGCGGGTCATTGCAATAAGAGCGGCCCGGGCGTACCACACTGTCTCTTTTGAGGCAGCGTGCTTACTGGCCAGTACGCCGCCGTGGGACCTCGAAGCCGGGGTTCTAGCAACGGTATACCGGCGTAGCGCCGAAGTAAAAAGAAATGGAGGTTGGCCTATGCCAGAAGAGATTAAACGGTGGAGAGAGCTGGGCCGTGAAGATCTATTTGGGCAATGGAGTGAAAGACTGGAGTCACCGGCTGCTAGCCGGGAAGTGGTTGCTGCCATTCGGCCCGTTCTGTTAGAGTGGGTCGACCGTCGGCATGGCGCTCCAACGTTCCGCTTAACGCAGATTCTCTCGGGGCACGGTTGCTTCGGGAGATATCTGTGTCGAGTGGCACGCCGTGAGCCTACGATGGTATGCCATCATTGTGGGGCGATCGAAGACACGGCACAACATACCCGTGCCGAGTGCCCAGCTTGGGCAGTGCCAAGGGCGGAGATGGTGGCAGTGATAGGGACAGATCTGTCGCTGTCAGCAATAATAAGCGCAATTGCTGACTCAGAGCATAATTGGAGGGCAGTCACCGCTTTTGCGGAGACGGTAATGCGCGAAAAGGAGGCGGCGGAAAGGGAACGAGAGGACGATGCTCTGTCGGACCCAATACGCCGGAGAAGAACTGGACGCAGGCGGTTGGCATACGCCAGCCGCATGCAACCATAATTAGGACCTTTAGGTAACAGATCGGGGGGTCTGTTGCCTGACCTAGTGGGTCCCGGGCTGTAAGGCATCTCGTCATGTGTTCCGAGATGCCTTAAGCGGAGTAAAGGGCGAAGTCACCCTTATAAGGAAGAGCTGTAATAAGCAACCGCTGGGTAGTCAAAGAGGCGCTATAGCGATCCTGAGACACCCCTCTCTGGCGGAGATGTGGAACACCCCAGGTTTTTAGTGGGTACACTGCCTTTGTCAAGGCGGGACTCCCACATAACCACCGGTCCCCCCGGGCCGCGTGGTACCTATCAAAGGTTTTCCTGGGCAACAAAAAAAAAAAAAAACAAAAAGGTTAGGTTAGGTTAGGTAAGGTTAGGTTAGGTTAGGTTAGGTTAGGTTAGGTTAGGTTAGGTTAGGTTAGGTTAGGTTAGGTTAGGTTCCACGGACCTGCTGGGGTGTCCCAGTGGGCGGTGAGGTGTACACCGACGTGGCGCGTCCCCGGGTTGCGGATAGGGGGTTTCCGGTGTGCCATAAATTCCCTAATGGGGTTTATAGGTAACGCTGGCGCGGACAAAACACTGGGGGGGAAATGGGTTTCGGCTTCTCCGCGCTGTTCTCCGTTTGGCGAAAACAGCAGTGGATGGAGCCAGGCGCGCACATTCCAATGATCTTCAAGGCTATACCGCAGGGCTTCCCATACGGAAAGGCTTGGAGGGAGGGATTAGTGCTGCGCATCTTGGCGGGGCCCAGGATGGGCCTGTCTGGCGAGACGGGTGCGCCCTTTTCAGGGCGCACGGATGATGTGAGCGTTCACAGCCCGATGACCGCAAAGGCTATGCCGCAGGGTTACCCATACGGATAGGCTTTGGGAGAGGGCAAACGCATATTGGCGGGGCCTAGTGTAGGTCTGTCAAGTAAGACGGGTCCGCCCTTTTCAGGGCGCGACAGAGTGGAGGATTTGGCGGGCTAAGTGGTACGGACTGTATCGCTCAGTTGCGCCGGGGAGTTTACGCCGACTCTCTAACCGGGTTCACATTGCTAACTTCAACGACCTCCGTATTGGCGATAAGGGGGTATGTTGTGGCTTTGTGAATCCGACGAGGGCTTGCCTTAATTGGCCGGTCTGAGAAGGACAATCTCGATACAAAACCCGTGAGAAAACACGTAAAAACCTGCGGATACCGGGGGACCTCCGCAGTATTTACCCTTCCCCGGACAAAGGGCTCTGGACGGGGTGACGACTTTTCCCTACTACTCGTGGGATTTATTATGGAATCATTTAAAACCTTAAAAAACAAAGACGATAAGGACCAGTGGGGTCGTGAGGAGAATGGAAGTGTTGGCGCAGTGGCGCTAGTGAACATGACGAAAGAGGCGCGTGTTGTTTTAACGCGCAGTGTGACCTCGGAGAAGAGCGATGAAGATTTGCCTATCGCTTCGGCGAGATTAGTAAATCTTTCCGACACGGATTCTGACGGAAGCTTCCAATCGGTAGCTGCACTGCCTTCGCCTGAAGACAGTCGTTTCTGGAGAAAACGCCGTTTAGTGGGTGATGACTCCGACAATGGCGATGATGAGAGGCCGCCCAAGGCATCGGCGGCCAGAAGGGGGCGTGGACGTCCTCCCACTACGGGGAAATTCGTCGGCTTGGCTAAGGCCAAGGCTGATCTGAATGCCGCCAAAGCCGAAGAACTGCGTTTAAACGCTGAATTGGAGATGGCTGAGGAAATTAAGCGGAAGCGAGAAGCCAAAGCCGCCATTTTCCGTAAATCTACGGAAGTGATGGTATTGAGTGACAATGATAGCCAAGAGTCATCCGATCTGGCTAAGTTGGTGTCAGGCTCCATAGACACCATCATGAAGGTTGCCACAACGTCCAGCCACTTAAAAGGGACGTACGTGCGAGCGTTGAAGGAAGCGGCGGAAACCATTAAAGTTTCCTTTGAAGAAATACGCTCGCGTACAATGACGGAGGAGGTTGCCCGTTTGGAGGCAGCCAACGCAAAGCTCGCACGTGAGCTCGAAGAAGTCCGCAAGGAGATGGCCCAGATGCGTCTGCTCACTCAGCAGCCAGCATCGACCGCAGCGCCAACTCCGGCTGCAATGCCCGCAATCGAAGACATAGTGCGCGTTGTCATGACCCAATGTGGAAACATGGTTAACGCGCGCATCGATGGCTTAGAAGACCGCCTGTTGCCTGAAAAACGCTTGCGGCCGCCGCTGGCAGCGGATAAGAAGAAAAACGTGGCCAACGCAAGTGCGAAAGTCACGGCTCGGGCGCCTTCCCTTCCTCGGGAAGCCGTGGCCAGCACCAGTGGAGTGGCTAAGTCTCCCAAGGGAGCAAAAGAGAAGGTAGCGGAGGCTGCTGAGTCGCGTCCGCCTAGTCCCACGCCGAAGCCTATGGACGAAGGGTGGAACGTGGTAACCCGTAAAGGTACCAAAGCAGCCAAGGCCGCAAAAGCCACCAAGGCAGCGGCAGCAAAGGTCACGAAGGAGCCAGCAACACGGCCCGTGCAGAGCCAGAAGGCTAACAAGAAGAATAAACGAGGAGGACTGAAGGTGCCTCGTTCGACAGTGGTCGTACTGACACTGCAGCCGGAAGCAGTAGAAAAAGGCGTTACCTATCATCAGGTTCTCACTGATGCTAGGGAGCGCATTGATTTGCAGGCGCTTGGCATTGAAGGCGTCAAGTTTCGGACCGCCGCCACAGGTGCCCGAGTGTTGGAGGTGCCTGGTGCCGCTAGTGCAGAGAAGGCTGACTCTCTAGCTAATAAGCTTAGAGAGTCTCTTAGTGGAGCTCTTGTCCGGGTCTCTAGACCCGAGAAGAGCGTGGAAGTGCGCCTGTCGGGTCTCGATGACTCCGCGAGTGCGGAGACTGTGGCGGCGGCCGTTGCTAAAGTGGGCGGCTGTGCTGTAGAATCCGTGAAGGTTGGCAACATTGTGCGGCCCCCAGGACGTCAAGGTACGGTCTGGCTACGCTGTCCCGTTGCTGCAGCGAAGAAAGTAGCAGCTGGAAAATTCATTGTGGGCTGGATCAAAGTATCGGTTAAGATACTAGAGTCCAGGCCCCTACAATGCTACAGATGCCTGGAAGTTGGGCACGTGGGCGTAAAGTGTCCGTGTGACCAGGACCGCAGTGAACTTTGCTTCCGCTGTGGCAAGTCTGGGCACAAGGCAGTAGAGTGCGGTGCTGAGCCGCATTGTCCGGTGTGCGAAGCAACCGGCAAGAAGGCCGATCATCGTGTTGGGGTTAAGGCCTGCAAAGGTATGACCGCAACCAAGGGGAAAAAAGGAGGGAAACAGACGGCTCGCGTAGGCTCTACAGCCCCCTCGCAGCCATCTGCGCGCCCAGACGCGCGAGAGGAGGATCGGATGGACTCCAATTAGGATGGCCATCCGATTCCTGCAGGCGAACATCAACCACTCCGCCAGGGCTCAGGATCTTCTGCTCCAGAGCCTGGCGGAGTGGTCAACACAAATTGCAGTGGTTGCCGAGCCTTACCTAGTCCCTCCCCGAGATAACTGGGTGGGAGACCGAGAGGACTCGGTGGCCATTATCGCGCAGTCATCCACTGGATCACTGCCCTTCGAAAAGATAGCGAAAGGTCAGGGATGCGTGTTGGCCGTCGTGGGTGGCGGCATTGGCGTGGCGGTGATCGGGGTGTACTGTTCCCCGAACCGCGACTTGGTCGAATTTGAGAGAGTGCTTGCTGAGATTGGTGTTTTGGTGGGAGCAGCACATCCCAAACCTGTGTTGGTTGCTGGGGACTTTAACGCTAAGTCCACTGCGTGGGGATCCCCATCAACGGACGCACGGGGTGAATTATTGGAGGATTGGGCTGCGTCCCTTGGTCTCCTCATTTTGAACAGAGGCAACGAGGATACGTGTGTGCGACAGCATGGTGGGTCGATAGTGGACATAACGTTTGCTTCTCCTGCCGTGGCGCGCCGTGTTTTAGACTGGAGAGTAGAAACGGACGTAGAAACACTGTCAGATCATCGATACATTCGATTCAGCGTTTCTACGTCCGCAGGGCAGGCTCCGTCCCCGCCACCTAGTTCAGGTCCGCGGTGGTCATTGCGAGGACTGGACAGAGAGCTTGCAGCTGAAGCGGCCGTCGTAGAGGCCTGGGTGGCAAGCCCGCACATGGGAGATGTAGATGCTGCAGCAGACAGACTGGGGGACGCTCTTGCGCGAATCTGCGATGCCTCTATGCCACGGGTAAAGGCGACGTCACCGCCGCGACGTATGTATTGGTGGAAGCTGGAGCTACGACAGTTACGTAAGAACTGCGTAGCTGCCAGGCGCTTGTACACTCGCTGTCGCCGTTGGAGAACGCGAGATGAGGAGGAAGAGCGTGAGCGTTACGCTAATTATAGTGCCGCCTGTAAAGCTCTACAGGTAGCCATTAAGGAGGCAAAAGAAGAGGCGTGGCAGGAGTGGCTTGAGTCCCTCGACCGGGATCCCTGGGGGCGGCCGTACAAATCGGTGACGGGTAAACTGCGTCCGTGGGCCCCACCACTCACTTCAACTCTCGAACCGCAGCTTCTAGAGCGAGTGGTGTCAACACTCTTCCCTCAAAGAGAGGCATGGTGCCCACCACCCATGGCACCCTCGATAGGTCTGCCTGATCAGGTTGCGGAAGAAGATGTACCTCCTGTGAGTGAGGTCGAGTTCAAGGCGGCTGTGTTACGACTTCGGTCTAAAAACGCTGCTCCTGGACCAGATGGCGTGCCAGGGCGACTCCTAGTCCACGCATCAAAGGAGCTTGGAGAAGACATTCGGACGCTCTTCTCAGAGTGCCTGGTGCAAGGCCACTTCCCGCAATGCTGGAAGCGCGGGAAGTTGGTTTTGCTTAGAAAGAATGGGCGTCCAGCTGATTCCCCGTCAGCGTACCGCCCCATCGTGCTACTTGGAGAGACGAGCAAGCTCTTTGAGCGAGTGATTGCTGCTCGTCTCACTGAGCACTTGGTTTGTGTAGGCCCGAATTTGAATGATGGCCAATTCGGGTTTCGCCACGGGCGTTCTACGGTTGACGCCATTACGAGAGTGCGGGAGCTCTCGGATGAGGCGGTTTCAACGGGTGGGGTGTTATTGGCAGTGTCGCTTGATATAGCGAACGCCTTTAACACTCTGCCCTGGGAAACCGTACTAGAGGCTCTCAGATACCACGGCGTCCCACAGTATCTGAGAAAAACGGTGGAAAGCTACTTCGCCAACCGGGCTGTGATGTATCCAGCCCGGGATGGAGGATGGGAAGAGTGGAGGATGGCGTGCGGTGTTCCACAAGGATCGGTCCTAGGGCCGCTCCTGTGGAACATCGGATATGATTACGTGCTCCGCGGGCAAAATCTCCAAGGGATAGGGGTAGTCTGTTACGCCGATGACACCCTTGTCACAGCCCGCGGACAAAACTACAGAGAGGCGGCAATCCTGGCCACTGCAGGAGTTGCGCAGGTGGTCCGAAGGATAAGGATGCTTGGGCTGAAGGTGGCCCTAGAGAAGTCTGAGGCTCTTGTTTTTCACGGGCCTCGAAATGCTCCTCCGAGGGGGCAAAGTGTTGTTGTGGGTGGAACCTCCATCGTTATCGAGTCGACGATGAAGTATTTAGGTCTCGTCCTCGATGGCCGATGGAGGTTTGAAGAGCACTTTCTGCGGCTGGCTCCGAAGCTTATAGCCTTCGCTGGAGTGCTCGGAAGGCTGCTCCCAAATGTAGGAGGGCCAAGTGTTGCGTGCCGTCGCCTATTCGCTGGCGTGCTACGCTCCAAGGCGCTGTATGGAGCACCCATATGGGCGAATGCCTTGAATAAGCGGAACCAGACCTTGCTGCGACGTCCTCAGCGGGTCATTGCAATAAGAGCGGCCCGGGCGTACCACACTGTTTCTTTTGAGGCAGCGTGCTTGCTGGCCAGTACGCCGCCGTGGGACCTCGAAGCCGGGGTTCTCGCAGCGGTATACCAGCGTAGCGCAGATGTAAAACGTAATGGAGGTTGGCCAATGCCAGAAGAGATTAAACGGTGGAGAGAGCTGGGCCGTGAAGATCTATTTAGGCAATGGAGTGAAAGACTGGAGTCACCGGCTGCTAGCCGAGATGTGGTTGCTGCCATTCGGCCCGTTCTGTTAGAGTGGGTCGACCGTCGGCATGGCGCTCCGACGTTCCGCTTAACGCAGATTCTCTCGGGGCATGGTTGTTTCGGGAGGTATCTGTGTCGAGTGGCACGCCGTGAGCCTACGATGGTATGCCATCACTGTGGGGCGATGGAAGATACGGCACAACACACCCGTGCCGAGTGCCCAGCTTGGGCAGTGCCAAGGGCGGAGATGATGGCGGTGATAGGGACAGATTTGTCCCTGTCAGCAATAATAAGCGCAATTGCTGATTCGGACCATAATTGGAGGGCAGTCACCGCTTTTGCGGAGACGGTGATGCGCGAAAAAGAGGCGGCGGAAAGGGAAAGAGAAGACAATGCTCTGTCGGACCCTATACGCCGGAGAAGAACTGGCCGCAGGCGGTTGGCATATGCCGGCCGCATGCAACCATAATGAGGACCTTTAGGTAACAGATCGGGGGGTCTGTTGCCTGACCTAGTGGGTCCCGGGCTGTAAGGCATCTCGTCATGTGTTCCGAGATGCCTTAAGCGGAGTAAAGGGTGAAGGCACCCTACTAAAGAAGAGCCATAATAGGCAACCGCTGGGTAGTCAAAGAGGCGCTATAGCGATCCTGAGACACCCCTCTCTTGCGGAGATGTGGAACACCCCAGGTTTTTAGTGGGTACACTGCCTTTGTCAAGGCGGGACTCCCACATAACCACCGGTCCCCCCGGGCCGCGTGGTACCTATCAAAGGTTTTCCTGGGCAACAAAAAAAAAAAAAAAAAAGGTTAGGTTAGGTTAGGTTAGGTTAGGTTAGGTTAGGTTAGGTTAGGTTAGGTTAGGTTAGGTTAGGTTAGGTTAGGTTAGGTTAGGTTAGGTTAGGTTAGGTTAGGTTAGGTTAGGTTAGGTTAGGTTAGGTTAGGTTAGGTTAGGTTAGGTTAGGTTAGGTTAGGTTAGGTTAGGTTAGGTTAGGTTAGGTTAGGTTAGGTTAGGTTAGGTTAGGTTAGGTTAGGTTAGGTTAGGTTAGGTTAGGTTAGGTTAGGTTAGGTTAGGTTAGGTTAGGTTAGGTTAGGTTAGGTTAGGTTAGGTTAGGTTAGGTTAGGTTAGGTTAGGTTAGGTTAGGTTAGGTTAGGTTAGGTTAGGTTAGGTTAGGTTAGGTTAGGTTAGGTTAGGTTAGGTTAGGTTAGGTTAGGTTAGGTTAGGTTAGGTTAGGTTAGGTTAGGTTAGGTTAGGTTAGGTTAGGTTAGGTTAGGTTAGGTTAGGTTAGGTTAGGTTAGGTTAGGTTAGGTTAGGTTAGGTTAGGTTAGGTTAGGTTAGGTTAGGTTAGGTTAGGTTAGGTTAGGTTAGGTTAGGTTAGGTTAGGTTAGGTTAGGTTAGGTTAGGTTAGGTTAGGTTAGGTTAGGTTAGGTTAGGTTAGGTTAGGTTAGGTTAGGTTAGGTTAGGTTAGGTTAGGTTAGGTTAGGTTAGGTTAGGTTAGGTTAGGTTAGGTTAGGTTAGGTTAGGTTAGGTTAGGTTAGGTTAGGTTAGGTTAGGTTAGGTTAGGTTAGGTTAGGTTAGGTTAGGTTAGGTTAGGTTAGGTTAGGTTAGGTTAGGTTAGGTTAGGTTAGGTTAGGTTAGGTTAGGTTAGGTTAGGTTAGGTTAGGTTAGGTTAGGTTAGGTTAGGTTAGGTTAGGTTAGGTTAGGTTAGGTTAGGTTAGGTTAGGTTAGGTTAGGTTAGGTTAGGTTAGGTTAGGTTAGGTTAGGTTAGGTTAGGTTAGGTTAGGTTAGGTTAGGTTAGGTTAGGTTAGGTTAGGTTAGGTTAGGTTAGGTTAGGTTAGGTTAGGTTAGGTTAGGTTAGGTTAGGTTAGGTTAGGTTAGGTTAGGTTAGGTTAGGTTAGGTTAGGTTAGGTTAGGTTAGGTTAGGTTAGGTTAGGTTAGGTTAGGTTAGGTTAGGTTAGGTTAGGTTAGGTTAGGTTAGGTTAGGTTAGGTTAGGTTAGGTTAGGTTAGGTTAGGTTAGGTTAGGTTAGGTTAGGTTAGGTTAGGTTAGGTTAGGTTAGGTTAGGTTAGGTTAGGTTAGGTTAGGTTAGGTTAGGTTAGGTTAGGTTAGGTTAGGTTAGGTTAGGTTAGGTTAGGTTAGGTTAGGTTAGGTTAGGTTAGGTTAGGTTAGGTTAGGTTAGGTTAGGTTAGGTTAGGTTAGGTTAGGTTAGGTTAGGTTAGGTTAGGTTAGGTTAGGTTAGGTTAGGTTAGGTTAGGTTAGGTTAGGTTAGGTTAGGTTAGGTTAGGTTAGGTTAGGTTAGGTTAGGTTAGGTTAGGTTAGGTTAGGTTAGGTTAGGTTAGGTTAGGTTAGGTTAGGTTAGGTTAGGTTAGGTTAGGTTAGGTTAGGTTAGGTTAGGTTAGGTTAGGTTAGGTTAGGTTAGGTTAGGTTAGGTTAGGTTAGGTTAGGTTAGGTTAGGTTAGGTTAGGTTAGGTTAGGTTAGGTTAGGTTAGGTTAGGTTAGGTTAGGTTAGGTTAGGTTAGGTTAGGTTAGGTTAGGTTAGGTTAGGTTAGGTTAGGTTAGGTTAGGTTAGGTTAGGTTAGGTTAGGTTAGGTTAGGTTAGGTTAGGTTAGGTTAGGTTAGGTTAGGTTAGGTTAGGTTAGGTTAGGTTAGGTTAGGTTAGGTTAGGTTAGGTTAGGTTAGGTTAGGTTAGGTTAGGTTAGGTTAGGTTAGGTTAGGTTAGGTTAGGTTAGGTTAGGTTAGGTTAGGTTAGGTTAGGTTAGGTTAGGTTAGGTTAGGTTAGGTTAGGTTAG